>SJYV01048926.1:0-12697 GCA_006410875.1 Neotragus pygmaeus | reverse complement strand
CCCACCCCCCCAAACTTTCTGGCTTTCTTCCAGCCCTGAACTCTGTTCTCCAACACATTAAGCCAGCACAGCTATGGCTTTCTGCCACTTCAATGTATGCACATTTGGGAGTTCTGGGTAAAAAATCTATGATGAGAAAACAGCTATTTTTAGCTGCTGCCTAGGCATTTTATAGTATGACGACCCTGCTCACACTGAGTCTGGACATTTAGATAAGGACCCGAGCTTAGGATTTCCACCTCAAGTTCCTGCTTTGCTTTTGCTGAGGGACCTTTTAAAATAACCACTTAAGAGCTGAGCCTGAAAAAAGTTAGTGGCCTCTGCCCCGACCGGCTTATAAGCAATAGATGCTTGCTACTCTGCTCTCTGTCTCCTGCTTACTCGTGCCCTGAGACAGAACTGTGCTTCCCCCAGCTGTGTCCCTGCCCCTCATTCTGGGACCCTTAAGCAGTAAATGTGGCTTTCCTTCCTTTGCATGGGTACAGTCAAACCACACCTTCAATCAAAATGACCCTGGGGTTTTCACTTCTGCAAAGTGGGAGCTCGGAGGCTGAGGAAGCTCCCTACCAACCCTGTGTGGGTGGCCTCCTCATCTGGCCATCATCTGCATATTCTTAGTTTAATTCACCAGCCACAGGCCTCCCTTCTCAAAGTCTCAAACTCATACAAGTCACCCATGCAGTTAGTCTTTCAAGGGGAGATGCCTCCCCAATTTCTATTTTTTAATTGCTCGTCATCTTCTGTTTTCTCTAGGTTTCATAACTTGTATGTGGAAGGGTTATTTTACCAAGTTATGACATGGTTCCCAGAAGCCAGAGCTCCCAAAACTCATCCCCTCCCCCGCCTCCGGCCCTGCCCAGCGTCACATTCACTCTATTTGCACTGTTGAAGATTTGACCTTGGGGCATATGGCTTTAGGGGGGAAAGCTTCCATTTGTTCTCTGTCCCAGGGAGGAAACTCAAAGGCGAGCCTCCTGTTGTTAACCACCAGAATCCAAAGTGATAAGTACTCCTGGGTTACAGTTACTAACATTCTCCAAGGAATGCAGACTATCTAAGAAGAAACCAGAACAATCCTATTTAGACCTAACTTTCTTTCAATCCTTTTGAAAACTAAAANCTCCTGTTGTTAACCACCAGAATCCAAAGTGGTAAGTACTCCTGGGTTACAGTTACTAACATTCTCCAAGGAATGCAGACTATCTAAGAAGAAACCAGAACAATCCTATTTAGACCTAACTTTCTTTCAATCCTTTTGAAAACTAAAATTTATTTTTTTCCTCTCAGGAAAAAAAAAAAGAAAATTGATAGAGCTTCAACATCTAACAGCATCACTATGATCATCCACTAAAAAAGAATTCCCTTTCAACCACATACACATACCAGTAGGTTACATTCATACAGAAATCTAACATCACAGCGACAATTTGTCAGTAGACACACATGTGGTTGTAGAGAAATCACATAACCTACTGGGAAAGCATGAACGTGAAGTCCAGTCCTGCCATCTCTTAGCTATGTGGCCTTGGGAAGTTATTTTTAACCTCCCTAAGCCACACGTTTCTCTCATCTGTGTGTGCGTCCTCAGTCACCTGGTCGTGTCCGACTCTTTGTGACCCCATGGACTGTAGCCCTCCAGGCTCCTCTGTCCACGGAATTTTCCAGGCAAGAATACTGGATTGGATTGCCATTTCCTTCTCCACATCATCTGGTAAAGTTGGAATAATAATATCATCCTTGTAGGGTTGTTATGAGAGTTGAACGACAACACATGAAAAGTGCCTCCTGTAATACAGATGACAGAGGCTCTCAAGAATTCTATTTCCCATTCCCTTCCTTCATCTCTATTTATAGCATCCCCAGAGTCTCTACAACCAGCCACATGAAATCCAGTTGAAGGTTAAGGTCCTACCAGCAGTGAGAGCTTTACCAAATTTATCCACAGCTTATCGCGGATAATGGTTCTCTAAATGTTTGTAAATTATGTAGAAAGTCCCTGGGCATGGCATCTTCAATTTAGAATTTCTGAGTGCTACTTCAGTTTCCTAGAGCTTCCCAGGTGGTGCAGTGGTAAAGAATCCACTTGCCAATACCCCTGCAAGAGACAGGATTTTGATCCCTGGGTTGGGAAGATCCCCTGGAGCAGAAAGTGGCAACCAACTCCAGTGTTCTTGCCTGGGAAATCCCATGAACAGTGGAGCCTGGCCAGCTACAGTCTACGGGGTCACAAAGAGTCAGACACCACTGAGCACACGCTTCAGTTTCCTACGGTTTCATGGAAATTCTGCTTTCTATGATTCCTGAACATTTCAATGAAGTTCTCCAGTTCGGGGGAATCATCTGATGAGTAAGTCTCTTTGAATGACCTAGCATCCAGATGAGAGGAAAACTATGATGTCATGATGTCAATGTCACCTTTTTAATCTAGAGCATCAAAGCTGCTGCTCTTCATCCTTCCTGAAATAGAATTCTTGCAAACTTGAAAACTGGACAAAAGCTTCCAGCTTTCCTGGGGGTTTTCACTGCTCTCAAATATATCTTCCATAAAAGGCAATCACATTGAGTCACTTTAGTGTCTTTTGGGAAAAGTCCTTCCACAGCATTGGGTCCACCGTGAGCATCTCCTTCCCAGGCTGTCGTGCAGTTACTGACTTCTTGGTTTGTGCTAGCTGATTGCAATGTTCTGTTTCTTATACCAGCAGCTTGCCTAAAGCATCAGAACCGCTCTCATCCACTCTGCACGAGGTGGCCCCGAGACTCCAATTACTCAGCACTCAAGAACAATGTCATCGCAGGAAGGAACAGTCCACAGGCTGCCGGAGAGCCCTCCCTTTGTCTTCGCAAGAGTCAAGTTGCTATCTGTGTGGGGCTGTCACTACAAACTGTTTTTGCCACAAGACTCCTGGGGGGATTTCTCTGTAATGATGAGTCTTCTTCCCCCATGAAAGAGACTGCTGTTCAGTGTTTAGAACTAAAAATCCACGGTTTGCCAGTGAGTGCCAAGAGGCGGGCCTGAATCACGATGGACTACCTGGCTGCCCACTCAGGCACATCAGGCTGTGTGCATCCACAGAAAGTTATCACCCGGATTCATTCATTCATTGAAAGTATATTTGAGAGCTGGCTCTAGGGAGACAGCAGAGGACAAGGCTACAATAATTGGTTAGTTCTATCAGATGACCTTGCTGAGGACAGGAACTAGGACTGACTGAGTGGGGGCTTTTCATAGAAGACCCACTACCTGTTAACACTACATCCAAACTATACTACGTATGCTGCTGCTGCTGCTAAGTCGCTTCAGTCGTGTCCGACTCTGTGCGATCCCACAGACGGCAGCCCATTGGGCTCCATCATCCCTGGGATTCTCCAGGCAAGAACACTGGAGTGGGTTGCCATTTCCTTCTCCAATGCATGGAAGTGAAAAGTGAAAGGGAAGTCGCTCAGTTGTGTCCAACTCTTGGCAACCCCATGGACTGCAGCCTACCAGGCTCCTCCATCCATGGGAGTTTCCAGGCAAGAGTACTGGAGTGGGATGCCATTGCCTTCTCCGATACTATGTATACATCTTCTCTAATCCATACCACACAGATTATCCAGATGAAGACACCAAGCTTGCACAGGTCTAAGAAGCAGAGCAGGGACTTTCTTGGCGGTTCCAGGGGTTAACAATTTGCCTGCCAGTGGAGGGGACACAGGTCCAATCCCTGATCCAAGAAAGTTTCACATGCTGCAGGGCAAATAAGCCCGTGCCCCACAGCCACTGAGCCTGTGCTCCAGAGCCTGCGAGTTGAAACTACTGAGCCTCCGTGCCCTATAGCCCGTGCTCTGCAACAAGGGCAACCACGGCAGTGAGAAGCCTGAGCACCACAGCTAGAGAGTCGCCCCCACTCCCTTCAACTAGAGAAAGCCCTCACTGCAATGAGGACCCAGCATGGCCAAAAAAAAAAAATTAAAAAAAAAAAGAACCAGAGCTGGGATCCAAACCTCAGTGGAAGTGTCTCCTTAGCCCACACACTGCTGCCTGACACATTCCAGAACCAGACACGGAGGCTATAGTCGCATCATAGACTGAAGGTCCCACCAGCCTTTCCATCTATAGAATGGAGCCCCCCACATACATGTGCCAATTTAAAGAAGGTGTGGTGGGGAAGGAACTAGGAGAATGGGGTTAACCTGCCTGCATCTAGTTCCTGGTTCTACACGTTAACTTGCGGCCTCTCTGTGCCCCAGCTGCCTCATTGGTAAAGTGGCTCTTGTCCACTCATGAGTGCATGCTAAGTTGCTTCAGTTGTATCTGACTCTCTGCGACCCCATGGACTGTAGCCTTCCAGGCTCCTCTGCCCATGGGATTCTCCAGACAAGGATACTGGAGTGGGGTTGCCATTTCCTTCTCCAGGGGATCATCCCAACTCAAGGATCAAACCTGTGTCTTCTGCATTGGCAGGATTCTTTACCACTGTGCCACCGGGGAAGCCCCATCTAAAAGTAAATATCTCCAAATGCCATCACTGTGGGCCTAGAGCTTCAACACAGCAATTCTGGAGGGACACAGTCAGCCTATAGTAATGAGTGGAGCATATTAAGAGATCAATAAATGTCAGCTCCACCTGCGAGGCATGGCAAGGTTGCACAAAAATCCTCTGGGCCACTTTCTTGGTCCAAGACCATTACACAGCAGGGCAAGGAGCGACCCATCTGCCAGAGGCATGGGGTCATTATTTATCTGAACTAGCCTTCATTTCGTATTTTGGGGAGAGGTATTTTCTGGGGAAGTTAGTCCACCACTTGTTGCAGCCTTAAAGGATGCCTTTTAAGAGGCTGCTTCTTCCTTCCCTACTTCCTTTCCTGCAGCTCAGCGCCTTGGCCACTGAGGTCACCTCTGGTTGGGGAGCATGTCCTCCTCCTCGCATGAGCCCCAAACCTGAGAGCATTGACTCTTCCAAGCCATCTGGCAGCCCTGGTTGATTTTATCACGGTTGTAACTCTCTGGAATAGCCGCCATTAAGCTATAGCAAAGCTGGTACTATTGGGTCTACTGCCGTGTTTTCATACATTTCTATGGGCACTTATTGAGTGCCTACTGTATGTGTCCTATGGATGCCTATGGAGTTTTCTATCTCCACCACCTACCACCATCCCTACCATCACAGCAAACATGTCTCATTATCGTCTCTGAATGGAAAGCTTGCCCCATGCTTCCAGAGGAGAGGTCCCTGTCCTTTCCACTCCAGTGTCTGCTCTCTCTCCAGCAGTCTCTGCTCAGCCTAGAGATAAAACCTTCAGGGACTAGCCCCCTGGGCTCACGCCTTGGTAAGCTGACCTCCCTCCACCCAAATCCCACTCTGTTCTTCATTCCCCAATGCCCTGCAGCCACCCTTAAACGCATCCTGACTCATAATCTTTGGTTTTTAAAACATTCTGTATTGCTATTCCCATCCCTACCTCTCTGATCTTTCTGTATCTCTGAGTTTTCTTCTCTCTTGAACACTCAGCTCTCTTGGACCCCTTCTCTGGTCATTGATCTTGCCCCACCTCTGCCGCCACCCATCCCTAAGTCTATCACACAACTCTGAGAAACAACTGTTTCCATAGCCCAACCCCCCATCTCCAGCCACAGCAGGCTCAGGCTCTCAGAGAAGTAGCCCTTGAACTCCAGATTCACGTATGAGTTACTGACAGGTGTCTACTCCAACCTGAGTCTAGGGACTTGCAAATGGAGAAGAAATTTCAAGTGGTGTGGATCACATTTCTGCTTTGAAAAGACAACAGGTCTGGTCTGGATGCCCAGGTAGCGAGTTATCACCCTCCACTCCTGCAATTTCCACTGAGCTGATTTCAAGTGGGCTTATGTATTGTCTCTGCTACTGCCAAAAACACCGCAGGGCTCTCAAGCGGACACAATAAGTGTGCAGGCGTTCTAGCACACGCGGGTGCCCGCAGCCACCCCATCACTTCCCAGGCTTATTTGCAGTGCTATGAAAGAGCGCACAGAACTTCTAAGTCAGCTGTATTCTCTGCTGTTGTCATTGGTTGTAGTGCATTGAAGAGGGACAAACAATGCAGCTTGTTCTGTCGCCTCTCCAGGCCTGGAGATTTATTTTCAAGAATTATTTTTTTTGGTCCCTGTGTTGAAAGAACTCAAGAAAGACTAATTACTCTCCTCTCTCTTTTAGCTGAGCATAAAGCTGGATCCGACGGTGAGCCTGAGTGATCCGCTACAGGGTGGTGTTTTTGTGTCTCGGCTTGAAGGTGATTGGGGAATCTCCTGAGTCTTTGCATATGTCTTTGGAAAATTGTGAGCATCACGCCCGGCACCCATATCCAAGGTGGTGATCAAGGCCCTGAGTGACAGCAGTAGATGCCCATGTGGACGATGGCACAGAAGGACCCTCCATCTCCCATCTTCCCAATTTCCCCTTGATCCATGAACTGTCCTGTTTGGTACAGAAATAGTACTCTCCATTCTCAAAGCCAGGCACAGTCTTGTATAAAACCCACTCTTCCACTTCTGATTGAGTCTTTCTGTCCCAGCACTGAGGGGTGAGGGCCCTCGGGAGCAGCCTCTGCAGGCGGGTGGTCCTGACCCCACCCACAATCGCCAGCCCAAAGTTCCCTTACCCTGCCTTCTCTAGACTCCGCAGTGATCCCGTCCAACCACGCGGTGGCTTCACTCAGAAACTCTCCAGCGCTCATGCTGCTCAGCGCGGCCAGGATCACGTGATACACTCACAAAGCCCGGGTCCTTAGTTCTCGAGTACAGAAGCTGAGCCTAAGATCCCCATGGAAGAATTTCTTAGCTGGATGAATCCTTAAAGGTCAAGCATAGATAGAAACTTCCTAGATGGAAGCTCAGAGGATCCCTATAGCCGTCGGTGGCAGAACTACTGGTTTGAAATGATTCCCTAGTGGCTCAGCGGTAAAGAATCCGTTTGCAATGCAGGAGACAGGAGATGTGGGTTTTATCCCTGGATCTGGACTATCCCCTGGAGGAGGGCGTGGCAACCCCCTCCAGTATCATTACTGGGAAAATCGCCTGGACAGAGGAGCCCGGCAGGCTACGGCCCCCGGGGTCGCAAAGCATGAGCAGCATGATCTGGTGCAAACCCTGGAAGTTTCGAGGAGGAGCAGCAAGTCTGCCCGCCCTCCTGCTCCCTCCAGCCAGACCTTGAGCTGCCTGGAGCCCATCATGAGACAAACAGGGTGGGGTGGCCCAGGAGCTGGGAAAACACGTGTTCCAGCTCCGGCAGCAGGCTGTGCATCTCTGGGACCAGCTCACCCCCTCTCTGAGCCTTTCACATTTGTAGGAGGGCGTCGCCCCAGATTACCTCTGGGGTTCCTACCGCTGCATGATTTTTATTGTTTTATGTGTATTTATCTTCGACTGCACTGGCTCCTGGTTGCAGTACACAGGCTTCTTCTGGTTACTGCTCTCTGGCCTAGTTCCCCTGCAGCATATGAGATCTCAGTTCCCTGACCAGGGATGGAACCCGCGTCCTCTGCAGTGGAAAGTGGATTCTTAACCACTGGACTGCCAGAGAAGTCCCTGCATGATTTTTTATTTTTTTAAAAAAATCTCCATTTTTGAGGAGCTCTGAGACGTGACAGAAAGCATTTCCAAGGGTGGACATCTGAGTTTCCTCTAGAAATTTTCAAGAGGGAAAATATCCACCAATAGGAAAGAAGCAGCAAGAGATATCCTTGAAAGATGGGGCAAGCTTGTGATCTGGGGGTGGGGCCGGAACTGGGGCCCTGGACCACATACTCCCCACTGGATCTTTGAACTAAGATCAGACATTTTCTACAAAACAGGCCGCTGGACAGCAACTTGGCAACCCAGGGTCGTGGTCCACTGCTTGCGTTAATGCTCCCTAACGGAGACACAAGGATGGGGTCCCAGCCTGCGTTTCACTGCTCTGAGAGTGGGAGGAGTCTAATCCTCCCACCCCCGAAAGGCAGGACTAACCGCAGGCTGGAGTGAAGAGGTGGCAAGACAAGAGTAGGAACGCCGGAATCACATGAAAAGAACAAATAGATCAAAAACCACAAGCAACATCAGCAGGTCCCAGAGGGCAAGGCAAGCCCGCAAATACCGATGCTGAAGCCGGTTGAGAAGTCCATCCAGGAAGGCCAGGAAATCAGGAAGCTGGCAGTCCCACTGAGGGCTATTCAGGGCCCCAGCCACGGCGACCATCTCCGCTCCTGCGGCTTTTTCTAATGGATGTGGAGCCTCCAAATCCCTCTTTCTGGGCCCCTCACGGGGCTGTTAACACCGTTTGCCAGTGAAAAAGTTCAGGAAGATATCAAACCAACTGTTCCGTGGCTTTCCTGCCTTGCTGCCTTCTGTAACAGGAGGTGGGGAGTGGAGCCAGCTGGCCCACCGTCCCCTCCTCTCTACTCGGGCTCCCACGAGAGGGGTCACCTGGCAGTGAATCAAGGAAAGACTCTTTAGAGAGAAGGAGAGCTTACCGCCTACCTGCCTCTCTGCAGCTGCCAGCGCTGATATGGGAGCCCTGTGCTTGGCGGGTCAGAGTCTCAGCTGAAAACTATTAGGGCCGGCGGCTTTCCCTGTCTGACCTCACTCCATCTCGGTGATTGGAAACTGGGAGGGGTCTTGGAGATCAATCCAACTCATTTCTCTGATGGTGAGCAAATAGAGAAGTTCAGGAATGGGAAGAGATGTACCTAGAGTTGTGTGGGCAAGAGAGCCAGAATAAGAAGTGAAATCTGCACAGGTGAAAATGCACAATTGAGCCTGAGATGATTCCAAGAGTCAGCAGACCCTGTAAGAGCCAAGTGACCTATCTCTGGGGACCCATCTAAGGGAAGGTGGGTACCTGGAAAAGTGGGAGCCAAGGGCGCATGGAGGGTGGAGTTTGGCTGAGTGGGCGTGGCCTCAGAGGAGAGCCAATCACAAAAGGCCACTCATCTTTATCTCCTTGCGGCACTGATACACTTCCAGTGTGGTGGCTGGTAGCTCAGTGCTTCCAGCTAAGTGACGTGGTCACAAAAGAGATTTGGACTTCCCTTTTTAAGGGATGNATGCCTTTCAGCTGAGCCAGCTTCCCTTGAGCCTCCTGCCCAGACATCCCACTGAACATATCCACTTACATCCCATGAACAGAAGTTGGTCCCATGGTCGTGCCTAGGTGCTCGGAAAACCAGAATATGGGGGGGTTTAGCTGATTTCATCAGCTCCCCCAATATAACAGATTCTCTGGTTAGGGAAGAAGTGGATTGGGCCTCTTGGACAGAACCAGGAGTTCTGGTTTCCCCTTGGGTCTGGTTTCCTCTGTGCTCCGGCTGTGCCGGTGTAACCCTGGTTTTCTACATCTGTGAAATGAGGAAAATCAAGGCAGGCTCCTCCCCTACCTCAAAGAGCAAGCATGATAATAAAGAACTTAATTAAAATAAAAACAGATACAAAGACAGCACAGGAAGGAAAATAAGCTGGTTGGGGGCCAGGCGTGCGCAGGAGTGGAGCTTGGCCAGGCTGGCCAGCTCTGTTGTCAACGCTCCAGGGGAGCAGGCTAATTAAGGGCCCCCTGCTGCAGAGCCTTCAGAAAGGTAAGGATTCTTTGGAAATGTAACTAATTACCCCCTACCTGACTTTAAGACTATTTTTGTGTCTGCACCTCCTTCAAAAGAAGCCTTACTTGTGTTGCTGCTGGCCCAGGTGGACTCACGGTGTGGAACAGTTGGGGGAGTGAGGGAGGGACCAGGTCAAATGGGCAAGTGAGAAGTGAAAATCTGCTCACCTCCTGGGGCCCAGTAGGACCAGTGTCCTCCCCTCCCTACCTTTGGCCCGAATTGTAACAGGAAGTAAAACTGAGTTCTGTCCTCTTCCTCCCCCGTCCCATCTCTGGTGGAGATGCTAAGGAGCTGGAGGGACCAAGGCTGGGAGACGCAACCAGGTGGTTATATGGGACTTGAGAGAAGCTCTCAAACGACAGGATGACGTCCATACTCCCAGGCACAAGGGTCTGCAGACCAATGGAGATGAGAAGAAAATGTCACTGCCATCATCACTGGAGGAGGAGGAGACAGGAAGGGGAAGCAGCAGAAGAGGAAGGGACCACATGAAGCTCCGGTTCAGGAAGTTAAAATCAAACTCGAAGACCAGGGCCCTGCACAGGGCTTCATTCTAAGAAGATGCAATAAAGAGAAGGCGGTCAGGAGGGAAGGCAGAGGGAGAGAACAAGGAGGGTAAAATGAAGGCAGCTGGGCTATGTCTGCAAAACCTGGGAGGATGACAGACCCTTTATTGAAACTACAGAATGTTAGTATTGACCTTGGTGTGGAAAACACCTAGAGAACACTCTTCCTGAGCTTATCTTTCCAGAGAACTTTAGCGTAGACAACAGTGAGATATGGGGAACATCAGGTGGAACAGGCAGGGATTCTAATAGACAATGTGAAGAACTTCCCAGCTGTAATAGCTTCCCAGAAGAGGGTTCACTTGAAGGGCCTTTGTAGGATGAGTAGGAGTTCATTAGATGGCCAGGAGGAAAGAGCATGCCAGTCAAAGGCAACACCATATGTAAAACCCAAAGATGTGAAATGGCCAAGGATGTCCAGGGAAGTGCAGTTGGTTGGGTCTGGCGGGACAGAGGTTTGCAGGGGGAGAGTGGCCGGGGATGAAGCTGAATCAATGGGCTGGTCCCACTCCTGGGAAAGTTATTCAAGGAATATGGGCTTTCAGTGAAGGTAACTGGGAGCCACTGACAGTGGCAGCAGGGGAGCAGCGTAGTCACCAGCACGTTTTAGGACAAGCTCTCTGGCTGCAGGAAGGGAAGTGGACTTAGGAGACTCGCAGCAGCAACACAAGCTGAAGTCCCATCGCACAGCTCTGAGAGCCCGAGTGGCTGCAGGATGGAGGGGCGGGGGGCAGAAGGGCCCACTGCGGGAGTATGGACGGGGCTTGATGACTGGTGGGATGTGGAAGAATCTGTGAGTCCTGCATTGCTGGTGTGGGTGATGGGCGATGGACACCACTAGCAGGTCGGGCATAAGAAGGAAGAAGCGAGACAGTGAGGTGATGAATTTACCTTCTGCCATCTCAGCTGTGGAGTGGCGGGGGACCGTTAGGTACAGATGGCAAAGTGGGGTTGGACACGCGGGGCAGGAGCTGGAGGCGTGTGGGTCATCCGTGTACACGTGACCCTCTGGTCTTTTTTTTTTTTTTAACCTGACTGCAAAACTTCCGAGATCTTAGTTCCCCAGCCAGGGATCAAACCCCAGTGAAAGCGCCAAGTCCTAACCACTGGACCGCCAGGAAACTTCCTTCTCTCTGGTCTTTTAAATCGTGGGCCTGTTGCCTTTTCTCGGGGCCCCCAGGAACTTGGTCACATCTAGAAGAGGGCAGGCGAGCCACATGGGGAGGAGAGACCCTCCCTCTGCGATGAGAGAGGGTGAGTGGGAATCCCTGGGAAGCAGCCCGCTCCTTGCAAGATGCAGGTCTTTAGGACCGAGGAGCATCCCTCAGGTTAGACAGAAAGCTCTCCATCAGGCTGTTCTTGGCCCAGCCCCCTTGGCTGAGCAACTGCTCACACATGGAGCTTAATGCTAACAAGAAGCAATGGTCTCCCTAAGAGACTTCTGGGTGAGAAACCCAGAGCCCCTCTTTGCTATGATGGCTTCAGGAGGCGCAGGCTCAGGAATGGAGGGAGAAGGAAAGGGACGAAGACTGGGAAGTGGGGAGGGGGAGCCGTAATCAGCCGGAGAACTCGCCAGAGGAGGGGGCTGGGAAAACGGGATGAGGGAGACAGAAAGGTATCAAGCCCTAGGGGATCACCAACAGGCTGGAGCAACTGATGAACAATTCGGACTTTGACCCGAGTCCTTCAGAAGCAGCCCCACCATCTCTTTCGGTGTCCTGGCCAGTGCGAGTGTCCAGGCGGCTCCCTCCTGGACGTCCATCTTTGTCAGACGCCCACACACTCCCATACACTGTCCTCCGAGATGGTGGGATGCACGGCCCCCTCCTACCAGCCCATCTTTGCCATCCCTGAGTCAGAGACCTGCTGACCGGTAACCCTGGGCGGGCAGAGTCCTCCCATTTCTGCGGTGGAGAGTAGAAACAGAATCAGCCTCTTTCTTTGGACTTGCTACCTGACAGTGCTGGGAAATCGCAAAGCTATTTATTCCCCTCTCCAGCCAGTGGCGTGCAAAAGCCCACTTGAGGGGACACCGCCAAAGTCAAGAGGCCTCCTCTGTGACCCGGGCCACGAGGCTCAAGGACCAGACAGTGCTTCAGACGGCAGCTGTGTCCAAGTACCAGTCTGCGATCACCAACGCAGAGCAGGCGGCGACTTCTCAGATGAGACCGAAAGGGACAGTCGGTCACATGGACCCTTCCCGAGCGAGGGTGGCGATGGGGGTACCTCTGCGGGGGAGGAAAGGGGAGACAGAAGCAAAGCATGTTTGAGATGAGAAGGAAAAGACCAATTTGCCCTGCGCGGCAGCATCTCCCTCTCCACTGCAGAGACCGTGGGCCAATTATTCCATCAAGTTCGATATTAGAGAAGCCAACTTCATTAGAGCTTCAAGGCGCATGAAACGTTAATCATGGAACCTTGATATTCTGCAGGAGAGACTTACTGTGGAAAGGAAGGGGGGGAATCACACTTTCATTTTCCTTTGAGGTTAATAGAAGGCTAATTTGAAAGCACTCGGTTAATGAGAAAGCTAAAAATACCTC
>SJYV01048920.1:1746-22697 GCA_006410875.1 Neotragus pygmaeus | reverse complement strand
TGCTGGCTTTGGGGATAAAATATTTAACTAGATAAATAGAGGAAATGTTTTCAGTTTAAGGAAATATTCAGTGGGGCCATGTCTTAAACAGAACTGAGTGTTGAATTCTGTCATATGTCCATTCGAATTTATGAAAGCGATGATGTAACTTTCCTTCTTGGATCTGTTAGTCATATTATCAGGTTTCCTTATTTTAACTCATCATTGTTTCCCTGCAATAAACGTTTAATCATTGTTATTCTCTAAATAGGGGATTCTCAGGCGTTGAAGTGGTAAAGAATGAGCCTGCCAATGCAGGCCTCACAGGAGACGTGGGTTCAACATGAGGTCAGGAAGATCCCCTGGAGGAGGAAATGGCAACCTACTCCAATATTCTTACCTGGAAAAATCCCATGGCTAATGTCCACTGGGTTGCAAAGAGTTGGACACAACTGAGCTAATTTTAATTTAAACGCTGGTGGCTCAGATGGTAAAGAATCTGCCTGCAATGCAAGCGACCTGAGTTCAATCGCTAGACTGGGAAGATCCCTTGGAGAAGGGAAAGGCTACCCACACCAGTATCCTGCCCTGGAGAATTCCACGGACAGAGGAGCCTGGTGGGCTACAGTCTATGAGGTCACAAAGAGTCAGACACTAATGAGTGACTTTCACTTTCATCTAATTTTAGAGCTTTGGTCAGTGGTAAAAAGTGGTTTCCCTGGTGGCTCAGAGGGTAAAGCGTCTACCTGCAGTGCGGGAGACCCAGGTTCAGTCCCTGCATCGGCAAGATCCCCTGGAGAAGGAAATGGCAACCCACTCCAGTACTCTTGCCTGGAAAATTCCATGGACACAGGAGCCTGGTAGGGATATAGTCCATGGGGTCTCGAATAGTCAGACACGACTGAGCGACTTCACTTTCAGTGGTAAAAAATCTGCCCGCAAGGCAGGAGAGGCTGGTTCGATCCCTGGGTCAGGAAGATCCCCTGGAGGACGGCATGGAGACCCACTCCATTATTCTTGCCTGGAGAAAACCCATGCACAGAGGAGCCTGGCGGGCTATGGTCTATGGGGCCACAAAGAGTTGGAAATGACTGAAGCAATTGAGCATAGTACAGCTAGTTTTAATTTAAAACTTTAACATCAATATTCACAAATAACTTGTCTATTACTTTCATTACATAATTTGTCAGGTTTTTCTATGAATATTATGCTTACTCTAAAACTTTGAATTTTTTCTTCTTTTTGAATACCTAAATCGATTTGAAAAGATCCGTGGGTTAAAGGTTTCACACACTTCCCCCATGAAACTACCTAATACTAGTGATTTTTGAAGAGGCATACCTTTTGACATCTTTCTGCATGTCTTGCTTGGAAATTTATATCTTACGTTTTCCATCTCTTCTGAAATCTGTTTTAATTAATTAATTTTTCTTTAAAAAGTATCCAGTTGAGCTTTTTGTTGATTTATATTATATTGCTATTTTTCTAATTCATTTATTTCTGCATATATATTTATTTATTTATTCCAGCTACTTTCTTTCTGTTTGTTTTTCCCTAACTTTGAGACAGGAGCAAAGTCAATTGAATTGCATTCTTTTAATTTTATTGATTAAAAAAAATTAAGCCTGTAAAATTTCCCCATTACTATTTCAATTGAATCTCATATATTCTTATGTATTTCATTCATTTTTATATCTAAAAACACTCCAGTCATGTTTATTATGTCCCAGGCATCCATGGTAGAACTTACAAATACTGATTCATAGAATCATATCAGGTAAGTACTATTACTATCTCATTTCACAAGTGAGGAAACTGATTCAGCATAAAGTTAAATAATTTAGGAAGGTCAGTCATACAAACTGGTGAGAGCAAAGCCGGGATTCAAAATCAGGCAGTCTGGTTCCAGAGTTTATATAGTTGCTATGTGCTGTGCTTAGTTGCCCAGTCATGTGACTCTGCATCCCCATGGACTGTAGCCTGCCAGGCTCCTCTGTCCATGGGGATTCTTCAGGCAAGAATACTGGAGTGGGTTGCCATGCCCTCCTGCAAGGAATCTTCCCAACCCAGAGACTGAACCCATGTCTCCCACAGTGCACGCAGATTCTTTACTGGCTGAACTACCAGGGAAGCCCATTTATACAGTTAACAAATATTTATTCTATGTCCTTATCTCCAGGGAATTTAACTATTGTGGTTTATATCCCTCTAACCTACAGGTCTTTTAGTTGAGAATTTTTTATTTTCCAGGAAAGACTGCTATATTTCCTGATTTTTACAGTTAATTTCTAGTTTTATTGCATGATAATTAGAGTTTGATCTTCTCTCTTACTTCAGGATTTATTAGTGTTTTCTATTCACCTGAATGTATTGTCAATTTTTGTGACTGATCCTTTTGCACTGACAAAAGGGAGTCCTCAATTATCAGATACATAAATTCTTCCTTATGGTTAATGCTGTTGAAGTTTTCTACATCCTTAAAGTGAAGTCGCTTAGTCGTGTCCGACTGTTTGTGGCTCCATGGACTGTAGCCCGCCAGGCTCCTCCATCCATGGGATTTTCCAGGCAAGTATGCTGGAATGGGTTGCCATTTCCTTCTCCAGGGGATCTTCCCAACCCAGGGATCGAACCTGGGTCTCCTGCNAGTCGTGTCCGACTGTTTGTGGCTCCATGGACTGTAGCCCGCCAGGCTCCTCCATCCATGGGATTTTCCAGGCAAGTATGCTGGAATGGGTTGCCATTTCCTTCTCCAGGGGATCTTCCCAACCCAGGGATCGAACCTGGGTCTCCTGCAGCACCGGCAAATTCTTTACCCTCTAAGCCACCTAAGTCTGTCCATTTTTTTCCTCTCTTGTGCAACATAAGGTGAAATGGGGTTCCAGGCCCTCTCTAGGTGCAATACTGCCCCCAGTTCTCTAAAGGTTTACTGACCCAGCAACTTCTCAAACTTTGTCCTTGGGGGCGGTTGGGGGGGTGCGTGTTATGGAGGTTTTATTACATATGCATGATTGATTAATTGATTGGCTATTGGTGATTGGCTCAATTTCAAGCCCCTCCTCCTCCTTGAGTCTAGGGTCGGGCTGAAAATTCCAATCCCCTTGCTAGAGGAACCATCCTTAAGTGACCTAGGGGCAGTTTAACAGCTACCACAGTAATGTAAGAAAATCATAAAACGTAACTTTATTTACTTCAGAAATTCCAAGGGTTTTAGGAGCTATCAATCAGAAACTGAGATGAGGACCAAACATATATTTCATATTATAAATAAAAATATCACATTAAGTAATTTAAATTCTCCTATTCTTAATGTTTCTTCCAACTTGTTTGATTTTCTAAAATTTAAACTTTATCAAAGTTGCATGTGCATTCATGACTGTTATACTTTTATGGTGAGATGTAGCCTTTAGAGGCCTTTCATATACCTTTGAGATTCAATTCTATTTTGTCTGACACTAAGATTCATGACTTCTGCTTTCTATGTGTATTTTTCTTAGTATAATTTTGTTGATTCATTTACTTTGAACTTTTCCGAATTACTCGGTTTTAGATTGTTGAAAGATAAACTGAGGCATATTAAAAAATTGAAGAGTTTACTTATGCAAAATACAATTCAAACTTGGCAGCATTCAGTCTAGCAGAAAGCACCAAGAAGCTGTACAAAATAAAAAATGTAGGCAGACGGGAGTGTAAATGAGGAAGTTATACTAGGCAAAAGAGTGGACTAGTTATTGAAAGGTCACTTTCCTTTAGGAGATAATGCTGAATTTTAAAATATATTTTAAGGATTTTACCTTTCTTTGTTTTGTGGATATACATTGGGATAACAGCTTTAACTAATGTCAATATAGTTACAAAGAGCTTTCCTGGTGGTTCAGACAGTGAAGAATCTGTCTGTAATGCAGGAGACCTGGGTTCAATTCCTGGGTCAGGAAGATCCGTTGGAGAAAGGAATAGCAACCCACTCCAGTATCCTTGCCTGGAGAATTCCATGGACAGAGGAGCCTGGTGGGCTACAGNACGGGAGTGTAAATGAGGAAGTTATACTAGGCAAAAGAGTGGACTAGTTATTGAAAGGTCACTTTCCTTTAGGAGATAATGCTGAATTTTAAAATATATTTTAAGGATTTTACCTTTCTTTGTTTTGTGGATATACATTGGGATAACAGCTTTAACTAATGTCAATATAGTTACAAAGAGCTTTCCTGGTGGTTCAGACAGTAAAGAATCTGTCTGTAATGCAGGAGACCTGGGTTCAATTCCTGGGTCAGGAAGATCCGTTGGAGAAAGGAATAGCAACCCACTCCAGTATCCTTGCCTGGAGAATTCCATGGACAGAGGAGCCTGGTGGGCTACAGTCCACGAGGTTACAAAGAGTTGGACAAGACTGAGCAACTAAGCAGACAGACACAAAGTTAAAAAAAAAATCCTCAAGAGTCACATTTGGCAAATTCTTTAGTAGTCATGGGCTGGTGAAGGCAATGGCACCCTACTCCAGTACTCATGCCTGGAAAATCCCAAGGATGGGGGAGCCTGGTGGGCTGCAGTCCATGGGATCACGAACAGCCAGACATGACTGAGAGACTTCACTTTCACTTTTCACTTTCACGCATTGGAGAAGGAAATGGCAACCCACTCCCGGGACGGGGGAGCCTGGTGGGCTGCCGTCTATGGGGTCACACAGAGTCGGACACGACTGAAGTGACTTAGCAGCAGCAGCACAGATTGAAGACCATCCATTGGTGGAGAACTCGTCCCAGGATTCAAGAGATGCAAGTGCCTCTAGCTTTAGCCCCAGGGGATCACAGTCAAGGGTGCTGGAGACTCTGGTCTCTGCAGCTGGTGCCAGACTCTTAGAGGCATAAGAGTGGTCCAACCTTACCACCTCAGGCAAGTGTATGGGGGCCCTGCAGTTCCTAGCAGCGTCTCTGGGGGACGCGGTCAGAGTCTCACTGAAGTTGGGAGGAATCAACGGGGTGCGGTCAAGGTCACCGGCTGCAATACCTTCCAGAGATCGCAGGCACGGGCCGGGGTGCATTGGATTTCCAGGATCCAAAGGGGGACCCAAGGGTTGAAGCTCAGGAGCACAGCAGCATCCGGAAGCCTTAGCAGAATGCTGGAGCCGAGGGCTCAGCAGGGCAGGGCTGTCCATCGAAAGGGCGTCAGCAAACAGGAACTGAGCTTCGAGCTCCAGAGATGCGTGCGCCGTGTCTGAGCAGAGGCTCCTCCTAACCCGGGCCCGGACGGTCGCTTCCCAAGGACACTGATGAGACCCACTCCTGCCATTTCTGGGGCGATCCCTGCCGGGTGGGTCTGGGGTCGGCGGTGGAGTCAGGCTTGGCTCCGGGGAGCTGCAGGCGGGGGCGGCCTCCGCGGACCGGAGAGCGAAGGAAGAACGTGTGGCCCCCGAGAGGGGCAGAGACTTGGGGCGCATAGGATCTCTGCAGCGGGCACCCCGGCCGAAGCCGAAGACGCGCTCTGGCCTCCCGCCCGGCACGCGGTTTTGCTGTGTCTGTGGGGCAGTGACTCAGACCAGAACCTTTAAACCAATGAGGTGGTATGTTTTCCAGCTTGATGATCCCCTCGAAGGACAATCCACCCTCGTCTGTATTCTGTAGCCAAAGGAAAGAGGGTGTTTCCCGGAGTGGAGGCTCCCTGAACCAAGTCCTGCCTCGGCGGCCTGCAGCTTTGTGACTTTCTTTGGTAGGGGATATAAGTGTCTCCCCGGATTCACAGGCTTGAGCGCCTGACAGTTTCTCAGTTCACGGTGGGAAAGTGTCTTTGTGGAAGTTTCAAAGCCAAACCTAAAGAAAATACAGGATATTTGAAGATAAGTAGGTGGCAAAAGGAACTCAAGTTAAAATTGCATAGCAGTCTTCATTTCAAAATTTGAATTTAAGGGAAAAAAGGCACACTTTTTGGTAGGAATGTAAATTGGTGCAGTAGGCCTGGGTGCCTACTGGACTTCCCAGGTGGTGCTAGTGGTAAAGAATCGTCTGTCAATACAGGAGACATAAGAGACTCTTTCCTGTTCCATCTCCTGGAGGAGGGCATGGCAACCCACTCCAGTGTTCCCGTGAGGAGAATCCCATGGACAGAGAAGCCTGGCGGGCTACAGTCCATGGTGTCACAAACAGCCCGGCATGACTGAAGCATCTTAGCACGCACTCATAGTGTGTACTATGGAAAGCTATGGAGGTTCCTCAAAAATTTTTAACAGGACTATCATATGATCCAGCAAACTCATTTCTGGGTATATATCCAAAGGAAGTGAAAACAGAATATCAAAGAGATATCTGCACTCTCATATTTTTGATACATTACTTACAATAGCTGAGATATGCAAACAACCAAAGTGTCCATCAGTGACTGAATGGATACAGAAGATGTGGGGTGTGTGTGTGTATATATATATATATATATATATAATGATATATATATATATAATGGAATCCTACTCAGAAATACACACAAAAAATGAAATTCTGTCATTTGCAACACCATGGGTGAACTTGGAGGGTATTATTCCAAGTGAAATAAGACAGAAAAAGACAATATGGCATGGCATCATTTATATGTGGACTCTTAAAAATAAAAAGTAAATCTTATGGAACCAGAGTAGAAAAGAGGGTGAGAAGGGGGCAGGGAAGGGAGGGTAAAGGTGTACAAAAATAAAGTCTGAGGATTGAATGTAAAACATGTGAATATAGTTGATAACACTGTAATATATAATTGAAATTTTCTAGAAGAATAGGGGTAAATGTTCTTACCAAAAAATGTAAATAAGACTTCCCAGGTGGTGCAGCAGTTAAGACTCCTGGTTTCCAATGCAGGGGGAACGGGTTTAACCACTGGTCAGAGTACTGAGATCCCACAGGCTGTGTGGCACAACCAAAAAAAAGGAAATATATAAGATAATTGTGTTAACTAGATGCTGGGGGTAATCCTTTCACAATGTTTATCAAATCACCACAATCAAATCTCAATATTTTACAATTTTATATGTCAACTATAGAGTGATAAAGCTGAAAATTAAAAATAACGAATTAGGGCAAATCATAAGACAGAAAAAGAGAAATATCTAACTGAACTAAAAGGAAATTAAGCAAGTCTGAAAATAAATGAGTTAAACACTCAATTCAAGAAATTGGGTGGTTTAACCTGAAAGAAATTAGGGAAAGGAAAACAAAGATATAAGCTGAAACATTTGCAAAAGAAAACATACACCCAATAGAAAAGATGACTGAAATGAAAAAGCAATTCCTAGACCATTAAAAGTGTAAAACCATGAATATGAAGAATAAATAGAAAAGTATAAGCAAATCGCAAACCATATTATGGTAAACTAGGGGATGCAGCGAAAATCTACCATCAATAGAAAGAGTGCGAATAAAGTACAGAACACAAATTTATACATTCTTAACTAGCATTATCCTTAACGGGTAGACATTTGAAACATTCTAATTAAAATCTAATCAGTAATTTGCTTTGTTAGACAAATTATTAGAAATAAAGAGTTCAACCAAGTTTCTAGATAATGATTAGCATTCAAAATCTATAGATCATATACATCAGTTAATAATCAATTATGAAGTGAAATAGTAAAAAGATTTCAATCCCTTTAATAATAGAAATCCATAATCCCAATGAAGAAATCTAAAAATTACATGCATTTAATACTTGTACTTTAAATGCATAAGTAAATGTGAATTTTATCAGGGAAAAAAGTTGCTTTCTGATATAAAATGTCATCTTTTCCATCTTTATTCTTCAAAGGAAAAAAAGATAGACAAAAAAGTTCTTGCTTTCGTCTAGTCTAAAAATCTTAATTCCAAATGATGTTATACTACAACCCAGAAAATGTTTTCCTTGAAGGATTCAACCTTTAAATGAAACATACTGAATTCTATATACCTCACTCCAATTTCAGTTCAATCAGCACCACCCTAATTCTAATACCCTGATATCCAACCAAAATCTCTAATTTGATCGCACATGTTTTTCAGAAAGTGTTAGTCAATTCAGTCATGTCTGACTCTTTGCAAACCCATAGACAGTAGCCTTCCAGGCTCCTCTGTCCAAGGAGTTCTTCAGGCAAGGATACTGGAGTGGGTTGTCATTCACTTCTCCAGGGGATCTTCCTGACACAGGGATCGAATCCAGGTCTCCTTCAGTGGAGGCGGATTCTTTACCATCTGAACCAGGGAAGCCCACGTCTTTCAAGTCCCTTCCAATTGACTCACCCCTTCAAAATCACTACAGATGGTGGCTGCAGCCATGAAATTAAAAACCAGCTCTAGAAACCCTCTTATTCCCATTGGATCAACAAATCGGGTGCTTTTTTTTTTTCCCCTGAAAAATCTTTGCAATTTACTAAGAAAATATTAAGAAAAAAATTAACTCTACAAGTTGGAAAATTGTTTAAAAATAAAGGTCAAGGAAACAATATCCCAGTGTATAATTCTCTCTTTCCATCTATGTGTGTGTGCATAACTAAAGTTGCTTTCTAAAACTTGTGGTAAGAAAATAACCCTTTCCCTCAGAAGCACAAATACCACAAGTAAAGGGACCTACCTTCCACCAGCAAAATCCTGATTCCAGCTGCAGCTACACAAGGACCCAGAGAGGCACTGTTCTCCTGGCAACTGGACTCCAAATGCAGACCTATGTCCTGATGGCTCTAGCTTTATACCTGGGAAACAGTATAATTTGATCAGCAGCAATCAACAGTAATTATGTGATTAGGGCTCTGATTGGTCAACACTTTTTTCTGTCCCTTTTTGATTTTTAAACCAATCTTCCCAGGAACAAAGAAATTTGGTTAAAAGTCAGACCAAGCAAATATCCTAAGAAATAGCAAAAAAGAAATTAGCAATTCGTCTAGCAGCAATTGAAGAGTACCTTATAGTTAGTCTTACCTGACGACTCATCACAAGCTGGAATCCAGATTGCTGGGAGATACATCAACAACCTCAGATATGTAGATAATACTACTCTAATGCAAGAAAGCAAAGAGGAACAAAAGGCCCCCTTGATGAGGATGAAAGGGGAAAGGGAAAAAGCTGACTTGAAACTCAACATTCTAAAAACTAAGATCTTGGCATCCTTCCTGTCCCATCACTTCATGGCAAATAGATGAGGGGAAAATGGAAGTGGTGACAAGATTTAGTTTTCTTGGGCCTCAAAATCACTGCAGATGGTGGCTGCAGCCATGAAATTAAAACATGCTTGCTCCTTGGAAGAAAAGTAAAGTCGCTCAGTCGTGTCCAACTCTTTGTGACCCCATGGACTGTAGCCTACCAGGCTCCTCCCTCCATGGGATTCTCCAGGCAAGAGTACTGGAGTGGGTTGCCATTTCCTTCTCCAGGGGATCTTCCCAACCCAGGGACTGAACCCGGGTCTCCCGCATTCCAGGCAAACACTTTAATCTCTGAGCCACCAGGGAAGCTGCAACAAATCTCGAAGAAAAAATTCAAAGTGTTAGTCGCTCAGTCTTGTCCATCTCTTTGTGACCCCACAGACTGTAGCCTGTCAGGCTCCTCTGTCTGTGGAATTCTCCAGGCAAGAATATGGGAGTGGGTAGCCATTCCCTTCTCCAGGGAATCTTCCTTCCCCAGGAATCAGACCTGGGTCTTCTGCATTGCAGGCAGATTCTTTACTGTCTGAGCTTCTAGGGAAGTGCCAGGGTAAGGGCTAGACAGTGTACTAACCAAATAGTAGAGACATTACTTTGCGAACAGAGGTCCATATAGTCAAAGCTATGACTTTTCCAGTAGTCATGTACGAATGTGAGAGTTGGACCATAAATAAGGCTGAGCACCAAAGAACTGATGCTTTCAAATTGTGGTGCTGCAGAAGACTCCTGAGAGTCCCTTTGAACAGCAAAGACATCAAACCAGTCAATCCTGAAGGACGCCAACCCAGATGCCCAGATTGCTGGTAAAGCGTCCTTTCTGCTGTGTCCACCTGGGTGTCTCAGGAAGAGGTTAGCATTTGCAGCAGTAGACTGAGGAAAGATTGCCTTCACCAACAGGTGGGCCTGTGGAAACCACAGAGAGCCTGAATAGAACCGAGCAAGTTTACTCTCTGCTGAGCAGACACATCCATTTACCTGCTGTGGGACACTTGTGGAAACTCCTGGTCCCCAGGCTTTTGAACCCAGACCGAGGTCATATTCCCGGTCTTCCATGTTGCAAATGATCCATCTGACAGACCGGGGGTGTCTCATACTGGGTAAACACATTCCTCTAATAAGAGCTATATGCATCTCCTATCAGTTTTACTAATCTGAAGAACCCTGACAAAATGACGTAAAGAGATTACAGTCTAGGAGAAGTTTTCCATCATACATGAAACTGACAATGAATTAGCGTCCTGAATATCACATACGTCCTACATAGCAACAACAAAATATAGTCAAACCAAGAAAAAATTGGGCAAAGCCTTAGGTCATTCACAATAGAGGAAATCCAAATGGCCAATCCACACAAGGTGTGCAGTATCACTAGCAGTCAGGGAAAAGCAATGAAATGCTATCCGTTGCCCATTTAGATTAGGTCTGACAGTGTAGAATGTGGTCAAGATATGGAGAAACCAGAACCCTCCTGTACTGCCAACAGTGATGGAAACTGGAGGGTAATCTGGCTTTTCCTAGAAAGTTCAAAATGAGCATAAATACAAACCAGTAATCCTAGGTAGCTGTTGTGTAAAAAGCATTGTCTGAATTCACAAAGGTTTAGCAATTAGCATACTATCAGCAGCGCAATGAAGAAAATTTAAAAAATTAAACCAGTCTAGTTGACTGTTGAAATGACTAGGGTCTATATAAAATAATTTAGGCCTTGTAACTGTAATATTGGCTTTTAAAAATATTTGTTGAGTATGTTTGGCTGCACCGGGTCTTCATTGCCACACGGGCTTTCTCTAGTTGCTACTGTTCTCTGCCCCGTGCAGGCTTCTCACTGGGCAGGTTTCAGCAGTTGTGGCCCATGGGCTTAGCTGCCCCATGGCATGTGGGATCTCCCCAGACCAGGGACTGATCACGTGTTCCCTGCATTGCAAGGCAGATTCTTAACCACTGAGCAACCAAAGAAGTCCCCGCAACACTGACAGTTTAAAGAGCTGATTGTGAGGATACATTGACAAAACCATGTGAAACATACTGCTTTTGATGTCCTGCTGCTGCTGCTGCTGAGTCGCTTCAGTCGTGTCCGACTCTGTGCAACCCCATAGACGGCAGCCCACCAGGCTCCCCCATCCCTGGGATTCTCCAGGCAAGAACACTGGAGTGGGTTGCCATTTCCTTCTCCAATGCGTGAAAGAGAAAAGTGAAAGCGAAGTCGCTCAGTCGTGTCCGACTAGTAGCAATCCCATGGACTGCAGCCTACCAAGCTCCTCAGTCCATGAGATTTTCTAGGCAAGAACACTGGAGTGGCTTGCCATTGCCTTCTCTTAGACTTCTGTTAAACATTTGACGAATATACACTGAACTCGTGGTTGTTATTTCTCAGAAGTGGAGAGGAGCCTAAAAGAGATCACGGCAACGAGAACAAAGGTGGCTCTATTCCTGCCTGTATATAATTGTGTTTCATTGTCAGTGGTCTTGTTTATCCAAGATTAAGTTTAGCAAAAACCTCTTGGACGTGGAGAAACAGCTGGCTATGGGCATCTTGCCCTGAGAAGAGCAGTCCAGATTGAGAGTGTCTAAATTGAATGTGTCCATCCACATGAAGTAAAACAGAATTTTGAATAGCATCACTTGATGAGTCCCATTCATTACCACTCCCAGATCCTGATCCTTTCAAGATTAAATTTTTAAATTTAAATGTAATGTGCAATGTTGTGTTAGACTCACATGTACAGCAAAGTGAATGTTATACATGTTTTTTTCAGATTATTTTTCTTCATGTCATTTCAAGATATTGAATATAGTTCGCTGTGTGTGAGTGCTCATTTGCTTCAGTTGTGCCCAACTCTTTGTGACCTATGGACTGTAGCCCATCAGGCTCCTCTGTCCATGGGATTCTCCAGGCAAGAAGATTGGAGGGGGTTGCCATGCCCTTCTCCAGGGCATCTTCTCAGTCCAGGGATCGAACACACACCTCTGAGTGTCCTGCATTGCAGGCGGATTCTGCAGTACAGTTCCAGGTACTATGCAGTAAATCCTTGTTGCTTATCTATTTTAAGTACAGTTGTGTGTATCTTTGGCCCCATACCCCTAATCCATCCCTCTCCTGCTCCTTTTCCACTTTACTAGCCACAGGTTTGTTTTCTGTGAGTCTGTTTCTGTTTTGTATATAGATTCACTTGTATTGTTTTTTATATTACACATGTGATATATTTGTCTTTCTCTGTGTGTTCACTTAATATGATATTCTCTAGGTCCATCCATGTTATTGCAAGTGACAAAACTTCATTCTTTTGTAGCCGAGTAATATTCCATTGTGTGTATATATATATATCTACACATACACCGCTTCTTTAACCTTTCAACTGTTGGTGGGAACTGGATTGTTTCCCTGTCTTGTGTGCTTAGTCGCTCGGTTGTGTCAGACTCTTGCAACCCCATGGACTGCAGCCTGAAAGGTTTCTCTGTCCATGGAAATTTTCCAGGCCAGAATACTGGAGTGGGTTGCCATGCCCTCCTCCAGGGGATCTTCCCAACCCAGGGATCAAACCCAGGTCTCCCGCATTGCAGGCGGATTCTTTACCAGCTGAGCCAGGAGGGAAGCCCTGTCTTGGCTGTTATAAATAGTGCTGCTATAAACACTGGGGTGCATGCATCTTTTCCAATTAGTTTTTCTCTTTTCTGGATGTATGTTTCAGAGTGGGATTGCTGGGTCATATGGTAGTTCTACTCTGTTTTTTTTTAAGGAACTTCCATACTGTTCTCCATAGTGGCTGAAGCACTTTACATTCCCTCCAAGAGTGTAAGAGGGTTACACTCTCTCCAGCATTTATTATTTGTAGATATTTTGATGATGGCCATTCTGACAGGTGTGAAGTGATCTCATTGTAGTTTTGATTTGCATTTCTCTAAAAAAAGCTGAGCGCCAAAGAATTGATGCTTTTGAACTGTGGTGTTGGAGAAGATTCTTGAGAGTCCCATGAACTGCAAGGAGATCCAATCAGTCTATTCTAAAGGAGATCAGCCCTGGGTGTTCTTTGGAAGGAAGGATGCTACAGCTGAAACTCTAGTACTTTGGCCACCTCATGTGAAGAGTTGACTCATTGGAAAAACTCTGATGTTGGGAGGGACTGGGGGCAGGAGGAAAAGGGGACAACAGAGGATGAGATGGCTGGATGGGATCACTGACTCAATGGACGTGGGTTTGAGTGAACTCTGGGAGTTGGTGATGGACAGGGAGGCTGCAATTCATCAGGTCGCAAAGAGTCAGACACGACTGAGCGACTGAACTGAACTGAACTGAACTGAATAAATAGAAATGTCAAGCATCTTTTCTTGTGCCTGTTGGCCATTTGTATGTCTTCTTTGGAGAAATGCCTACTTAGGTCAGGAAGACTAATTTAGGAACCAGTATATTGGTAAAGCTAAACTGAACTTTTTATATTTCTTGTCTTCATTGGGCAAGGAAAATTTTCTTTTAAGTATGAAAGTGAGTGAAAAACATAAGGAGTACAATGGGAGCAATATTTTCTGAAAATTGCGTTTGTTTCTTTTCCTTCAAAACTCCCAATTTTGTTAGCTTAGGTTTTCTAGGATATGCATCTATGGGGGAAGAGATCATAATATTCCTGAAATATAGCAAGGAGAATTTCAGCTTCTAAAATTTAAAATAGCAATATGAGCCAGGCTCATAGAGATTTTTCAGAGTCCCTTATTACTCCGCAGTACTGTATCCAAAACTTTCCTACATTAAAGGACCAAAATCCCTCAATATTGCAGTTACTTATCACATGAAAGTTTACTCCCTGCTCATAAAGATCTACTCTGGTCCTGCTGCTTTCTAGGGCTGCTCTCTTCAAAGTAATCCCAGTCTGCCTCCACCCTGTGGTTCCACCATCTCAAAACAAGCCTTAATCATCTTGTCAGCCAAGCATCTTACCACCATCTTCCACTGTGCCCGGGTCCATGAGTTCATTCTCTCAGCTCCAATTTTCCACAGAACACGTGACCTCAAAGTTGCCTAGCTGCATGTTGATAAGAATGAAACATGGGCTTTTGTGCACGCATGCTCAGTCACTTCAGTCATGCCCAACTCTTTGCAACCCCACGGACTATAGTCCACCAGGCTTCTCTGTCCATGGGATTCTCCAGGCAAGAATACTGGAGTGGGTCACCATGCCCTCCTCCGGGAGTTGAAGCTGCGTCTCCTGCATTGCAGGCTTATTCTTTACCGCTGAGCCACTGAGGAAGCCCTATGGGCTTTTGCTACTCCTCAATCAGAGTCTCAGACAAGCCTTACTTTTTCGTGACTCCAGCCTTTAGTTTTACAATGTGCTTCAAATTCCAAAATTCCCTGGTGGGTCAGAGGTTAAAGTTTCTGCCTGCCATGTGGGAGACCTGGGTTCAATTCCCGGGTTGGGAAGATCCCCTGGAGAAGGAAATGGCAACCCACTCCAGTATTCTTGCCTGGAGAATCCCATGGACGGAGGAGCCTGGTGGGCTACAGTCCATGGGGTCGCAAAGAGTCAGACATGACTGAGCTACTTTACTTTCAAATTCCAAAGTCTTACTGAAATTCTCTGGGGCAGAGTGGGAGGGAAGAGAGCTGTGGTTTGTATCTCTGAAATGTTTCCTTCAATTTCCAGGAATGATTCTGACTATGACCACTTCTGTACATTTTCATAACTAGGGCCTGACTGAGTAAACATCAACTCTCACCTGTACTATTTAGATGTTCTAACTACATTCTGGACTTCCCAGGTGTCTCCGTGGTATAAAGCATCCACTTGCCAATGCAGGAGACCCAGGAGACTTGGGAAATGTCAACCTACTCCAGTATTCTTGCTTGGAAAATCCCATGGACAGAAAATTCTGGAAGACTCCAACCCACAGGTGGCAAAGAGTTGAACATGACTGAGCATTCATACACCCTCAACTACATTTTCCTGCCCCTACATGGTCCAGAGAACAATGAAGGTGATTATTTAAATGAGTAAATGATATCATGTCAAGTGCTGTTTTAAACTTCCAATGACTTTTCATTTCAAGTTGAACAAACTCAAATACTTAACATGAGCTACAAGGTCCTACATCCCCCAGATCCTGCCTCCCACTCTGTCTGCCCCAAACACAGAGTGTCCGATAATTTTCTATCCTGCTAAAACAATACCAAGCTCTATGGTAAGTCTGTTACACCGCTGTTTCTTCCAAGTGGAAATCAGTTCTGGATCTCCTTTCTTGTCATTTGGGACTGGGAAATCTCTCCTGCTCTAGGAAGTATTTCCTTACCACTCGAACTAGAGTTTCATTGCTTCACAGAATGTATGCCCACTTGAAATTGTCTTGTTCATTTATGTGTGGATTCATTTACTGGGATGTATCCATGACTTAACCATGTGAAATAGACACACAGCATTGAAAAGGCGGGGGAGAGTTAGAAGATTTTCAGATGATGGCTTTTTTAACCTATGTTGGCTCATCTCTCCTAGCAACTTGGGTCAGGCAAGTACCAGGTGATTTCCACCAAGTCCTCATCCTTAATACATGGTAAGGTAAGGTAAAGTCACTCAGTCATGTCCGACTCTTTGCGACCCCATGGGCTGTAGCCTACCAGGCTCCTCTGTCCATGAGATTTTCCAGGCAATAGTACTGGAGTGGATTGCCATTTCTTTTTCCAGGGGACCTTCCTGACCCAGGGATTGAACCCAGGTCTCCCACATTGTAGACAGACGCTTAACTGTCTGAGCCACCAGGGAAGTCTTAATATATGGCTGCAAACCAAATCCCCCAACTCATCCAATCGGCCTGAACCCAACAATCAACCCCAAACTCATTCATCAACACCACAAAATGCAACGAGCTCATAAACATAACTTTTGCTTGAAATGTCTTGATATAATAATTCAGAAAAGTGCCTAAACACCTCTCAAATGATTGAACAATACCAGAAATCAAGTCAGATATTAACATGTTAGTCACCTTTAATATAGTTGCGAACAAATACTGGCAAAGAACGCTTTTCCAATACATCAAAGACTCGAAAACCCAGTACACTTCCAGGGGCAATACAGGAGGGACAGTCCTGCAAGACTAATGACCTGCTAATACCCAAAGCTCTGAAATGTAAGTGTTGACCAGTCTTGAGGATCGTCTACACTCAAGAGCAGTAGGGTACAAAGGCTTCTCCTAAGAGCAGTCATACTCGGGAGACCTTAGCAAGACGTTGGAGACCACGGGCTGGGTTGTTCCATCCAGGGTCCCTCTGCAGGGCGGGGCTGCGTCTCAGATCTGAGTCTTTGGAGAGGCTCCTCTTCGCCCGGGTCGGACAGTCAGCTCTGGAGTACCCCTTTTCCGAGGACGACGACGAGAAACACATTTGCCAGTTGGGTAGTGATCTGGAGCAGATGGACCTGGCGTCCGCGGCGGGGTCTGGCGCGGCTCCTGGGAGTTGCAGGCGAGCCGGCTTCCCCAGGACGAGTGCACCTCCTTCCAGGCGCTCAGCTCCCGGCCGCCCGGCGCCGCGGGCTCGGCGTGGTTCACCACCGCCCGGTCCTGCCCGCGCTTCCACAGCTCATAGCGCTCGGGCTGCAGGATGCGCACGAAGGCGTCCATGGAGAAGGCCACCTGCGCCTCGCCGCAGCTGCACTGAGAGGCCGCTTTGCCATAATCGATCCAGCGCGGGGTGGCGAAATTGATGGCCTCGGCGCAGTTGAAGCCGTGGTTGAAGCCCGAGTGGTAGCCGTAGGGGAAGGTCACCATGAACTCGCCCGCCTCCTGCGTGACCCGACCGAAGGGGATGCCGTTGTCCCGCAGCACCGTGGGCGAGATGAGCGCCGCCTTGTGGCGCAGGAAGGCCTCGCAGCCCCGCGAGCTGCCCGGGAAGAGCGCGCCGGCCAGGCGTTCCAGGCGCCGGCCGTGCTCGGGCGGCACCGCGTACCACGTCTTGGGCTCCCCGAAGTGCAGGAAGTTGATGCTGTAGAGGTCCATGTCCTCCGTGTGCCAGGCGAAGGCGGTCTTCCACATGCCGAAGTACAGGTAGGGGGTGTTGACGCCCTCGATGACCACCCCGCACTCCTGCTCCAGCAGGTCCTGGATGGTGCCCAGGTGTCCCAGGTTCCACTGCTTCGTGTTCTCATCAAATAAAGAGCCACTGATGTCCGCGCCGTATATTGGGGACTCATAGAGGCGGGTTTTCCAATATTTTCGCTCCAACTCCTCAAAATCGGAGTAGAATGGAGTCTGGTATTTGTCACTATTTGCTAAGCGGCGGTACTCCGCCACGGTCATGGCTTTCTTCTTTTTGTGGTATTGAGTAAACACACCTGCCCGCCCAGAGACCACCTGCTGGAGCGGAGCGGCTATTAGGATGTCATCGATATCCTCGTAGGTCTGTCTGGCTTTCCATTCCTTGGGTGGAACTATCTTAGCCAAGCCTGCTCGGTGGGCCCCTTGCGATTCTATGTAAGCAATGTATTTGTTGAAATCTGCAAATTCTTCCACGGTTGGGTGGAAGGTCATGATCTTACAACTTGAGTTCTGGGAACAAAAGTGCTCAGCCTGCATGGCTTCAGTATAATCAGCAGTGGCCTCTCGGGGTCTGCTGTGGGTACCTGAGAGTGTTACGGAGTAACCTCTTCCCTATACTTTTAGAAAGTTTTGCTGTGTCTGAGGGGCAGTGACTCAGACCAGAACTTTTAAAACAATGAGGTGTTGCTATCTTTTCCAGCTTGTTAATCCACCAGTACAATCCACCCTTGTCTATATTCTGTAGCCAAAGGAAAGGGTGTTTCCCAGAGGGGAAGGCTCCCTGAACCAAGTCCTGCCTTGGCCTGCAGCTCTGTGACTTTCTTTGGTTGGAGATGTAAGTGCCTCGGAGGCCTCCTGGGATTCACAGGCTTCAGTGCCTGGCAGTTTCTCAGCTCACTGTGGCAAAAAGTGTCTTCATGGGAGTTTCAAAGCCAAACCTAAAGAAAATACAGAATATCTGAAGATGAGTGGATGACAAAAGGAACTGATTTAACACAAAATTTTATAGCAATCTTAATTTCAAAATTTGAATTTAAGGGCAAAAATATACTTTTAAAACAGGAATGTAAATTGGTGCAGTTTTGGTACATACTGTGGAAAACTGTATAGAGGTTCTTTAAAAATTTTAAATATAACTATTATATAATCCAGCAATCTCATTTCTGGGTATATATCCAAATGAAATAAAAACAGAATATCAAAATAATATCTGCCCTCCTAGGTTCCTTGAGACATTACTCACGATAGGTAAGATATGCAAACAACCATAGTGTCCATCCATGGTTGAATGAATACAGAAGATGTGATATAGATGTTTGGTGGAATACTACTCAGTGAAAAACAAGAAAGAAATTTTGCCATTCGCAACAGCATTGGTTGACATGGAGGGTATTATTCCAAGCAAAATAAGGCAGAGAAAGAAAGTACAGATACCAATGTGCACGTTCGTAACAAGCATTATCCTTAAAGGGTAAACGTCTGAAACATTCCAACTAAAGTATAATTATTAAATTGCATTCACAGATTATTAGAAATATATGGATCAACTAAGTTTCTGAACACTGATTGGCATACAAAATCTATAGATCCCATATACAAATTAACATCAATTATGAAGTAAAAGAGTAAAAAGGTTTCAATTCCTTTAATAACAAATAGAGGCCTCCAAAGAAGAAATCAAAATCATATGCATTTAATACTTGTACTTAAAATGTATAAAATGAGAATTTTACAAAGGGGAAAAAGTTGCTTTCTAATATAAAATGTCTTTTTCATCTTTGTATTTTAAATGACAAACATCAAAAAAAAAGTGCTTGCCTTCTGCTAATCTAAAACCTTAATTCCAAATAAGGAAACGCTACAACCCAGAAAATGGTTTCCTTGAAGAATTCAGCCTCTAAATAAAAAAGGTTGCGCTCAAAGTCTGGCTCTATCTGTCCCACCTCAGTTTCAGCTCAATCAGCACCACCCTAATTCTAATCTCCTCATATCCAATCAAAGTCTTTAATTTGATCCCACACATTTTTCAAGTTCCTTCTAATTGACTCCTTATCCACTTCTAGAAACCATCTTATTTCCATTGGATCCCAGTTAACTAAATGAGGTGCTTTTTCCTGAAAATCTTTGTGATTTTTACCAAAAAAAAAAAAAAAAAAAAAAGCTCCATTTTTTAGAAATCTTTTTTAANCCTTATCCACTTCTAGAAACCATCTTATTTCCATTGGATCCCAGTTAACTAAATGAGGTGCTTTTTCCTGAAAATCTTTGTGATTTTTACCAAAAAAAAAAAAAAAAAAAAAAGCTCCATTTGTCAGAAAATAGTTTAATACTAAAAACACAAGGAAACAATATTACAATGTATCTCTCTCTCACTCTCTGTATGTGTGTGTGTATATATATATAGTAACTGTTAAAAACTTGTAATAGAAAAATACCTCTTTTCTTTACAAGCACAAATAGAAATAAAATGACATACCTCTGAGCAACAAAACCCTGATTCCAACTGGAGCTATTCAAGACTTTAGAGAGACAAGTGTTCTCGGCAGCTGGTCTCCAAATGCAGACCAATGTCCTGATGGCTCTGGCTTTATACCTGGGCAAAGCTATAATTTGATCAGGACCAATCAACAGTAGTCATGGGATGGGGGCTCTGATTGGTCAGCCCAGGTAGTCTGTGTCCTTCTGATTTTTAAACCAATCAACAGAGAACTGAGAGGTTGAAAATTATAGGAGTGGCACTTCCCTGGTGGCTCGGATGGTAAAGAATCTGCCTGCAGTGTGGGAGACCGGGGTTCAATCCCTGGGTTGGGCAGATCCCCTGGAGAAGGCAATGGCAACCCACTCCAGTATTCTTGCCTGGGAAATCCCATGGACAGAGGANGGTGGCTCGGATGGTAAAGAATCTGCCTGCAGTGTGGGAGACCGGGGTTCAATCCCTGGGTTGGGCAGATCCCCTGGAGAAGGCAATGGCAACCCACTCCAGTATTCTTGCCTGGGAAATCCCATGGACAGAGGAGCCTGGTGGGCTACAGTCCATGGGGTCGCAAAGAGCTGGACATGACTGAGTGAACACGACAAATTCATATCAGCTCTAGGTTACTCACCATAACATCGTGGTTATCCAGGCTTTTAAGACCTTTCTTGTATGTTCTTCTGTGTATTCTTTCCAGTTCTTAATCTCTTCTGCTTCTATTAGGTCCTTACCATTTCTGTCCTTTATTGTGCCCATCCTAGAAATTAATAAATGTTCCCTCTCTATCTCCAATTTTCTTAAAGAGATCTCTAGTTTTTCTGATTCTATTGTTTTCCTCTGTTTCTTTGCATTATTTAGGAAGACATTCCTATCTCTCTCTCCATGCTATTCTCTGGAACTCTGCATTCAGTTGGGTATATCTTTCCCTTTATCCCTTGCCTTTCACTTCTCTTTCCTAGCTATATGTAAAGCCTCCTCAGACAACCACTATCAGTTCAGTTCAGTTCAGTCACTCAGTAGTGTCTGACTCTTCGCGACTCCGTGAATAGCAGCACACCAGGCCTCCCTGTCCATCACCATCTCCCGGAGTTCACTCAGACTCGCGTCCATCGAGTCCGTGATGCCATCCAGCCATCTCATCCTCGGTCGTCCCCTTCTCCTCCTGCCCCCAATCCCTCCCAGCATCAGAGTCTTTTCCAATGAGTCAACTCTTCGCATGAGGTGGCCAAAGTACTGGAGTTTCAGCTTTAGCATCATTCCTTCCAAAGAACACCCAGGGCTGATCTCCTTCAGAATGGACTGGTTGGATCTCCTTGCAGTCCAAGGGACTCTCAAGAGTCTTCTCCAACA
>SJYV01048919.1:0-28411 GCA_006410875.1 Neotragus pygmaeus | reverse complement strand
TGTTGAGCATCTTTTCATGTGTTTGTTAGCCATCCGTATGTCTTCTTTGGAGAAATGTTTATTTAGTTCTTTGGCCCACTTTTTGATTGCATCATTTATTTTTCTGGAGTTGAGCTGCATAAATTGCTTGTATATTTTTGAGATTAGTTGTTTGTCAGTTGCTTCATTTGCTATTATTTTCTCCCATTCCGAAGGCTGTCTTTTCACCTTGCTTATAGTTTCCTTTGTTGTGCAGAAGCTTTTAATTTTAATTAGATCCCGTTTGTTTATTTTTTCTTTTATTTCTAGTATTCTGGGAGGTTCTTTCTGTGATTTATGTCAGAAAGTGTTTTGCCTATGTTCTCCTCTAGGAGTTTTATAGTTTCTGGTCTTACATTTAGATCTTTAATCCATTTTGAGTTTATTTTTGTGTATGGTGTTAGAAAGTGTTTTAATTTCATTCTTTTACAAGTGGTTGACCAGTTTTCCCAGCACCACTTGTTAAAGAGATTGTCTTTTCTCCATTGTATATTCTTGCCTCCTTTGTTGAAGATAAGGTGTCCATAGGTGTGTGGATTTATCTCTGGGCTTTCACTTTAAAGTGTAGGTTTTGAACTATTAGTGGTCAGTGTTGTGCCATGTAGGGGAAGGAGAACGAAAAGTCATAAAGGTGTTGGTTTTCCATGGAAAACACCTTGATTCCAACTTCCTAAAGTGAACATATGAAAGTGATTAGCCAAAGCACACTGGCTGACGTAAACTGTTGTTTTTTTTTTTTTCTTTCAGAAATGTTCTAAAAGGAATTAGATTGTTTTATTTGCTCATTCCAACCTTGATAGCCTTAGGGACCAGAACAAAGAATGAACTATGACCCTTGTTTCCTGCTATTATCTCTGAATGCACCTTAATATGACACTATATATTAATGTTATATTAAGAATTGCAATACAAAAGTAACAAAATTAAGGCTAGAGTTCTTTTTCTTCTGTTAAAATCATATTTCATTAGTGATACATCCAACAAATGGAACCTATTCTTTGGAATTGTTATACTTGTTCAACAGCTTGCAAATTAGTGTAAACTTGGGACCTGCCGAACATCCTTTCAGTATTATGAGATTCCAGAAAATGTGAATAGGATGTTTCAGTTGTTAGGTAATTTCCCCAATTCCTTTTTGTGTGTGTGTGCTCAGATAATTCAAATGGCTTCATTTCAACATTTCAGGCTTCTCATGTACTCTGTATTAGAGTGGGTAACATTTCTGAAGGAATTTGGCACAGACATCACATTTCCACTTTAATTCTCTAAGTTTAAAGAGTGCCTGCCAAGATCAGTATAAATACATCCTAATAAATATATTTTCACCAATTTTCAAAGTTCCCTTATTTAAAGTGTCAATATTGTATGTGTTATGACAAGAGTAGTTTAGTTATGATTTTTACTAATATTTTGAATAAATACATTTAGACTGTATTTACAGCAAACCTCAACGTTTGCAGATGATAAAGACAGCATTGGTTATTACTTGATCACTCATTAAGAGACACATGTAAAAGCCTGATTTCAGTTAAGATTTCTGTGTAGTTAGGTAAGTGGGAAGGTAGTTAAAATTCCCCCAAAGCCTATAATTTAAGACATTTAAAATTTAGAACATTTCTTTTGTCTTTTTTAAACTGCTTTTTGATTTTAGTTGAAATCATATAAATATTACATGCGATATTATATCCTATTTTCTTCCCTTAACATTAGCATATCATCAAAATGTGTAGAGAATGATTACTAACTGTTTTAAAATAAATTTTATTATTACTGGATATATCAAAAACTTTTAAACTAATTTAGAATATATAAGAATTTGTTCGATGTATGGCAAAGCCAGTAGAGTATTGTAAAGTAAATTAAAATAAATAAATAAATAAATTAAAAAAAAAAGGAATATGTTTATCCAGAAAATTTTTTTCCCTGGAGACATTTAAAAAAATCTTTCTACCTAAGGGCAAACAACTGTCAGAAGCTAATTTTATCTAAAATAATTGAAGAAGCATAGGTTAGTGACATTCTATAAGAGTACATTGTTGCTGAAGACTGGCTATGATTTAAGACTAATATAATTTAAAACTGATCCCTATGGAGGATGGCAAATATTGGATTGGCCAAAAAGTTCACTTGGGTTTTTACAAGAGCTTCTGGAACAAACTTTTTAGCCAACCCACTATATTTGTTAGCCAGCTAAAAGAGCAAACACAGTTTATTAATTTATTCTACAACTTTGAGATTATGTGATTCTTAGCCAATGTTATAATTTCTGAGATTAATATAATTTTAAAATAGGTGAATTAAGAGAATTTCTAGCAGTTGAGATTTACTTAATTCAAATGTGAGTGCTCTGTAGGATAAAGAAAGTTAAATTTGGTTTTGAGGTCCTGGGTTTGAATTCTAGCTGTAGGTAAATTTATGGAAGTTGCTTAATCTTTCCAAGTCTCAGTCTCTTCATCTATAAAACAGGATAATAATACATGCTGAAAGCAATTGTTGGGGATTATACCTAACACTTGTCCATAATAAAAATTAATATATTATTTCCTTCCATGATTGAGAATTTTGACCATTCCTCTAGCTTCTGGTTCTCACCACTGGCTTTTAAGCATGTGTGGGATTCATTTCTCCATAGAAGAACCCAGATTATTTGCTGTTGTTCAGTCACCAAGTCATTTCCGACTATTTGAGACTCCATGGATTGCAGACTTCTCTGTCTGACATCATCTCCCAGAGTTTGCCCAAGTTCATGTGCAGTGAATTGATGATCCTATCCAACTATCTCATCTTCTGTCATCCCCTTCTCCTTCTTCCTTCAATCTTTCCCAGCATCAGGGTCTTTTCCAATGAGTCAGCTTTTTTGTGTCAGGTGGCCAAAGTATTGAAACTTCAGCTTCAGCATCAGTCCTTTCAAAGAGTATTCAGGGTTGAGTTCCTTTAGGATTGACTGATGTCCTTGCTTTCCAAGGGACTCAAGAGTCTTTTCCAGGACCCTCAATTCTTCGGAGCTCTGCCTTCTTTATTGTCCAGCTCTCACCTCTGTAGATGACTACTGGAAAGACGATAGCCTTGACTATACGGACCTTTGTTGGCAAAGTGATGTCTTTGCTTTTTAACACACTATCTAGACTTGTCATAGCTTTCCTGCCAAGAAAGAGCTGCCTTCTAATTTCATGGCTGCAACCACCATCCCCTACAGTGATTTTAGAGCCCGAGAAAAGGAAATGTGTCACTGCTTCCACTTTTCCCCCTTCTATTTTCCATGAAGTGATGGGACCGGATACCATAATCTTAGTTTCTTTGATATTGAGTTTTTAAGCCAGCTCTTTCACTCTCCTCCTTCACCCTCATCAAGAGGCTTTTTAGTTCCCCTTTGCTTTCTGCCATCTATATTATTTAAAGTTGGTCAAAGATTCCCAAAATATCAGAGGTGTGGAAAACCAATGTCTAATTATTAATTCTTGTTTATTCTGTGATGAGTTTTCTGATTTTTTGTTATTTGCCCTTGCACTGATCAAATGATAGGTTTTTCATCACTTGAAGCGAATTGAGAAAAATGATGAAAGCTCCAGTGATGTAAGAGACTAAAACCATTGTTTCAGTTAATTACTAGCTGATACATGTACAAGGTCTTTCAGCTCAAGCATGATCTGGTGTGTCTACCTTCCTAGACCTGCTCCTTGGTGGTATTTTTCACTTTATATGTCCAAAGTTTCAGAACAATTGTGGATAATACCAAATTTACTTAAATTAAAAAGTACTTAATTAAAAGTAATCTGTATTTTTTTAATACAGATTAAAAAAAAGTGAATCATCTTTATGCTTAAAATATAAACTGGATATAAAACTTGTCTTCTTTAGCAAATGACAGGTTTTTAAAATTAAGTTAAATCACCTTATTAATGCTTGAAGTATGATTATGAGGAAATAATGATGCAACTCAAAAACATTAGTGTGCTTAATTTCCCTAATCTGTGTTTCACCTTATAGTTAGTTTACCTGTATAAAAAGGACATTATTATAGTACATACGTTTACCTGTATAAAAAGGACATTATTATAGTACATACATACTATCTCTTCAACTGTCATTTCTGGACTGGTCTTAATTAGACTGACAGAAAAAAACTGGTTTTAGAAGTTTTATTTGTATTGCTTTGTTATTTTTTTTAAAGCTAAGGCACTCGTTAAATGACAGTAGTGGTAAAAAGTGTTATTCATTTCCCCTATTAAGTAAAACCACACTTTGTATATTTTATCCATGTATTGTATCCTCTGTCAGCCCCTTATACTGCCTTCAATCTTTCCCAGCATCAGGGTCTTCTCCACTGAGTCAGTTCTTTGTGTCAGGTGGCAAAGGTATTAAAATTGCAGCTTCAGCATCAGTCCTTCCAATGAATATTCAGGACTGATTTCCTTTAGGATGGACTGGTTTGGTGTCCTTGCAGTCCAAGGGATTCTCAAAAATCTTCTCTTATACTACAGCCCCAAAGCATCAATCCTTTGATACTCAGCCTTCTTTATGGTCCAACTCTCACATCCATATATGACTACTGGAAAAACCATAGCTTTGACTATACAGACCTTTATCAGCAAAGTAATATTTCTGCTCTTTAATATGCTGTCAAGGTTTATATATATATCCAAAATGACATATAGAAATTTCAAAAAACCTAAACTGACAAAATAGTTCTGATATATTATAATGAAATGGGTGATGCTGGGTTCATTTTTATTTGATAATTCAAGAAAAGGCTAAAGACAGTGGCACTCAATATCAGAAAGCTGTTGCTGACTACTGAGGAAGAACATTCTGAAGCATATTTCTTAGTTTGTCTTCATGATGAACCTCATTTTATTTGACTGTGAAGTTAATTTTTCCGTATGTAAAATTTCAAGGGGCCTTTTAACTTGATTTGGGGGGGTTCTGTCTTTTGCAAGTAGGCTCTATCTTCTTAATTTGTTCTTCATAGGAAAAGGCAATATGTAGATTTCACAATAAAATGGAATCTAAGACTTCCTTATTTGTTATTTTTCATAAAGGTTTACTTTCAATCTAGTTGAAGTACAGTATCATATTTTTATGAGACTCAGATAATCAAATGAAGGACATTATTTTTTGTAACCTTGTCACATATCACAATCTTCCAAAAATTATCTTTCTATTAGAATAAGTTTATAAATGTAAAGATAATCTTCTGTTCACATTTTAAGCCCATAGTGTAAATTGATAATAGATTTTGCTGACGGTTTTTATATAGTAAATATGTTTACTGGAACCATAATTTTATGATCATAATGTTCCCTTTTAAATACTTGAAGTACAGGACTAAAGCAAAAAGTTTAACAGGTGAAGATACTGAAGAAGAAACCTCAGAATCTATACAACTACTGGTGCAAATGCTAACTGAAATTTTATTTTTTAGTGTTGTTTATAATTGAGCAAGAATGTGGATTTGACTAGTTTGTTGCTCTGTAAGTATTTACAGTAAGTTTTGGGTATTGCAACTAGTGCTAACAATTGCTTAACAACTCTTTGGATTTCTCAGCCTTCATAACAGCCATATGAAAAGTTTGGCTTGGAGGTTTCCAAGAACATACACTGAGCAGTGCATGTTTTCTTCTGTGATCAAGGGCAGGCAGCCAGAGGCTCAGATTTACTGATCTCAATTTGGCACTAATAAATGGCCACCTGGTTGAATGATAGTTATAGCTTTCACTATAAAGATATAAATGCTAAAAGAAAATACTTTATATGCTACAACACTATCTCTAGTTCCCTAGATATTTTGATCTCATACTGTGGGAGTAAGGGTGTGACATAGTAATTTACTTATATATCTGGAGTATGGCAAGGTTTTCCATCACAGAGCTAGGAACTCGTTCACAAGGTATGCACTAGGAATACCAGGCCATAACGTATTCATTTTTGAAGCTAATTTTAATCTAGATCATTTCCACTTCCTAACTGCACACATCTTTGGAGAAATTTATATGTTCGCTCTTAGCTTTATGTAGGGAAATACAGTCTATTCTCACTATTTGCACTAGTTATGGAATATAAAGTTTCTGAACACTGATATAGTGATCCCTTGCTTAGAGCTTCCCTGGTGGCTCAGCAGCAAAGAATCTGCCTGCAATGCAGGAGACACAGATTTGACCCCAGGGTTGAGAAGGAACCCACTGGAACCCACTGAACCCATTTGATCCCTGAAGAAGGAACCCACTCCAGTATTCTTTTCTGGGAAATCCCTTGGACAGAGGAGCCTTTTGGACTATAGTCCATGGAGTCGCAAAAGAGCTGGACATGATCAAGCAACTAAATAACAATGAATCCTTGCTTCTTGGAAAAATATAGAGGAGATTCCTGTGAGTCTCTTGTCACAACATTTTGTCAATGAATGGATCAGTACATAACATTGTTTATGTATGTTTCTATTTGAAGAAACTACATTTAATATATATTGTCGATTCATTAACATTAAACTCAAGGCCAAAAACATTGTAACACACCTCTCAACAAAGGTTATTTTATACATGTATTTTCTTCCTAAGGCAGATTTCCCACCTTCTTGTGCTCAGTAACCCCTACACAGTACTTTATTATGATGCTTGGGCCAATTTTAAAGAATGAGATCATCAACATAAAGCACAGGATTGCAAAAATCTGGCACTAATAGACCTTATGAAGAACATTTTTTAGAGTATGAAAGCTAAAACTAGCAGGCAGAGTGATTTCTTTTTCAACCTAAGCTGGAAATGTGTACACGAGGCAACTTAATTTTTTGTTGTTCTGCATATGTCCACAAATGACTCTGAAAGAATTGCAAGTATCAATTTTAGGGTTACATATAAGTTTTAGCAAGTGGGTGAACTGCAAACTATGAAATCTGGGAATAATGAGGCTCTGCTGTACCATATGTTGTCAATCAGAATGGTTTTTTAACTGTATTTGTGTCTATAATGACTGTTATGGCGCTTCCTCTTAGTTCTGAAACACAATTATAACATTTTTAAATTGGTAGTGATCTTTGAAATCAACTAGTTTAAACTACCATAACAGGTAGAAACTTCCTGTAAACTATCTCTTAAATCTAATTTAAGCTTTAACCTTTATCACGATTGGGTCTATAAATTATAGACACTGATTATGAGTTTTGGTTGTTTTAATATAACCTGTATGGTTGATTCTACTTCACATCTTTTCAAGCTATAGAACATAAGTCCTTTTTTTTTTGCTCACATAAAAAATACTTTAGAAAATCAAGTTTACTAGTATGCTGATGTTTTCCTAAGTGCACTGTCTCCTTAAGATTTCTTTTTTTTAATGTGTTTTTTATTTCAGTGGTGCCTACTCTAGAGCTACTATCATTTATTTAATTTTAATTTTATTTATTTACTTTTGGCTGTGCTGGATCTTTGTTGCTGGGTGTAGGCTTTCTCTAGTTGTGAAGAGTGGAATTTACTCTCTAACTGCGATGTATGTGCTTCTCTTGCAGTATAGCAGGAGCTCTAGGGTACTTGGGCTTCAGTAGTAGCAGAGCATGGGCTCACTAGTTGTGGTGAATGGGTTTAGTTGCCTCTCAGCAAATGGAATTTCCCTAGACAAGGGATCAAATCCATCTCCCCTGCATTGGCAGGAAGATTCTTAACCAGTGGACCACCAGGGAATTCATTAAGATTTTTCAGTACTTGTGTTCTTTTTTGTGCCTTCATTCAACTTGTTGAATATGGTAATAAAAGCTAAGCAGGAGAGTCTTAAGCACAAAGTTTTAAAGCTTTGTATCATGGCTGAGTGTGACTTTTAGTTCAGTATTCTACAAATCAGTTTACTGATAGAAATTCACATTTTGTTTCTATCCTCAGTTGCTTTTTCCATATGCTTTTTTGAAAACACACACATGCAATGATTACACATTGAAAGGTGTGTGTAGTTGTGTGTGTTCATACTGCATACATATATATTTATACAGATGTATACGTGTATATACATTGTGCCGTAGTTGGCAATTCAGATATTACCAACAGGGAAAGAAAGTTAGTGGCTTCATTAATTAAAATTGATCTTACAAAGGATAAACGTCATACCATTGTGCAGTTTTTCATGGTCAATGCACTTTTCTCTTCCTTCTGCCCACAGAATAAGATTTTGTGTATATTCATATTGTTATATTAACATAGATAACTCAATCTGTCCTTGGACTTTTAAAATTTATTTAACAAATTGAAGTGGATAAAAAATAATTCTTTAGAATCTATTTGAATTTATGTCTTATAATTGATCATTTGGCATTTTCTCACTGTGTTTCTTTTCTTAACTTCTTTCTCTATCCACTTAAGTCTTTAATTTCTTTAGAGTTACTCAAATTTTAAGCTCTCTGTTTTTGAGTTCATACCAAAATTTATGCTATCTGTGACCCTATTCAATATTCTTTTTTTTTTTTTTNTTAGAATCTATTTGAATTTATGTCTTATAATTGATCATTTGGCATTTTCTCACTGTGTTTCTTTTCTTAACTTCTTTCTCTATCCACTTAAGTCTTTAATTTCTTTAGAGTTACTCAAATTTTAAGCTCTCTGTTTTTGAGTTCATACCAAAATTTATGCTATCTGTGACCCTATTCAATATTCTTTTTTTTTTTTTTTCACAATAATGAAAGATGTTTATCAGTTTTCACAATCAATAGCCAGACAGAAAATAAAAGTAATTACAATTGCAAACCTTAATGGGAGCTTGATTAACCTAACAATGTAAAATGGTTACATGCAATTTGGGTTGTCAAGCAGAGTGATGTGGTAAGTAGAAGTGCATAAATACACATATTCCCTGCCAGTCTTTTGGTTGGTGCATTTAATCCATTTACAGTTAAGGTAATTATTGATATGTATGATCCTATTAACATTTTCTTAGTTGTTTTGGCTTATTTTTTGTAAGTCTTTGCCTTGTCTTGAGCTTCCTGCCTAGAGAAGTTTGTTTAGCATCTGTTGTAAAGCTAGTTTGGTCGTGTTGAATTCTCTTAACTTTTGCTTGTCTGGAAAGCTTTTAATTTCTCCATCAAATCTGAACGAGAGTCTTGCTTGGTAGAGTACTCTTTGTTGTAGCTTCTTCCTTTTCATCACTTTAAGCATATCATGCCATTCCCTTCTTGTTTGTAGAGTTTCTGTTAGGAAATCTGGTAATATGATGGGAGTTCCCTTGTATGTTATTTGTTGTTTTTCCCTTGTTGCTTTCAATATTTTATTTTTGTCTTTAATTTTTGTCAGTTTGATTACTATATGTCTTGGTGTGTCCCTTCTTGAGTTATCCTGCCTGGTACTCTATGATTCCTGGACTTGATTGACTATGTCCTTTCCTATGTTGGGGAATTTTTCAGCTATTATCTCTTCAAATATTTTCTCAGGTCTATTTTCTCTCTCTTCTCCTTCTGGGACCCCTATAATGTGAATGTTGGTGTATTTAATATTGTCCCAGATGTCTCTTAGTCTATCTTCATTTTTTTTTTCATTCTTTTTTATATATTCTGTTCTGCATCAGTGATTTCCACCGTTCTGTTCTCAAGGTCATTTATCTCTTATTCTGCCTCAGTTGTTCTGCTATGAATTCCTTCTTGGGTATTATTCATCTCTGTTCTTTAGTTCCTCCAGGTCTTTGGAAAACAATTCTTGCTTCTTCTCCATTGTTTTGCAGAGATCCTGGATTATCTTCACTATCATTATTCCGAATTCTTTTTCTTGAAGGTTGCCTATCTCCACTTCATTTAGTTGTTTTTCTGGGGCTTTATCTTGTCCCTTCATCTGGGACATAACTTTCTGCTTTTTCATCCTGATTAACTTTCTGTCATGTGGTTTTTGTTCTAGCTACATGGCACTGTGGTTCTTCTTGCTTCTTCTGTCTGTCCTGATAAGAGGCTTGTGTAAGCTTCCTAATACGGGAGGGACTGATGATGATCTTGCTCTGGTTGGCAGGGCCTTGCTCAGTAAAGCTTTAGTCCAATTATCTGTTGATGGGTGGGGTTGTACTCCCTCCCGGTTAGTGTTTTGACCTGAGGCCACCCAGCCTGGGTTCTATGGGCTCTATGGTAGGGTTAATGGCAACCTCCAAGAGGGACCTTCCAGGACTGCTGCTGCCAGTGCCCTGATCCTCAAGGTGAGCCCATGCCTTCACAGGAGACCCTCCAACTCTAACAGATAGTTTTGGTTCTGTCTTCTGTGGGGTCACTGCTCCTTTCCTCTGGGTCTTGGTGCATGCAAGATTTTGTTTGGGCCCTCTGTTTCGCCTGGTCCTCTGGAGGTCCAATAATCAAGTCCCACTTGCCTTCAAGGTCAGAATCCCTGGGGATTCACAGTCCTTTGTTAGATCTCCAAGCTGAGAAGCCTGATGTAGGGTTCAGAAACTTCACAAAAGTGAGAAAACTTCTTTGGTGTTATTGTTCTTCAGTTTGTGGGTCACCCACCAGGCAGGTATGAGATTTGATTTTATCATGATTGTGCCATTCTTAACATTTTGCTGTGGCTTCTACTTTGTCTTTGAACTTTATTTTTTGGTGAGTTCTAACATTCTCCTGTTGGTGGTGGTTCAACAGTCAGTTGTGATTTTGGTGCTCTCACAGGAGGAAATGAATGGAAGTCCTTCTACTTTGCCATCTTGAACCGAAAGCCTATTTAATATTCTTAACACTTTCTCTTTACTCATTTCAATCTGTCTGTCTGTCTGTCTGTCTGTCCACCTACTACCTACTTACCTAACTATCCAGCTACTTACCTCTTGAGGACATTACTGTAACAGCTTGAAAGTGAAAGTGAAGTAGCTTAACTTCTGTAAATGCTTGCCATTTACAGAAATTGTTTGGCTCAAAGCAATTTATTGTTTGTACTTAATATCTTAGGCTTCCCTGGTGGCTCAGAGGGTAAAGCGTCTGCCTGCGGTGTGGGAGACCTGGGTTCAATCCCTATGTCGGGAAGATCCCCTGGAGAAGGAAATGGCAACCCACTCCNAAGGAAGCCAAGGACTTGGAGAGACAGCATGCGTGGGCTTCACCTCCAGCGAAGGTGTCTGCTGAGGGCTCTCCCCAGAGTGCTCCGCGGTCAGACACTTTGAGAACCGAGCCCCTTCATCCTGTCCTGGAGACGTGTCCCAGAGAGAGCCCTGCAGTGGAGAGCTGCTTGCCTTTAACCCAGAGACCCCCAGTGGGCCTCTCAAACCCCCCAGTGGGCCTTCACCAGGCTCTGTTCAGGGTGATACGTGGGGACCTTATTAGTGTCCTGGAGGCCGCTAGAGAGCCCTCTGCTTGGAGCCCCTCCTGACACGGCCCCTGGATCCAGGCTGTAAACAGTAAGTGCAGAACTCGTCTTCGCTTCATCTTTGACACGCACAGTACTTGCTGCAGAGATGTTTGCTGGTTGTCACGGGTAGCCCTGGGGAGGGATGACCCATCATGATCAAGCCAAGGGGCTGTGAGCTTTGAGCGGGCTGGGCCATCCACAGGGTAGATAATACAGTTCCACCTTTCCAGCCTCTCTCACTGTCTGCGCCTGTCTGCGCAGGGATTGGAGCCAGAGGTTGGGGACTGAGGCCAGAAACAGGCTGAATGTGTCACTTCAGACCCAGAGCGGGCCCGGAAGTGGGCTTTGGAGGGGGCGAGCTCTCCAACCCCTCTGCCTCTCCTTCCTCTTGGGGGTTCCTACAGCAGATCATGCTTGATGGAGCGTGTTGACACTTTCATGAAGACATCTTTAAGAGCCTCCCTGCCCCTGGTGCCCTGAACGGGGAGAATCTGCAAGGAAGCCAAGGACTTGGAGAGACAAGACTTTGCCTCCGGGGAAGGTGTCCGCTGAGGGCTCTCCCCAGAGTGCTCAGCGGTCAGACACTTTGAGAACCGAGCCCCTTCATCCTGTCCTGGAGATGCGTCCCAGAGAGAGCCCTGCAATGGAGAGNCAAGGACTTGGAGAGACAAGACTTTGCCTCCGGGGAAGGTGTCCGCTGAGGGCTCTCCCCAGAGTGCTCAGCGGTCAGACACTTTGAGAACCGAGCCCCTTCATCCTGTCCTGGAGATGCGTCCCAGAGAGAGCCCTGCAATGGAGAGAGCTGCTTGCATTTAACTCAGAAACCCCAGTGGGCCTCTAAAGCCTCCTAACATTGGACAGAATACATTTCAGGAAATTTCACCTTAAAACCTCCAGCACAAAGGAAATGCTTTTTCTTTTTTTAAATAAGAAAAGTCACAGTCTCCCTGGGGAGTTTGTCTAATAGCCAGTAATTATTTCTAGGAGGATCACCTCACTTCTCACCCCAATATTCAACAGGCTCAACTCAACAATGGTCATTTCAGAATCTCCAAGATACTCTGGATCTGACCAAGAGAGAAGGGGCAACAGGCCTGGTGACCATGAGCTCAGGAGTGCCCTTGAGGCTGGAGAGTAATGCCCTGTTCCCCGGGCAGCCGCAGGGCTCGGGTGCCTGGTTTGAACCCCTGTGCCCCGCTGGTGCGTGATGAACAAGCAAGACAGTGCTGTTTGTGAGCCCCCCAGCCCAGAGCCTCCCACGCCATCCTCCTCGTCATGGGTTTACCCCAGGTTGCCACCTGCAGCCACTTTTGGAGAGGAGCTTTGCAGAGCCCTGGGTGGGCACCCTGCTCTGACTCTGGAAGGGGGAGGGGAGCACAGAAGGAGGGCCGTGGGCGGGGCCGGCCTGGTGGGCGCCTTGCTCTCTGTGGCCCGGAGCCCTCAGCCTGTTACAGAGGAGGAGCTGGCAGCTCAGAGAGGCTGCGGGAGCGCTCGGGTCACACAGCGGGGGTCGGCTCACGAAGCTCTGTCCAGGCTGAGGCCTGAGCACCTTCTTAGCCACGCAGGGCTGCCCGACTCTTGAGGGAAGAGTCCTCATCTTTACAGGATTTCGTGGGGGCCAGCATTGGTGGGAGGAGCTCATCCTTCCCAACGGCCTGACTGTACCCAGCATTTATGACGCTGGGGAGTCACGGGGGCTGATTTTGAAGGCAGCTGCCCCCAGCCCCCAGGAGGAGTATCGGGCTCCTGGGAACGGCTCATGGCCCAGGAGCCCCAGGTGAGTGGCAGCCCCACAAGGGGAAGGCGAGGCTGCAGGCTGGACCTCCCGAACTGGGTCTTGACTCTGCCTGGCTGGTGAGGGAGCTGCTGCACAGGCCTCAGTTTTGGGGGCACAACGCCTCAGCCGCATGCGAGTCCCGTGCCAGGGATCCCTGGCAGCTGGTACTGCTCGCATGGCCGGCCCGGCCCTGGGAGGACCCCAGAGCTCTAAGATCCTGGGACGTGGCTCTGGCGGGCCTGAGGCAGCAGGTGCCACCCCCACCCAGCACCGCGCCCAGCGGCTCCCTGAGCCACGTCTGTCCGGAGGGGAGACTCTGTACACGAGGGCCCGGCCCCTTTCTCAGGTCTTGGAAGGACTAGGGTAACTGCGTTCACATACTTCCCTGAGGAAGGTGAACGCCCTCGGTGTGCACCTCCCGCTGGGGGATTCACGCTCCAAGCTCCCCTGACCCTCTTCTGGGACACTCACAGGGGACCACCCGGACTGCTGTGCCCAGGGGCCGGGTGGACGAGGCAGGGCTGTGCCTTGCATTGCACTTCTGCTCCGAGCGTGCGCCCTACAGCCCCGGGGGGCCCATGGCCCCTTGTTACCGATGAGGCCGCGGAGGCCACGGAGGCCCAAGGAGGTCACACTGCGGCCCAGGGTCACGTAGTGGCCCAGGGTCATGCAGTGGCCCACGGCCCAGGGTCACGCAGCGGCCCACGGCCCAGGGTCATGCAGCGGCCCACGGCCCAGGGTCACACAGCGGCCCAGGGTCACGCAGCAGCCCAGGGCAGAGCGGAGACCCACCCCCAGGCCTGGGGCTCCTGAGTAGAGCCTGCTCACTGCACGCATCTGAGAGGTAGGAGCCGAGGGAAGTGAGGAGCAAGTGAGGACACAGGGTAGTGTCCTCCGTGTGAGGCGCTTTCCTCAGTGACGCCTGTGTGTGAACACGCTGGCACACGCAGGCACACTCATGCACACGCGTGCACAGGCACCGAATCCTCCAAGCAGGGACGATCGTCACCCTTGCTTTACAGGTAGGAAAGCTGAGGCACGGAGAGGAAACTTTCCCAGGGGCACACAGCTGATGGATGGTGAAGGTGGCATCCGAGAGAAACTGGCGTTCCCCTTGGGGCTGGCCAGGCGTCCTCAGGCCACCGGGAATGAGTGCTTCTTAACAGCCCGAGGAGAGGAGAAGCCTGAGACGCAGAAGGCAGGGGTTCAGGAGGCCATGCTGCAGCCCCATGCCAGCCCTTGTCCCCGGCTGTAAGTTGCACACAAAGTGGCAGTGGGGAGGGGCTGCAGCTTAGGAGCCAGGACGCCTGGACGCGTAGCCCGAAGCCCCCGAAGTGCTAATGTGACAAGCCTCACCAGGATAAAGCGGTCCCTCAGCAAACTCCAGAGAGCATGTGGGTAGCAAGAGCTCAGAGACGCCCAAAGCCTCGTGGGAGTGGATGGGGCTGGTGTTGCAGGCGGGGGGCTAGGAGAGGGAAGCAAAGGCGGGACCCTGGCTACAAGGTCAGTGGGCGCCTGGGGTCCAGCCAGCCGGAGGGATGCACGCTGCTGCCCACTGCACGTCCCATAAGGCCCTCCAGTCACTGCCGGCCCAGGGCTTGCCCTCCAGGGGGCTCAGGGCACTTGGGAATAGTCAGGGCTGATACCAGGGAGAAGAGAGAGGAAGGGAAATAGCCCTCCAGGAGCCGTAAAGTCACCGTAAGCCTAAACCAGGCGACTCTGCGGGAGCTGCTGTCTGACCCGGCAACCAGTCGCCCCGAGCTGGGGGCAGCACGGAAGCCTCCAGCCCCGCGGGCTGCCTGCCAGGCCAGCAGCGTGCCCATCTCTCCCACCAAGGCTGCTGTCCTGGCCCCATGCCAACCCCAGGTGCCCTTGGCCCCGGCCATCGCAGACACAGAGAAGGAAGTTCCGCTCCCTTCACCGCACAAGGGAGCCTGCCTTCTGGGTGGCTGGGGTCACGTGGGAGAACACCTTCGGGGCCACAGAATAGAGATTTGAGATTTCCCAAGCTCCCCCTGCCGCCTGGATCCGGGGTATCTGTCAGTGGGAGGTGACGCCAGGCTGCAGGCCGTTGGGAACACAGCGCCGTGGCCTGGGTCTGCAGGGAGAAGCACACTCCCCTGGGTCACACGCGTGCCCCAACCAGGCCATCTGCAAGTCTCTAGGAAGAAGGGTCCTCATCCCAAGTCCCTGGGAGGACATGGGCTGGCAGGCATCCCCTAGTTCCTCTCCTGTGGGTTCAGGATACCCCAGGACCCTCCTGTCTGTCTCAGGAGGTTTCCACTTTTTAGAGAGTATCGGAGCTCTCTGCGTCTGGTCGAAACGTAATTATAACCATGGCGTCTACAGTCCCTTCCAGACAGGACCTGGAGCCCGCCTGGCCCTCCACTGTGGGGTGGCACTGCCCTGGGGGACCCCGCGAGGAAGCATCTTGGTGCTGCCTGCCCACACACCCAACCGGATGCACTTNTTTTTTTTTTTTTTCACAATAATGAAAGATGTTTATCAGTTTTCACAATCAATAGCCAGACAGAAAATAAAAGTAATTACAATTGCAAACCTTAATGGGAGCATGATTAACCTAACAATGTAAAATGGTTACATGCAATTTGGGTTGTCAAGCAGAGTGATGTGGTAAGTAGAAGTGCATAAATACACATATTCCCTGCCAGTCTTTTGGTTGGTGCATTTAATCCATTTACAGTTAAGGTAATTATTGATATGTATGATCCTATTAACATTTTCTTAGTTGTTTTGGCTTATTTTTTGTAAGTCTTTGCCTTGTCTTGAGCTTCCTGCCTAGAGAAGTTTGTTTAGCATCTGTTGTAAAGCTAGTTTGGTCGTGTTGAATTCTCTTAACTTTTGCTTGTCTGGAAAGCTTTTAATTTCTCCATCAAATCTGAATGAGAGTCTTGCTTGGTAGAGTACTCTTTGTTGTAGCTTCTTCCTTTTCATCACTTTAAGCATATCATGCCATTCCCTTCTTGTTTGTAGAGTTTCTGTTAGGAAATCTGGTAATATGATGGGAGTTCCCTTGTATGTTATTTGTTGTTTTTCCCTTGTTGCTTTCAATATTTTATTTTTGTCTTTAATTTTTGTCAGTTTGATTACTATATGTCTTGGTGTGTCCCTTCTTGAGTTATCCTGCCTGGTACTCTATGATTCCTGGACTTGATTGACTATGTCCTTTCCTATGTTGGGGAATTTTTCAGCTATTATCTCTTCAAATATTTTCTCAGGTCTATTTTCTCTCTCTTCTCCTTCTGGGACCCCTATAATGTGAATGTTGGTGTATTTAATATTGTCCCAGATGTCTCTTAGTCTATCTTCATTTTTTTTTTCATTCTTTTTTATATATTCTGTTCTGCATCAGTGATTTCCACCGTTCTGTTCTCAAGGTCATTTATCTCTTATTCTGCCTCAGTTGTTCTGCTATGAATTCCTTCTTGGGTATTATTCATCTCTGTTCTTTAGTTCCTCCAGGTCTTTGGAAAACAATTCTTGCTTCTTCTCCATTGTTTTGCAGAGATCCTGGATTATCTTCACTATCATTATTCCGAATTCTTTTTCTTGAAGGTTGCCTATCTCCACTTCATTTAGTTGTTTTTCTGGGGCTTTATCTTGTCCCTTCATCTGGGACATAACTTTCTGCTTTTTCATCCTGATTAACTTTCTGTCATGTGGTTTTTGTTCTAGCTACATGGCACTGTGGTTCTTCTTGCTTCTTCTGTCTGTCCTGATAAGAGGCTTGTGTAAGCTTCCTAATACGGGAGGGACTGATGATGATCTTGCTCTGGTTGGCAGGGCCTTGCTCAGTAAAGCTTTAGTCCAATTATCTGTTGATGGGTGGGGTTGTACTCCCTCCCGGTTAGTGTTTTGACCTGAGGCCACCCAGCCTGGGTTCTATGGGCTCTATGGTAGGGTTAATGGCAACCTCCAAGAGGGACCTTCCAGGACTGCTGCTGCCAGTGCCCTGATCCTCAAGGTGAGCCCATGCCTTCACAGGAGACCCTCCAACTCTAACAGATAGTTTTGGTTCTGTCTTCTGTGGGGTCACTGCTCCTTTCCTCTGGGTCTTGGTGCATGCAAGATTTTGTTTGGGCCCTCTGTTTCGCCTGGTCCTCTGGAGGTCCAATAATCAAGTCCCACTTGCCTTCAAGGTCAGAATCCCTGGGGATTCACAGTCCTTTGTTAGATCTCCAAGCTGAGAAGCCTGATGTAGGGTTCAGAAACTTCACAAAAGTGAGAAAACTTCTTTGGTGTTATTGTTCTTCAGTTTGTGGGTCACCCACCAGGCAGGTATGAGATTTGATTTTATCATGATTGTGCCATTCTTAACATTTTGCTGTGGCTTCTACTTTGTCTTTGAACTTTATTTTTTGGTGAGTTCTAACATTCTCCTGTTGGTGGTGGTTCAACAGTCAGTTGTGATTTTGGTGCTCTCACAGGAGGAAATGAATGGAAGTCCTTCTACTTTGCCATCTTGAACCGAAAGCCTATTTAATATTCTTAACACTTTCTCTTTACTCATTTCAATCTGTCTGTCTGTCTGTCTGTCTGTCCACCTACTACCTACTTACCTAACTATCCAGCTACTTACCTCTTGAGGACATTACTGTAACAGCTTGAAAGTGAAAGTGAAGTAGCTTAACTTCTGTAAATGCTTGCCATTTACAGAAATTGTTTGGCTCAAAGCAATTTATTGTTTGTACTTAATATCTTAGGCTTCCCTGGTGGCTCAGAGGGTAAAGCGTCTGCCTGCGGTGTGGGAGACCTGGGTTCAATCCCTATGTCGGGAAGATCCCCTGGAGAAGGAAATGGCAACCCACTCCAGTACTCTTGCCTGGAAAACTCCATGGACAGAGGAGCCTGGTAGGATATAGTCCATGGGGTCGCGAAGAGTCGGACACGACTGAGCGACTTCACTTCACTTTCACTTAATATCTCTATGGCACTGTTGTGAGAATTAGAGAATATATTTACTGTATCCTGTATATAATGCCTTATACATGAAGTGTTAGTCACTCAGTCATGTCTGACCTTTGTGACTCCATGGACTGTAGCCTACCAGGCTCTTTTCCTCCATGGGATTCTCCAGGACAAGAATACTGGAGTGGATTGCCATTTCCTTCTCCAGGGGATCTTCCTGACCCAGGGATCGAACTGGGGTCTCCCACATTACAGCTTATGATTCCCTAAATACACAAATTTATTCTTTGTCAAGTTTATTTGACTTAAAATAAGAAACAATGTGACCAAAGATCAGGAAGGTGAGTTCTCTTCTTTGTTCTCCTGGAGATGGTCATTTGTTAATCGACTGTTTCACAACTCTACAGATGTGAATGACTGTTTATCTCACAGAGGTTTGTTAAAGATATGTGGGATTAGAATTATTGCAACAGAGGATTACAAACATCCATCGCAGTACCTACTAGAAGGATACTGATAGCTTGATGGAGGAAAGTAATGTTAAATAACTTTATAGCATTATTGTTCTTGAAACCTTTGAATTATTTTTCCTTTTGAACACAGTTTATTTTATGTCAGATATTAAAAATTGCATAAATATTCTGCATCTCATTGTATTAGTCTAGTCAGGCTATCATAACAAGAATGGGTGGCTTATAAACAACAGAAATTTATTTCTCAGTTCTGGAGGCTGAAAAGTCCAAGATCATGGCATCCTAATTCTATGTCTCCTACATAAGGAATTTCTTCCTGGTTCTTGGGTAACCTTCTCATTGTAACCTCACATCGGGGAAGGGGTAGGGAATTACTCTGGAGTCCCTTTTATAAAGTCACAACCCCATTCATGAGGTCTGTACTCTGATGACCAAATCACCCTAATCCCAAAGGCTCAAACTGCAAGTACCATCACTTTCTCTTTCAACACATACATTTTAAGAGTACACTCTTTCAGTCTGTAGCACCCACCCTCCCTTAGACACATGTACTCCAATTTGATACAAATACTTTCCAATATATTATTTACATTATCAGATACATTCAGCTGAATTGAAACTGCTAAATATTTTGTTGGAAATATTAATATAATCAAGAAAAACTGAGGAGACTTAAAAAAATTTTTTAATAAATAGCTGTATCAGATCCTGTTGGCGTATTTGCTGCAGGACATGTGGGATCTTAGTTCCCTGACCAGGGATTGAAACTGCATCCACTGCATTGCAAGCCAGATCCTTTACCACTGGACCATGAAGGAAGACCTGAGGTAACTTCTTTGATTAATAGGTATTGGTTAGGTAAATTGATACTTTAAAATTTTCATTCTGCATTAGCAGTATACATTCATTTTTTTAGTATCATAAATTCTTTATCCTTAATATGCTTTGATCAATCTGAAGTTTATATAAAGCTAATTTCATTTATAAATATTTTTTGTGAACTTCTATCCTAATATTTGTATCTGTCAATGTTATCTTTTCTGGCCGTGTTCTTTGCCTAGTTTTCCTATCACTGCTGTACATGCATTCAGTTCTTTCCTCAAGGATACTTGCCCTTTACTTCCATGGTGCTTTATTATGATGTCCCTTGGTATTTTTCAAGGTTGCACCTCCTGCTGGGCACTGTTATATACATTTCTGTCAGTGAATGATAGCAAAGAGGAATTTCCTAGACTTTTGATCTTGTTAAAGTTAGTGTTATAAGGATCAGAATTAGAGTCTGTTTCACTTTTCTGCCCCTCACACTCAGAAGCAAACATATTGTGAAAGCGTATAGATTTATTCTAAAGAAGCAGAAACTGACCAATTTTCAGATATATTAAAAAATGTCCTGTGTGTTTAGAACTACAAGTTATTTAGAGAACAATTTTCTGGAGTATGTATTACTTCTAATTTTTTGCTTTTGGGTTTTCTTCACTTACAGCTTTGGCATTCTAACAATGAACACACTGATCCAGTGAACATACTGAAGTTAAAAGTTTCTGTTTGCAGAGTCATTTAGGAGAATTTCTAGGAAGTGTCTTTTACCTGGTTTTTCTTGGAGGACCTTCATCATAAGAAAGATGTACCTGTTACAACTCTTGGTAGCTAAAAATTAAAGCATCAAATATTTAAAAGGCTATCCTAATTTTTCATTAAAATAATTTCTTCCCAGTCTCAATTCACCTTTCTTCTCATTTTATTTGGTATGGAATTATATGATTTCTGAGTTAAGAAAAACTTGTTTCAGATTGTTCCTTGTTTAGGAATAAGTAATGTATTTTGCCACAATGATCTATTGTTACTTGTTTGTTTTCAAAGATGGGATGCTTTTTTCAAAGATTACAACTTATGTGGCTAGAAATTCTGTGGGAAAGCTAGAAAAGTAACTAGAAGCATTGAAATTATTAGATAGCTAAGATATAGAATTCACCATATTTGGTGAAAGATATGGATCAGACAGCAAAATGAAATCTATTTTTGGAAGCAGAGCCTTTTGTTGTAATCTGTTAGGCTGTTAAACTTAGCAAGTTTTATTAGTATAGTCTGTTACAAATGTGACTATTTAGACTAAAAATTGGTTTTCATGATTTTTCTAAGATATACACATTTCTTACAGACTCTTGTGCAATAATAAAGGACTCCCAGGGAATTCTTTGGCGTATTATACAAATAGCTCTTACCTTACTGTTGAAAACTTTATAAAGAAAAACTATGATAACTAAAATCCTAATTTTAAGCATTAGCCCTGCTTAGGAGATGAAAATTTATGCACTTATTCTTACCTTATGGCCTTGAAAGAGATGGCTTAACTTACCTGTATATGTATGTTTCCTCATCTGTAAAATGTTGATAATAAGTTACTTTGAATGTGCAAACTGTAATTATAGCTTCTGAGTTATAAAACTAGAGCTCTCTAGTAACTATATTAATAATATTTGCAAGTAGGATAAAATTTTGTTTCTAGGTTTATAAACTTTTTAAGGAGTAGATATGTTTCCCTTTTTCCATAAAACAGTGTTGTGGTAACAAAATATCTTATATAATTGAAATATTGATTGCTGATAAGATGAAAAGGTTAGAATTTATTTTGTTCAGTTGGTGATTGTTTTATTCACTTTTTCTCAAAAATTACCCACAATATTTAGAGTTATGGTTTTAGAAGAGAAAAGTCAAAGACGCTATTGTTAATTAGCACATGTATCACAAAGATAGCTTTTTCTCATGCTAAAACTTCTGTGCAAGAATTATTTTCCACTAGGCACTTGGGCTTCCCTCATAGCTCAGTTGGTAAAGAATCTGCCTGCAGTGCAGGAGACCTGGGTTTGATTACTGGTTTGGGAAGATCCCCTGGAGAAGGGAATGGCAACCCTCTCCAATATTCTTGCCTAGAGAATCCCATGGACAGAGGAGCCTGGCAAGCTACAGTCCATGGGGTCACAAGAGTCGGACACTACTGAGTGACTAAACCACCACCAGGCACTTGTGACTCATGAAAGCAGAATCAGTACTCTCTGCTCATTCAGTATTCAAAAAGGACTTTCTTTCTTTTAAGCATTGAGAAATTAGAAATTAAAATAAAAATAAAATAAGACACTACCCTTAAGAAGCTTACCTGTTAACAATTCATTGAGGAGAGTAAATAAAACTATTTCACTATAAGGTTATACTGTCATGACAGTATATGATTATAAGATTTGGGATGCCTTACATACATTGGGGTCAGCGTAAATTTAGTATATTTTCTTGGTAGATGATACTTTGAATGAGTCTTTGGTCAGGTAGTGGACTCCTACATGAAGTCCCTGAAGCAAGAGAGGACTTTCAAGTAGTGAGTTTGTTAATTAGTTGGATCTAAGGCTGAGCGCCAAAGAATTGATGCTTTTGAACTGTGGTATTGAAAAAGACTCTTGAGAANGGCCGAAGGAGGGATGACGCAGCTGGCCCGTGGCCAGACAGCCTCTCAACCAGGCACCTGTGCAGTAGGAGGCCGTGGACCAGGGAGCGCCTGGCCAGGGACCTGGGAGGACGCAGGGCCTCCCTTGGGAAAGCCCTCGCGCTTAGGGGAAGACAGCCCTGTCTCCAGGGGCGCTGCAGCGAGGCTACTTGGGGTGGGCGGTCACTGGGCACCCCCGGGGCTGACCGGGAGCTAGAAGAGTGNGGGAGCGCCTGGCCAGGGACCTGGGAGGACGCAGGGCCTCCCTTGGGAAAGCCCTCGCGCTTAGGGGAAGACAGCCCTGTCTCCAGGGGCGCTGCAGCGAGGCTACTTGGGGTGGGCGGTCACTGGGCACCCCCGGGGCTGACCGGGAGCTAGAAGAGTGGCCTCTCCAGGGACACAGCTCCAGGGCTGGGGACTGCCCAGCACCCTGGCAGGACTCCCGGGCACCAAGTCGGCGGGGCTCTTGGAGGCCACCAAGGCCGCCCTCCTCGGGGGTCAGTGGAGGAAGCTGGCACCCAGAGTGGACAGACGTGGCCTAGGCCAGGCTGGTGTGGCTTTGGGCCTGAGAGCCCAGCCCTGACATGAAGGCCCCTGCCCTGGGGGAGATGGGGGGAGGGAGCCCCGTGTTCTGGCCCCTCCTTGTCACCTCACCCCAGGCTGAGCCCCAAGCTGCTTCCTTGTGGACAGGCTCACAGCACCCCTGGAGCCACAGTGGGGAGACACGTCTCACATTTGATATAGACACAAATCACGCCCACCAGGCACCTACACGCTCACCCGTGACACAAGTTCCTCTTCCCGTTCTTCCAGCTGAGGAAGCAGACACAGATCTTCCGGGCCACGCAGCTGGGGGGTCAGCACTGGGCCCGAACCCAGGCAGCTGGCCTGATGCCGCCAGACCTGGCCGCTACACGACAAATCTTCTCCTGACTGGGGAAGTTTGGGGTTTCCGCGTCAGGGTCAGTGTGGAGACTGGTCTGGTCAGGGTCAGTGTGGAGACTTGTCAAACAGAGCTGGACAAGACGCCCTCCTGGTACTCTGTCACCCACTGGGCCAATGGGGAGATAGCAGTTGAGGGGTGTCAGAGCCGACGGCAGCCCGGCAGCCAGCTGGCACTGGGGTCCTGAGCTGGCAGGGCCGCACGTTGCTCCCTCCAGAATTTCTGAGCGCCTGATATTCCCCTGACACGTGCCCTTACACTCCCCTTTCACGCACCCTTCATTCACACTGACATTCACAAGGTCATGCAGTTTGTGCTGATGATGTTTCAACCTAATTAACACAACCACATAACCGCTAGGGTAGAAAGCGCTCTCCCGGGCACCACCTGGAGTCGCCTAGCTCGAGTGGCGGCACTCAGGGAACTAGGCGCTGGCTCTGGGTACCCCCGTCTGTCTGGAGGGCGTGTTTGCGCCAGTCACACGCCAGGGGCGGCGGGCCGGCCAAGCTCCTGACGTCCAGGGAAGCCTCACCCATGGTGCCGCCGGGATGCAGAAGTCCCCTCGGGCCAGCCTGACTGCAGCCACTCGCTCCACACCCAGGTGAGGGCCGCAGTGACCCCGCCTTCCGGGAAGTTCAGAGCTCTCACAGGTGGGCCAGCGACGGGCCAGGATCTCTGGAGCCCTAGGCCCCGATCTCTCGGCGAGGACGGCCCTCTGGCAGGCATAGGTCCTGCCTGGCTGGGCAGGGAGCGTGCTGTCTTAGGGATGCTGTGAGTGCAGGGTGGTTCCAGGCGTTTTACACACAAAGTGTTCTTTACACAGCCGTGTAGAGAGGCAGAGCTGGGGTCTGCACCCACTTCTAACGCCCTGCCCACATTGCTAGCTGGAGGCCTGGCCTTCTGGGGGTTTTCATCCTTGCCTCTCATCTGATGAGGCCGTGGGCTGCGGGATACTATGGAGGAGACGGGCTCAGACATGAGGGATTGGAAGGGCTGAGCAGGGTCAGGAAGCCAGGTCCATCCTGCTTCCAGGGTGGCTCCGCCCACCCACCCTGCCAGCTCCCTGGCCCGCAGGAGTTGCCTGGCACCGGAGAAAAGGTCCTCAGGGATGGGCAGAGAAGCCAGACCCGGGCATCCCTCTCTGCCTGCTCTCCAGCCCCCCAGACAGGGCAGTGGCCCTCGGGAGCCTGGGGGAGAAGGCAGCTCCTACCAGCACCGCCTGCTGGGGATCTGAGCACCTACAGTGGCAACCCCACCGTGAGCCATGTCTAGGGGCATCAGCACCCCGCCCGGGTCCTCAGGGGCCCCGCCCGCAACTCCCACCAATCCACCTGGGGTTAAAGGCCAGGGAGGCAGGCGGACAAGGGAGGGGTGAAGAGTTCAGGCCCCAGGAAGGCTCCCTGGAGGCCTATCGGGGAACTGGGATCCCGCGGGCTGCCAAGGGTAGCGGGTTTCCGGCCTGAGCACCTGGGCCAGTGGGAGCGCCACCCGCCCAGATGAAGGGACTAAAGAGCAGCGTGTTTCTGGGAGAGGATGAGTTTACTTTTCGGACGAGCCGACTTTGACAGTCTCTGTGGTCCCCGAAGGGAGAGTCCAGCTGAAAGCCAGGCAGATGGTCTGGAGCTGGAGGTCAAGTCTGTGCTAGACGGGCATTCTAGAATTCAGACCACAAAGCCACAGGTGAGAACAGTGTCAAGGAGAGAACTCAGACGTTAAACTGTAGATGGAGCTGAGCGGGCTGAGTAGGACCACCCAGAAAACTGCAGTATTGGCGAGGAAGAACCCCCACACACACAGAGCAGCAGGGGGCCAGAGCGCTGAGCCAGGGATGTGCCCGGGGTCCCGCAGGGATAGTCACCAGCGTCCCGGCCTGCGGAGGGCTCGGGTTGGGAGTGAGCGGGGACAGGGAGGGGATCCCCTGGAGTCAGAGGTGAGCATGGAGCCCGCGAATGGGTCTTCCAGGCAGGAGACGTGTGCGTGTTGATAGTCTGGAAGGGACGGGAAGAAGGACTAGCGTGGAGGTGACGGAAGTCCCAGGGAGAGGGGACAGCTGGGCTGGCTTTGAACAGGAGGGACACGCTATCTCCAGGACCAAAGCAAAGGAGTCAAGATAAGCAGGAAGGAGACTTTGCAGGTGAGGGTAGCAGTCAGGGAGGATTTGCCAGGGCAGGGAGAGGGGGAAAGAAGCAGGAAGGTGGCCCAGGATTAATACCAAGGGCTAACAGCACCCCAGAGGGCTGGGGGATGCAGTGCGGACCGTGAACCCGAGGCGCCCTGCTCAGTCTTGTGAGAGGTACTGCGCTGCCTGGGGACACAGGCCAGGCTGAACACCCACAGTGGGGGCTTCAGGGTAAGAATGGACGCAAGGAAGCAAGAGAACCAAGGCGCTGGGGCTGACCTGGGTGAGGAGCAGAGGCGGGGGCCCTAGGAGCAGGCTGGCCCCTCCCTCTCCAGCCCCTCTCCCCTTCCCATATGGGATGACTGACCATTCTGGCTAAGAATCTGCCTTAGAAGGGATAGGCTACCCACTCCAGTATTCAAGGGCTTCTCTGGTGGCTCAGGAGGTTAAGAATCCACCTGCAATGCAGGAGACCTGGGTTTGATCCCTGGGTCGGGAAGATCCCCTGGATGAGGGCATGGCAATTCACTCCAGTATTCTGGCCTGGAGAATCCCATGGACAGAGGGGCCTGGCTGACTACAGTCCACGGACACGACTGAGCGACAGCGTACACACACACAAGGATCGCAACCCAGGGCCAAACCCAACCTGTCCATCTCTGTCCCAAGTGGCAACAGCAGCTCGTAGATTAGTGTGGCTGCAGGTCTGATGGGACACAGGATTTCTGCACACAACCCCAGAATTCATCTCACAGACGAAGTGAAGAGTTCCACCTGGCGTCTGCGAGCTGGCTGCGGGGACCCTGCTCTGGGCTCACGCACAGGCCCCCGAGGCACGTTGGGGAGGGCGTCTGACAGCAGTTTGCGTGTTTGGTCCAAGCGCGTGGGGAGGCTGGCCGAATCCTCGGGAAGTTAAGAGGCACTTCTAAACGTATGTTTTCATGTATCGGGCTTCCTGACAGTCAGCAGCAGCTGCCCGCCACAGACCAAGCCTGTAAGACCATCAAAGGCAGGCCAGAGCGCCTGCAGGACTCGACCAGACTCACGGACACGGGGACCCAGGTCCCCCCATGGTGGGGTCACAGGTTATCTGGGAATCTGAGGCGCCAGTTTCTGGACAGGTTATTCTTGATAAGCTGACCCATCCGTCTGCCAGCCTGCGGAAAGCATCCCCGTCGTGGAAGAATTCTCAGACTCCTGGAGGCCCGTGAAGCAGCATGTGACCTGGCGGGCGACGAGCGTGCGCCAGGCCAACTGAGGACTAGGACGGCCTGCGGGCGCGCGCCTCCCGCTCTCCCGCCGGGAGCCTCCTGCTGGCCGAGGATCCTGGGCAAACCCGCCCCTCTGAACACCCCTCACTGGCTTCCAGTGCCAGCCCCATCGACGCATCACCCCACGCACAGCCCCCCATACCTGCACCTGGCTCTGAGCTTGGGCGCAGCGCTGCCAACTGGAACGCCCACCTCACCAAGACCCCGGCTCAGGGCTCCACACCAGGCTCAAGACGCTGACCCAGGCAGACCCGACGGGAAATTCAGACAGATCCCACGGGCCTCCAGGTCCTGTTTCTGCCGGACACGCCCCTCCCCAAACGTCCAGGATGCGCAGCAGTGCCTCGGCCCTGGGCGGCGCTGGCAGCTTCTCCCGGAGCGTGGCCTCCCCTGCAGGCCCTGCTCCCAAGCACCAGCTGGTTTTCATTTGGGGAAACGTGGCGGACAGAGGAGCCTGGGGTGCTGCAGTCCATGGGGTCGCAGTGACTTAGCGACTGAATGACGAACAGTGGCTTCTCAGTGAGTGCCGGGCACGGCATCTATAAGCTACTGACATCAGATTCACTCAGGAGACTCAGGAAGACAAAATGCGAGTGCCCAGGCCAGCTCACCCCTGCTCCTTGCAGGAGCAGAGCCTGAGAGGAGCGGCCACCCCACCCCTACCCCGAGGGCCGTCCAGCCCCAGGTCCACCAAGGACACCGATTCAGGCCCCTCCTGGGTCTGCCTGTGAAACACTGAGCTCTCAGAATCTCTTGAAATTCACAAAGTGAGAAAAAAAAGACAATTTAATGATGGCGAGTACCAGAAGGACAGCGGTCTCCATGCACGGGGACGCTGAAACTCAGGGACAAGTGGCAATCTGAGGACCGGGGGCCCAGGGGCTAGGGGCCACCGCGTGGCCTCGGGGTCCTGTGGTCCCACCCATGGCTCAGCAACTGCAGCCTGTGGGGCAGGGACGGGGTTGGGGGGGGCAGCTTGGCTTCCTGAGGTGAGAGTGGGGGCCCGGGCAGAGTGAGCAGGGCCCTGCACTCTGCCCACCCTCGTCAATGCGAGAAGAGGATGCGGGGAGAAGCTGGAACACAACCAAGGCCCTGAGGACCAGCGAGTTAAGCACCCAGCCCTCCCGGCCGGGCCGTCCCGAGGGCTGGGGATCCAGTCGGGAGGCAGCTCCCGATGACCCAGCCCCCAGGGTCTGGAGCCGGGAGGGCGGTGCACGGGCTGGGGTGGGAAGGGCCCAGCCAGGAGACAGGCCTGCTCCGGCCCCAAGGGCCCTGGGCTGGCTGTGATCCCCTCCCCTCCACCCTGAGACCACCTGAGCAGGGAACAAGAGCCCTTCCAGGATCACCCAGCTGAACATGACATTTCAAAAGACGGAGAGAATGAAAGCTGCCCGGGGCTTTAAAGGGGGAGACCCGGAGGGTGGCACAGAGCTGGGAGAGTGGCCGGGTTCCAACCCCGGAGGCTGGGGCCATGCCTAGCTGAGCATCTTGTGCCGGTCGAAGACGGTCTTCCGCTGCTCCTGCACCTGCAGCTTCCACCGCTGCTGCGCGCCCTCCACGCGCTCCAGGACCGTGTTTGCTCGGGGCCCGAAGGTGGTGGCAGCCGCTACAGAGCGAGCGTCCTGTTGTGGGAAGGAGAGCAGGGGGTTTCAAATGCCTGACATGGAAGGGGTGTGGGGAGAGCGGCCCTCAAGCCCCGCCTCCCCGAGGGCCCTGCCAGCACGGGGCAATGGCTGTGGGGCACGCGAGGGCTCCGGGAAGCAGGGCTCGGGCCAGGCCCGGCTGCACCCCAGGCATCCCTGACCCTCAAGGGGAGCTCAGACTCAGCCTCAGGCCCGCCCAGTCAGCACAGGCTCAATCAGCTTGTCGCGTGAGGAAACCCATGCCCGTGGCCCCGTGGCTGGGACCCGGCTGCAGGACACCCCGGCCGTGCTGGCAGGGACAGCAGGGAGACCCCTGGACTGCTCTGTGGGGGCCAGGACCCCAGCCTGCTCGCGGAAGCGGAGTGTCTGGCAGAGGCGGCGTGGGGGGCCCGCCCTGCGTGCCCTCCGGAGCCCCTGCAACTCCCCCCACCCCCGCCCTCACGCTGTGGCTGTCGTCAAAGGCGGCGCAGTCCCCTAATTACCA
>SJYV01048918.1:0-47819 GCA_006410875.1 Neotragus pygmaeus | reverse complement strand
ACTGAACTGAACTGAAATAGTATAGTATGTGAATTATCTCTCAGTTAAAAAAATCTGATTCAGTCATAAATACACACTTGAAAAAATCTATTAATATTTGTCAAATAAAGATTGATAATAGATTATCTGTCTACTTATGTATCCTCTATCTGTCATGTTTCTCTCTTTAAGTAATGTGTTTTTGTGTGTGCATGTGTATATATTCATAATCAGCTTAATTATAAAGAGTGGAAATTCAAGGAACTAAAGTTGAGGAAGAGAGGACATTCACGATCTTTGTTACATATTGATACTTTTTTTACTCTGAGGACCATATGTTATTTAGATAGTTTGACATTTGTTTTTAANACTTATGTATCCTCTATCTGTCATGTTTCTCTCTTTAAGTAATGTGTTTTTGTGTGTGCATGTGTATATATTCATAATCAGCTTAATTATAAAGAGTGGAAATTCAAGGAACTAAAGTTGAGGAAGAGAGGACATTCACGATCTTTGTCACATATTGATACTTTTTTTACTCTGAGGACCATATGTTATTTAGATAGTTTGACATTTATTTTTAAATAACCAAATACATTTTAAATAAAAAGGTACTAAGGGACCACTAGGAAACTTGCTGTTGGAACACATAGCAAAGTGTATTGTTTTTCATTGCATCTAAAAAATAAGAATTAGTTTAATAGAAATGGGGGGGGGATTTTTTTAACAAGAAACTTTTTATTGAAATGTATTTAATATACAAACCTCATAGCCTCTTTTAATTTTTTTAAATTTATTTGGAAGACAATTGCTTTAGAGTATTGTGTTGGTTTCTGCCATACATCAATGTGAATCAGCCATAAGTATATGTATGTCCCTTCCATCCTGAACCTCCCTCCCACCCCAACTGATGCCTCTATGTTGTTGCAGAGGACTGGATATGAGCTTCCTGAATCATACAGCAAATTTCCACTAGCTATCTGATTTTACATACGGTAATGTACATGTTTTATTACTACTCTCTCAATTCATCCCACCCACTCCTGGGACATTTCAAAATGAAGAATTGTGTTATGGGTTGGATTGTGTCCCTCTGAAATTCATATGGTGAAGTCATAACCACTGGTACCTCAGAATATGACTGTTTTGGGAAAACAAGGTTTTTAAGCAGGCAATGAAGCTAAAATTAGGTCATTAGAGTGGACCTTAATCCAGTATGACTGGCATCTCTATGAGAAGAGGAAGTTTGAATACAGAATTACAGAGGAAAGATGAATGAAGGCACAGGAGGAGAAGATAGCTAAACACAAGCCAAGGAGAGAGGCCACAGAATAAACCAAGCTGATGACATTTTGAATTGGATTTCTAGCTTTCAGACTGTGGAAAAATAAATTTTGTTATTTAATTAGCCAGGTCTATGATACTTTGTTACAGCAGCCTTAGCCAACTAATACAGAACATGTGGCATAAATATATTTTGCATATTTAGAAACTTGGCTGGAGGAGCAGGTGTGAGGAGACAGGAATTTGAGGATAATTCATGGAGGATATTAAGGCCAGTACAAAATGTCTACTTTTGTTGGTTGTAAATCATGAACTTTTGAAACTTTGAGGAAGAGAGGAATTTGATCTGAAATTTTCTTAGCTTGAGATCCGTGAGCATCATCAATTTAGTAGTGGAGAGACCAATAGGAACAGAGATTTTGGGAGCAGTTTAGTGACCTAGGAAGATCAATTACTGCCAGATAATTATGACACAACTGTTTATCTTTCTACTTTACTCAATACTGTTCGAAATAATCTCATCTTTACCTACTTTAAATGAAGACATAGGTCAATAGAGCAGAAGACACCCATATCCTTATTTTACAATGAGTAGTCCATGGCTCAAACTAAGAAAGTAATTTACTTAGTAATTTTCTAGGTCAAAGAGGTCACACATTAAATATGTTCTCTTTCCTTGCAAATTTTCACTTTGTATGACCCCAAACAGTATGGGAAGTGAGGAGGAAGCAGCAGTGCTGGTTGATTTATGAGGTCATCCTCAGAACTGAGTTCTATGTCATTGCATGGGAAGAGGGTCATTGTGTCCAAGAAAGTGTGTGTGACAAGACACGGGAAATAGTTTCCATGACTGTTGGGAAATGTTAGTGTTTTAATCACAGTATGAGGCAGTAGGAACAGTGGTACTGGACATACTGCTGGAGTGAAAATTCAACTGAACTCTAGGAAAGGGGTAAGAGTGGTTTCTCTGCCATGTTTTTACCTGCAGTGTGATTAAAAAAAAAATTACACAATCTCTACTATATCCAGTGTTTACAAATGTGGTAGAGGGCTAAAAATCCTTATTTAGCTTATCTCAAAAATTTTAAAGTAACAATTCACACACACAGACATATATATTCCTCTATATATGTGTATTCCTGGAGAAGAACATGGCAACCCAGTCCAGTATTCTTGCCTGGACATTCCCATGGACAGAGGAGCCTGGTGGGTTACAGTCCATAGGGTCACAAAGAGTCAGATATGACTGAAGTGACTTAGCATTCATGCATATATGTGTATAAAGGTGACTTGAGGGATTTGTGATTAATATTATGCTTGAAACTTGGAAATATTTATATTATCAAACAATTAATATTTGAGTGGCATTGAGTTGAATTTAAAGATGAAATAAGGACAACTGGTATGTTTTCAAAGTTGAGGCATCCTGTTTTGTATACAGTATCTCTATATTTATCCAAGTTTTATTCTGTATCTCTCAAAAGGTTTCTTTATAGCTTCATTTTAATAGGTCTCAACTAGAAATTATGAAATGTTTCTAGATGATTTTCAAGGTAAACAATTAAAATTCTCCAATTTGCAAATACCTTCCTTTAATCTTTTCACATAGATCTATGTTGAACTTCCAAAGAAACGCATATGCCAGAACTAACCCTTTTCTTTCATTTGAAAGCTGTTCAGGGATTTACACCTAAATTTTCCTGTGGGCACACACAGAGTTTCTGTCATATATTTCTAATCCCCCAGATCACTCTCTGTAGAGTTCACTTCTACAAATTCCTTCTGAGCTGTTGAACCACTGATTATTACCAATGATGTCTCTTTTGTCTCTTGCCAAGCCCAGATAGATACATTTGCTCTGTAGCTATGTTATCAAATCCCCTGGAATAATTATGACATTATATTTTGATACAAATTTTTTCCATCTTACTAATAAAGATTCATGAGGGAAAATGAGCAACTTTCTTGATTGGGACATAAGTTTAAAAACTGATATCATGCAAAAACTGAAATCAGGTTTCAAAAGAGTTTCCATAGGGGAAAGTGTAAGATGAAATGAAATGGTTGGAAAACTATCTGAGAAAATATAGAAGATTTTGAGGGGGGAAGGGTGAAAGAAGTATAGGAAATAACTTTACAAACTAATTAATGCATGAAAGTTGAATTAGTTAGTACAGAAAGGATGAGGGATATTTTGCTGGAAAATGGGGATTTTTAGAACCCTGTTTTTACCATGAGCTGGTCACCTTCTTCCTACAAGTTATATGCGTGTGTGTGTGCTAAGTTGCTTCAGTTGTGTCCAACTCTATGTGACCTTATGGACTACAGCCTAACAGCCTCTTCTGTCCATGGGATTCCCCAGGCAAGAATGCTGGAGTGGGTGGTTGTGCCCTCCTCCAGGGGGTCTTCCTGACTCAGGGATCGAACTGATGTCTCCTCTTACGTCTCCTGAATTATCAGGCAGCTTCTTTACCACTGGCGCCACCTGGGGAGCCCTTTTACTGGCTGTATTTCTGGTCAGTTTTCTTAATGCCCTGTTGTGCCACAGTCACATCTTAATTACAAGGATAGTAGGAAGAGGGTGACTCTACACATATAAAAAATGTACATGTGTGCTTTTCTAAGGAATTATCTTCTCAAATGAAGGGTGTTTGGGAGAAACTAACTAAGCTATTTCAAGTAGAATTAATCTTTTATTTGACAATGGCTGGTTTTCTCAAAATGTGTGAAACTATTAACAGCTCATTAAATTCATCAGGAAAGGTAAAAAGGCAGTCAGGAATTTAGAAAAAATAATACATTGAAATTTTCTCTCTGAATATTTCTACCCAATCAATTCTCAATCTTTGTGAAAGCTGTTTGTTTTATTAAAAAAAAAAAAAACTTTTTATTTTGTATAGGAGTAGAGCCAATTAATAATGTTGTGGTAGTTTCAGGTGGAGAGTAAAGGGATTCAACCAAACATATACATGTATCCATTCTCCCCACAAATACCTTCCCATTTAAGTTTGTTTTATATCACTGATTAGGGAAATAAATATCTGTGTCTTTCACTGACTTATATGGAGTATACATCCTAAAGGCAGGAGAATCATTGTGTTTGCTAAGCACAAACTTATCTTTCTCAATGTAAATGTCTATGTGGTGTTATTTAACTGCTCTCAACTGTAATTCACTCCCCTATGTATAACTTAGGTTGATATCTTTATTATTATTTTTTTGTTTGTTTTGTTTTTTTAATTAATTTATTTATTTTTTAAATTTTACTTTACAATACTCTATTGGCTCTGCCATACCTCGACATGAATCCACCACAGGTGTACACAAGCTCCCAGTCCTGAATCCCCCTCCCACCTCCCACCCTACAACGTCTCTCTGGATAGACATGGAAACAACCTAGATGTCCATCAACAGATGAATGGATATCTTTAAAATTACATTTTATTGAATCATAACTGATTCATCTGTTCAGTGGTAAAAAGTGTTTTAGAAAATCAGTTCTAACATATAGGGCCAGCCTGATAAGCTACAAATCCAATTTACAGGCAACTATATTATATCATGTGGCTTGCTAGGTGGTGCTAGTTGTAAAGAACCCACTTACAGATGCAGGAGGCCTACGAGACATAGATTTGATCCCTGGATCTGGAAGATCTTCTGGAGGAGGGCATGGCAATCCACTCCAGTATTCTTGCCTGGAGAATTCATGGACAGAGGAGTCTGGTGGGCTGCAGTCCATGGGGTTGCAGATAGTCAGACACAACTAAAGTGACTTAGCATACATGCATGCATAATATAATCTCACCAAGATCACAAAATTCCCTAATTCATCCTCAATTTAGGATTTTCCTGCAGTGTATTCAAAAGAGCTATATACATAGGATACGTGGGGAAAGAGCAAATTAGCCACGATGGTGTGGTCAGGCCCTCTAACCCCACGGCCTCTTGCTCTTGCCCCACGTTTCATAACGTAAGCCTGAGATCACTTGTAGCACTGCATGTGTGTGCCATGGGGCATTCGCTTGGTCACGGGCTGCTTTGTGTGGTGTGCATAGGCGCTCCACCTAAACCATGGTGGAGTTACTGTTGTGTCATAGCTGTGTCCATTGAGTCAGTCACAAGAGAATAGAGTGTCTACTGCTAAAGTTTCTGCATCAGCCAGGAGAGGATTCTGTTATGGCTGCTGTGCCAGCCAGAAGAGAGGTTGTTGTGTTAGGTTATGCTATGACTGTTGCCAGGAGAGCACAATCATGTCTGCAGTTCCTACGGCTCCTTGAGCCTTTTTCCAGTCTCTTAGCTTGTGCTTTGCTTACCCTGGGTTCAGCAAACAGCATGCACAGTGAGATACAAAGAGACAATTGGTTTTGCCAGCAGGATCAGCAATACAACTGTTGTAGTTGGCAGGATACCCAGCAGGTAGGGAAGCTTGAGGCTCTGCTGGAAGGAGGAAGCCACTGGCCACACACAGTATGTGGTAACTTGTGGCTGTGATCCTCTAGGTGTGGGCTCGATTGGAAGATTGGGAGGCAGTTGACAGGTCACCGGATAATACTGAAAAAGCATTAGAAGTGGTGAGTTAGAACTGATTCAAACTTATTCTTTTTAATGGCTGAGTAATACTCCATTGTGTATATGTACCACAGCTTGCNGATGGACTGTAGCCTACCAGGCTCCTCCAGGCTCCTCCCTCCATGGGATTCTCCAGGCAAGAGTACTGGAGTGGGTTACCATTTCCTTCTCCAGGGGAATCTTCCCAACCCAGGGATCAAACCCGGATCTCCAGCATTCCAGGCAGATGCTTTAACCTCTGAGCCACCAGGGAAGCCCCACCATGTACTGGTTAGCTTAAAACCACAGAAAATGTTAGTCTTGTAGTTCTGAAGACCTAAATGGCTCCCATTGGGCTAAAGTCAAGATGTTGGCAGGTATGGGTTCGTTTATTTATTAATTTTTTTAATTTTGCCTGTGGTGGGTGTTCGTTGGTGTGTAGGCTTTGCTCTAGTTTTAGCGAGCAGGCGCATCTCTTCGTTGTGTGTGGACTTACTGTGGAGGCTTCTTTTGTTGCCACAACAGGCTCTAGGTGTGTGGGCTTCCGTAGTTGAGGCATAGGATCTAATATTTTATCGACCGNTCTCACATCCATACATGACCACTGGAAAAACCATAGCCTTGACTAGATGGGCCTTTGTTAGCAAAGTAATGTCTCTGCTTTTGAATATGCTATCTAGGCTGGTCATAAAAAACTTACAATTTCTTTAAAACATTGAAGTGTGGGGACTTTGCTATTGGGTCAGTGGTTAAGATTTCGCCTTTCAGGGCAGGGGGTGTGGGTTCGATCCCTGGTCAGGGAGCTAGGATCCCACAGGCCTCCTGATCAAGAAACCAAAACATAAAACAGAAGCAATATTGTAACGAATTCAACAAAGGCTTTAGGGACTTTCCTGCTGGTCCAGTGGTTAAGAATCCACCTTGCAATGCAGGGGACATGGGTTCGATCCCTGGTTAGAGAATGAAAATCCAATGTGACGTCAGGGCAGCTAAGTCCAAGTTCTACAACTAGTGGGCCAGCATGCTCCGGAGTCCACAGGCCACAACCAGAGAGACTTTGTGTCCCACCTACCACAGCCCACACACCACAACAGCACCCGGGGCCTGACGCGGCCAGATAAATAAAGATCCACGACTATAAAAAAAACTCTCAATAATTAAAGTGTAAATCTAAGAAAACACATACAGGACTTTTATACTAAAGCTATAAAATGCTGCTGATCAAAGATCTAAATAAATGAGAAAATGCACCTTGTTGAAGCATTGGAAGATCCAAGGTGGTAGAGATGCCAGTTCTTCCAAAACTGACATATAAAGAGTTACCATATATCACATAATTAAGCAAGTGTCAACCGACCTCAAAGGGCATGTTTTGACCACAATGCCATTAAGATAAGACTCTAAGAAGAAAAGTAATAACTAGAGAATTCCTACTTGTTTGGAAAACAAATAGCCTAAAGTCAAAGAAAAATTCATAATTGAAATTAGAAATATTTGAGCATGAAAGAAATGATATATGTTAAAACTTGTGAGTGAAAGCCACTTAGCTGTGCCGGATTCTTTGTGACCCTATGGACCATACAGTCCATGGAATCCTCCAGGCCAGAATACAGGAGTGGGTAGCCTTTCCCTTCTCCAGGGGTCTTCCCAACCCAGGGATTGAACCCAGGTCTCCTGCTTTGCAGGCGGATTCTTTACCAGCTGAGCTACAAGGGAAGCCCTTTAAAACTTGTAGGGTATAGTTAAATTAGTCCTTAATGGGAAATTTAAGCTAAAGAGCATATATCGGTAAAAAATAAAAAAATTCAAAGGAATTCTAAATAAATGAAGAGATATAATGTGTTCGTGGATTGGATGACATTCTCCCCAAATTTATTTACAAGTTTTGCTGTTCGGTCACTAAGTCATGTCTGACTTTTTGCCACCCCATGGACTGAAGCAGGCCAGGCTTCCCTGTCCTTCACTATCTCCTGGAGTTTGCTCAGATTCATGTCCATTGAGTTGGNGAAGAAGAAGAAGAAGTGGTGAGTTCCTGTTTCCCAAACAGGGCAGCATGGACTGCTGTGGTCACTGTGGGGTGGATTTTTCTGACTGCCCTGAAGGAGAATATGGATAGTGCTCTACATAATGTCATGCCAGGAAGAAATATGCAGAGTTGCTTGGAAGAACTAGAGCAATGTATACTGGCATACAAAGCTTCCCTGGTGGCTCAGACAGTAAAGTGTTTGCCTGCAATGCAGGAGACCTGGGTTTGATCCTGGGTTGGGAAGATCCCCTGGAGAAGGCAATGGCACCCCACTCCAGTACTCTTGCCTGGAAAATCCCATGGATGGAGGAGCCTGGTAGACTACAGTCCATGGGGTCGCAAAGAGTAGGACATGGCTGAGTGACTTCTCTCTCTCTTCTCTATCCTGTCATTAGAGCAAGAACCCCGTGGGCCTGAAGAACCTAGCATGTCTAACAGTGAGGCAGTAAGTGACAGTGATGATGAACATTATGAGAATGCAGATTCCTGCTTGGCAGCAAGGCCTATGGTACAGTGGAAAATGAAGCATGAGCAGTCTATAGCCTGGGGGGTCATCCTCCAGAGATCACCGATGTGACTGAGTTCTGTGATGTATATTTAGGCTGTGTTCTCTGATGTAGGTTTGGATTTCCCTGGTGGCTCAGATGGTAAAGGGTCTGTCTACAAGGTGGGAGACCTGGGTTCGAGCCCTGGTTTGGGAATATCCCCTGGAGAAGGAAATGGCATCCCACTCCAGTACTATTACCTGGAAAATCCCATGGACAGAGGAGCCTGGCAGGCTGCAATCTATGGGGTTGCAAAGAGTCGGACATAACTGAGAGGCTTCACTTCACTTCTCTGATGTAGGTTTAGAACAATGTACTGTAAAGTCTGTGTCCCGTAATGTCGATTTAGTTGATGGAGATTTAGGCTTTGTCCTCTGATTCAAGTTTAGAACAGTGTACTGTAAAGGCTGTGTCCTGTGATGTAGATTTAGTAGGACAGTGTACTATAAAGGCTGTGTCCTGTGATGTGCTACTGACCTCTGATTCTCTTGTAGATTTAAAACAATATGAAAGCATTTGATATCTTGTGGGTAGGCTGGGAATGACACAAGAATCCCTTCCTTGAAAGGGTGGGCCCTGTGCCTGTGGAGGTTTTGCTGGTCCTTAATAATAACTTCTCAGGATTGTAGTTGCAGAGATAGACGGTGCACTGGAGTTGGCCATGGATATAAGAGCACTCCACATGCAGTGGGTGTCTCTTCTGGCACTGTGAGGGTGGAGACTGTGACATGAGCTCCAGGTGATCTCTGGCATTGGGTTTTTCTTTGTGTTGGGGATGTGACTGTTTTTTTTAGTCTCTACTGTCATTGCAGGATGTGGGTTCAGGTAGTGGCTTTGTGCTCTGGGGGGATGATGCAGAGGGTGGAACCTGCATTGTGGGATGAGAGATCCTGAAGGGGTGGAGTGTAGGGCAAGAGCAAATTAGCCAAGATGGCCTGGCCAGGCTCTCTCACCCCATGGCCTCTCACTCTTGCCCCACGTTTTGTAATGTAACAGTTGAGATCACTTATAGCACTGCGTATGCACATCACAAGGTTTATGTAGCAACTGAGCTCACTCAGAGCACTGTGAATGCATGGCATGAGGTACTCACTTGGTCATGGGCTACTTTGTGCCTTATGCATATATGAGCTCTCCCTAAATAATAGCAGAATTACTGCTGCATCAACAGCTATGTCCATTGGGTCAGCCAGAGGTGGAGAGAATAAACAAACCAATTTATTATTATTGGCTGAATTTATACCTGAAACTTAAGTGCAGATTTCTCTGTAAGCTCAGTTGAAATACATGACCTAGTTTGGAGGCTGAAGGGGCCAATCTCAAATTCAAAGGTCTTACCTCTTTCCTGCAAGTTACATACGAATAAAAAGGGGAGCTAAAATTAAACATGGGCCAAGGGTGTGTGTGAGAGAGAGGGACTTTGCTCGTGTGTCCATGAAAAGAGGAAAGAGGGCAAGATGTTTAGTTCTAACCCATGAGCACAGGCTCCAGACCAAATTAATTTTATGGTCATATAGGAAAAAAAAAAAAAAAAAAGAATAAACTGCCAAAAGGAGAATCATTCTAATATACATTACCTCTTCACACACAGTGATCCTTCCTACTTGTGAGTGTTATGCTATATGACTCAAAATGATAGTATCCATAAATCTTGGGAAAAAAAGCAAAAGATGGGAGGCTTTTTTGTTCCTTCTCCTTCAATATCGTATTATAGCAGGATAGGAATTAACTACACCATATGATATAAAGGCCGTTTACATCATACTTATCAGTATATTTTTACACAGATGTTAATGAGTCTACAGTTTTTTTTTTTTTTTAATCTTGTATTGAAGATGAATTCTTGTGCATTCTAAACTATTAAGAAAGTCATAGTCTTCACAAAGGGTCATGCAAGAGCATTGTAGGAACATTAAAACAGGAAGTGAGTGATGTGGGATCAATATCAATTCTACTCACTAATGGGAAAGGCATTTTAATTTTCTGAGATTCAGTTTTCTGATCTATAAAAAGTAGGTCTGCTCTAATGTTCAAGTAAGGTGACATTTTTAAGCAGAAGCACATAATTACAGATTGGACAATTAACACATTAAACTAATTCACATGAGAGGTTATCAGTTTATTTCCTTTTCATGAGACAACTTGATAGGCTGGAAGTCTGGGCTGAACAATGGGACTAAAGAAAAGATGACTCGATGGCCAAATTAAATTTGGTTTTGTCCCTGGGGTTTCATAGGTGACACTAGTGGTAAAGAACTTGCTGGTCAATTCAGGAGATTTTGATCCTTGTGTTGGGACGATCCCTTGGAGGAGGAAATGACAACCCACTCCAGTATTCTTGTCTGGAGAATCCCATGGATAGAGGTGCCTGATGTGCTACAGTCCATGCCATCACAAGATTTAGACATGACTGAAGTAACTTGGCATGCACTATGATCTTCAGGCCCCTCCTTCAGGAAGTTTTAAGCTTCAGAGAAATGCAGTAGGCTTGCATTCGTAGCAGACAAGTTCAGCGTCCCACATTAAATCAAGGCTTGTAAATAAAATGTTCCAGTTTCTGCCCTCTTCCTGAAATCCCTGAGAGTATATAACATTGATGAGGGAACTTGTGGAAGAAAATAATAAGAAATGGAACAATTCTGTCAGAAGACCTTTATTAAGAAGTCGATCTTGGAAAAAATATATAAAGCAAAGAGTCGGCTTTCTCCAAGGAGCTCCTTGTTTGCTCTCACTTCTGTAGGAACATAAGTAAAATGTTCAACTCAAAATCTGGCCTAAAGTGCACATGAAGATCCCCAAGCTTCATGAGACAGATGCTGTTTACTCTTTACACAGACTTTTCTACTTAATGGGGTGGTTAAACTTAACCTGCTTTTCTTGCCCAGTCTGTGTGATTTTAGGTCTTCTCTTTAACCAACATCCTTGTGAATATCTTTAAGGAATTCTACTAAATTTAGATTTGTACTGGTGCATACAAAAATAAATAAAAAAAAACAATGCTCAATACACTAGAAACATAGAAATGGATAACGCTTTGCATAATATTCTTATTTGAACATTGGATATAACTTATGCACCAAAAAGTATAACTTTACAAATGCCATCTCATCTAAAAATTGTGTCCTAAGCTAAGGCAAAGACATTGAAGGGTGTTTGTTCTTTGTAAAGACTGAATATTATTTGTTGGTTTTGTCTACTCACTCTGCTTTATAAATACAAATAATGTTTTCAATCTATAGGTTAATATTTTTTGGAGAATAGAATAAAAAATTAAGATTTTGAAAAAATGATAAAATAATACAAATTGTGATCTGACTATCCTAACATCCAGAAAAGGGAGCAATAAAGAGGAGGACCTTTCTGAGTTGCTAAACCAGAGAGTTAATATTGTACAGTATTTTGTATATTTACAATCTGGCTGAGATTGGGTAATAAATAGTGTTTGCAAGAATATAAAATTCTGAATCTGCTGTGTATATTTTCCTACAGTAGCCATCCAATATTTTTCTATCAATCAAGAGGAATTCAATAGACCATAATTTATGTGACCATGACAAGATACTATATATATATATATTTTTTTTTTTTTGAGATAACTGAGAAATATCTCTGTTCTTGAACACTTCTCATTGCTTGATCATTTTTACTCAGGGAATTTTTCCCCATGTATTTAAAAATGAAGAATCTAGATTAATGTCATGATAAACAAATTGTTCTTCCCACAACTCTTCGAAGAGCTGATTTGAACTCTTTATTTCTCAAACTGTAAATCATAGGATTGAACAATGGCGTTAGGATTGTGTAGGATACCGATATGAGAGCATCCTGCCTTGAGGAATAGTTGGATTTAAGCCGTAAGTAGATAAAGGAGGCACAGCCATAATGGACAATGACAATAATGAGGTGAGAAGCACAGGTAGAAAAAGCTTTGTACCTGCCTAATGTGGAAGGAAATTGGAGTATGGCAGATATGATATGAATATAGGATACCAAAATCAACAGCAGGGGGATAATCAGGACCAATGTGCAGAGCATGATAATGACAATCTGACTAAAGTGGGTATGGTAAGATGCTACCTTAAGAACAGGAGAGATGTCACAGAAGAAGTGGTGTAGTTGGTTGGAGGAGTGAAAGGGCAGGTGAAATACCAAGGATGTGATGATCTGTGCAACAGTAAAGCCACAGGCACAGGCAGCAGCCACTAGTCCCACACACACCCCATGCCCCATGAGCACTGTGTAGCGCAGAGGGTCACAGATGGCCACGTAGCGATCATAACCCATGGCTGCCAGCAGGAAGGAGTGAGAGCAACCTAGGAAGAGGAAGGAAAACATCTGGATAGCACAGCCCAGGAAGGAGATGGTCTTCTTCTGGGCCAGCAGGTCAACCAGCATCTTGGGTACAATGACGAAGGTGTAACAAGTCTCAAAACAGGAGAGGACACGAAGGAAGAAGTACATGGGGGTGTGGAGGGCTCTGTCCAGCACAATGGTGGAGATGATGATGGCATTGGTGCCCAGGGTGAACAGGTAGACAAGCAGGAAGGCAGCAAAGAGCAGCCGCTGTAGCCCAGCCAGAGATGAGAAGCCGAGGAAGACAAACTCTCTCACCAAGGTCTCATTGACACACTCCATGGAAGACGCATCATCAGGAGACAATCTGAGAGAGAAGACAGTGCCAAGAAAAATCCCTGAAAAAGAGAAGAATCCTAAGAAACTGGTGACCATAGAACATGTATTCTCAGGTTTTGAGTTTACTATTATTCTATTATAAAAACTTTGAGTTTTTTTTTTTTTAATTTACTTTATTTTACTTTACAATACTCTATTGGCTTTGCCATACATCGACATGCATTATTATTATTATTATTATTTACTTTACAATATTGTACTGGACAGTCATCATTCTCCTTCCTGGTTTTTGTAAGACATCTAAAATTATTCAAAGCTAGCATCCAACTTTGAGTTTCCCCAATATTTTTAACATCATAGGAAAACTTTATTGACATTTCTTTTTTACAGGTGTATAAAGATTTCAGGAAACCAGTTACATCTCCTGATTTCTGGAGAAAAGTGTTGTGTTGACCCTGATGTTTTCTGCTTCTATAGTTATACCATTCCATCTTCCCAACTTAAACCTTATGAAATGCACACATCTTTTCTTCCTCCATTTATCCCCCTGATTCTTTGTTCAGTGCCTGACACAATGATTTTTATTGCTTAGAAGGTAAATTTATTACGAAATAATTACTATTATATTTCTAATTCCAGGATCCTCAATTCTCAGGACTATAAATACATTTATACAAATATAATCTTAAATTTTATCCTTGCAAACACATGTAAAATTGAGTACTATAGGAATAAAATGAATTTTGAATTTAGATAGATATAAGCTTTAATCCTGACCCTGGCATGTTCTTGTGGTAAGATCATAAATTCTCTAAGTCTCACTTTCTCATTTGTATCATGAGAAAAGTAATTCTTACCTTCTAGGGTTATACAGTAAATTATTTGGAGCTATTACAAAAGAGACATTTAATATATAGTGCTTAATAAATAATTCCATCTAATCATTTTTGTTGTTCTTCGGGAATTTGAAATATTTTCATCAAGGATAAAATGAGCATTTATTTAATTCATGGCAAGTTGTTGAAGCTGTCTTTCTGTACTTTCTCATGGGTGCAGAGGGGATTTAAGGGAGATTATCATTCCTCTGAGTTATCCAAGCTTGATTAAAAGTAACTTTGTCTTACTGGAGTCTTGTTCTGCACTGGAAGGGAGGCAAGGTGACTGATCTTGAAGTTCCAAGCAAGTTCTTTGGTATTTGGTTCTCTGTAGTCTGAGTCACCCAGGCAGGTTATCCACACCTTGCAGAGAGCAAAGGTGATTTCCCAAAATTCCTGTTTTGGAGGGTGGGGGTATATAGGATAAGTTTAGAGGATAAACTTGTATTGCATAGTCAGACTTAGTCACATACAAATAACAATTTAGAAGTTTCTCATTGTGGATGCTCTATAAATCAATGATTCACACTTTATGTATGTTTTAGTCTACAAATTTAGAAATCAGCATCAGCTCTTTGAAAATAAAAACATGAAACTGTTAGTCACTCAGTTGTGTTTGACTCTTTGAGACCCTATGGACTGTAGCCCACCAGGAATCTCTGTCCATGGCATTCTACAGGCAAGGATGCTGGAGTGGGTAACCATTCCCTTCTCCAGGGGATGTTCCCAACCAAGAGACTGAACCCAGGTGTCCTGCATTGCAGGCAGATTCTTTACCCTCTGAGACACCAGGGAAGTTATTTATTGAGTTCTTAAAGATTAGAGATGAAGCACAAGCTGGAATCAAGATTTCTGGGAGAAATATTAATAACCTCAGATATGCAGATTACACCACACTTATGGCAGAAAGTGAGGAGGAACTGAAGAGCCTCTTAATGAAAGTGAAAGAGGCGAGTGAAAAACTTGGCTTAAAACTCAGCATTCAGAAAACGAAGATCAAGTAATCTGGTCCCATCACTTTATGGAAAATAGATGGGGAAACAGTGGAAACAGTGACACAATTTATTTTGGGGGGCTCCAAAATCACTGCAGATGGTGATTGCAGCTATGAAATTAAAAGACACTTTCTCCTTGGAAAGAAAGTTATGATCAACCTAGACAGCTTATTAAAAAACTGAGACATTGCTTTGCCAATAAAGGTCCATCTAGTCAAAGCTATGGATTTTCCAGTAGTCATGTATGGATGTGAGAGTTGAAATATAAAGAAATCTGAGTGCTGAAAAATGGATGCTTTTGAACTGTGGTATTGGAGAACACTCTTGAGAGTCCCTTGGTCTTCAAGGAGATCTTACCAGTCCATCCTAAAGGAAATCAGTCCTGAATATTCATATGAAGGGCTGATCCTGAAGCTGAAACTCCAATACTTTGGCCACCTGATGTGAAGAGCTGACTCGTTTGAAGGCCCTGAGGCTGGAAAAGATTGAAGACAGGAGGAGAAGGGGACGACAAAGGATGAGATGGTTGGATGGCATCACTGACCCAATGGACATGAGTTTGAGTAAACTCTAGGAATTGGTGATGGACAGGAAGGCCTGGTGTGCTGCAGTCCGTGGGGTCACAAAGAGTTAGACATGCCTGAGCAACTGAATTGAACTGAACTGAAAGATTAGATTACTTAATAATATCCATATTTTATGACTTTATCATTTTTATTATATTTTATGCATTACAGTTATGAATAAAATAATTTTTTCTTTCTCATGATAGTGATAATAAAATAGTTAGTCATATTGTAAGACATACTATCATAAATATCATCAAGGAACAAGCTAAATATCTTGAAAATCTTGAGAAAAACCAAGCAACTTCATGGAAATCTTTGAAGAGCAAATGCCATTTGAATGTCACCTATAAACATTTTGATAAAAATATGGACTGAGTGTCAGTGTCAAATGTTGATTAGCCCTTCAGAATTGAACAAATACATGTCATTTTATTGTCAAGCATAGAGATACATCCTTTTCACAAAGGAAATACATAAATTTACATAGTTCTGTGAACTTAGGTATTTAGGAAATAACTAAATTTATATAATTCCTTTCTTCTGTTTTTCTCCCTTTTGTTTCTTTACCAAAACTGTCACATTGAGGTCACAAACTCAAAAACAAACAAAAAACCCAATTCAGTTAACTTCTTTGGGGATCATCATCCCAAATATTAGTCCATCTATATTGCTTTTAATGTTTCCAGGAAGAAAAAAATAGGATATAATTTTGGTATCAGCTTATCAACAAAAATTTAGATCCACTATATAGAAATATAACATGAATTGTCATTTATCATGTTTTTAATAATGCAGATGGGATGAAAATACTGTTATATTTGGTCTCTCATTCAGTCCTTGTTATGATCTCATGAAGTAGGTATTAATTTTGACTTCTTCACTATAAGAAAGAATAATTTGAGAATCAAAGTGTTTGGAGATTCCTTTCAAATTCACACAGCTAGTGGAACAAGCACCAAGCTATGAATATTCTGACTGGCATAGGAGTAAAATGTGTTTGTGTGTGTGTGTTGGTGAGAAAGGAAAAATAGTATTCTGTCACCTCCTTACATAGGATGGTATTTTAACAAAAGGATTCCTCCCTAAAGAAGGAAATGGCAATCCGCTCCTGTATTCTTGCCTGGAAAATTCCATGGACAGAGGAGCCTGGCAAGCTAAAGTTCATGGGGTCTCAAAGAGTTGGCCACGACTGAGCACATCTGCACAAACTGTGATCTAAAGTAGTTGTTTCATTTTTGTATTCCTTCCAGAAAAGTTTGGGACTTTCAGTTCTTCCATATCCTTATCAATATGTTTAGTCTTTTTTAAAATATAAATTTATTTATTTTAATTGGAGGTTAATTAGTTTACAATATTTTTGATGTTTTTAATAAATGTGTAGCATTTTAAAAAAGAGGAAAAAAGGATTCTTGTTACAATTTTGTTACAGGCTCAAGTCCTAACCCCCCTGTGTATTAGCTATAGGACTTCAACATGTCTGAAGTACTTTTCTCTTCCTTATAACAGGGTTCATTCAGATACCAGCTAACGTACTTTTCAAAGTTTGTTCAAACTGAATAAGAGAATATCATTGCAAAGTTTAAATATTACAAAATATTAGTTCTGTAATTTTAATTTGGAGTTGAAAAGGGGAGACAGTTTTGAGAATATTTCTCTCATACTGCTGGGTATACTCCATTGATTTCAGGAAGGGTATATAAGATAAAAATTATTTCCATTTCCAGGACTGAGAAAGGGATATTGCATTTTTGTTTTTGTTTTTTACTCAAGAGGATTCCCAGAAAACTGGGGTCATAAATGTTATGTATAGCTGTGACAAAGTAAAAATGCTAATTGCTCATTCATGCCTGACTCTCTACGACCCAATGGACTGTGGCCCATCAGACTCCTCTGTCCATGGAATTCTCCAAGCAAGAATACTGGAGTGGATTGGCATTTCCTCCTCCAGGGAACCTTCTTGACCCAGGGATAGAATCCAATCCACGTCTCTTGTGTCTTCTGCATTGGCAGGCAGGTTCTTTACCACTAGTGCCATGCTAAGTGAAATAAGCTACACATAGAAGGACAAATTCCATTTGTAAGTGTTATCTAAAATAGTCAAATTCACAGAAAAAGAAAGTCAAACTGTGGCTGCCAGGGCGTGGGGCAAGGAAGAGAGAGAGGAAGTGGCTATTCATTGGTGTTAAATTTCAGTTATGTGAGATGAATGTGTTCTAGAGATCTGTTGTGTAATATTGTAACTATAGCTAACATTTTGTTATTGTACTTAAACATTTACTAAGAGGGTAGATCTCACATTTGTTGTTCTCATTAAAATGAAACTAAAGTTTTGTGAATAAAGTGTTGTTGAGTGTACTTTTGAATTAAAACAGAACCAAGACTGTGTCTATGTAAATTTAGGAAAATCAATGAGACAATCAATTTAAAATATGTATAAAATGTACATGCATAGTTCTATAAAAGTTCATTTTAAAATTTCACTAATCTTGACTAACATTATTCGGAGTCCTCATTCTTGGGTGTGGCTATCTCTGTTTTTCACTGTCACTGCACCAGTGTGGGCCTCTCAGCCTTCTCTGTCTCTTACCTGAGCTGAGAAAGCACAGGTCCTGCTGGGGATTAGATGGTTACTCTTATTCCCTGTCCATTGTCCAGTTGCTCATTCCTGTAGGTGCTCAGTCCAATGTGTTGTCTATTATTCATAAATGGGCCCCCATTTGCCTCTCCCTTTCCCTAAGAAAAGCCAGAGGCACAGTGACTACAGGAGCTAGAATCCAGTTGAAACGGGAAAAAATCAAAAAGGGCAGAGGCTACTGATCTCTACTCAGGGGTAGAGATATGATGATGGTCTGGGGACTAAGACCCAGACCAAAATCAAATGTAACTAATTTCTTCTTGACATTTTTGTGGCAACTGACCAAAGACCACAAGTCATATCTAATAGTGACCACAGAAGTGTTGGCACTTTCACTGCATTTATTGGTAGTGGGAGGTTTCTCTGTGGGTCTCCTGATGCAAGAGTCATTGCCATGGAGATGTTGCACTGGGTTTAATTAAACAGCTGAATTGATTGTGGAAAGTAGAGGCAAGTTATCAAATACCAAATTGCTCCAAATTGTACTCAAGCATTAGGGCTTGGGGAATGGAAGGCTCTAAGCTTTATTCTCAGATGTAACAATTTTCAAAAATTGACTATTTTAAATTGATTTCTCAATTTTATGTTACTAAAGGATTAAAAGGTGTAATTCATGATGATGGGTATATTATAAAGCATATTCGTTCAGTGTAAAAATGTGCTTTTGCACTTATAATTGGGAATATATCTTTCTGTTGGGCTGAGAGGACCAATTGAGCAATGTTTCTTTTACAGTAAAGACCCAGGTTAGGAAAAGTTGAAAGGAGATTGATTTCGCCATTAACCACTGAGTTCATTTTTATTGCTCTTTATTCCATTATCCAGAAACTAATATAGCATACTGTTACACATAGGAGACACTAAAGATATACTGAATGTTGGATGAATAAATGATCACAGGTAGCATTATCCAAATTATATAAATGACTTCTTAGTTTAAACAAAAATATCATCCTTTATTTTCCAGTTTCCAAAATTTCTGGTTTCTACTTGCCTGTGGCTAAGCTAGAAATGGTTGATTTCAAAAACAATGTTAATAAATGTCAATAAATGTTAAAGTCCCCTAACAATGGCTTGATGCATAGTAAAAACTCATCAACTATCTGATAAATTGAGAAATAATGATATTGAGAACAAATGTGAAAACAAAGGAATAACAAAAAATAATTGAGATAGAGAAATAATGTCCCAAAAGAAGTAAGAAAAGTGAAATTTTAGATATCTGATTCTGAATGCCAAGCATTTTTGTTGTTGTTGTTGTTATTGGTGTCCATCATTTACTCCAAATGCATGTAGTTTTTTTTTTTTTTCACTTTTTTTAAAGTTTTTTTTTTAATTTATTAACATATGATAGAGATGGGAAAAGCTGTACATATTTAATATATACAACTTAATGAATTTGATATAAGTATATATCCATGACCAGACAAACTTACCTGCCTTCTGCTAAAACTGTATGCAGGACAAGAAACAACAATTAGAACCAGACATGGAAAAAGGCACTGGTTCCAAATTGGGGAAAAAAAATACATCAAANACATATTTAATATATACAACTTAATGAATTTGATATAAGTATATATCCATGACCAGACAAACTTACCTGCCTTCTGCTAAAACTGTATGCAGGACAAGAAACAACAATTAGAACCAGACATGGAAAAAGGCACTGGTTCCAAATTGGGGGAAAAAAATACATCAAAGCTGTATATTGTCACCCTGCTTATTTAACTTATATGCAAAGTACATCATGCAAAATGCCAGGCTGGATGAAACACAAGCTGGAATAAGATTGCTGGGAGAAATATCAATAACTTCTGATATGCAAATGACACCACTCTTATGGTAGAAAGCAAAGAACTAAGAACCTCTTGATGAAAGTGAAAGAAGCGAGTGAAAAAATTGGCTTAAAACTCAACATTCAAAAAATGAAGATCATGGTATCCAGTCCCATCACTTCATGGCAAATAGAAGGGGAAACAACAGACTTAATTTTTTTCAGCTCCAAAATCACTGAAGATGTTGACTGCAGCCATGAAGTTAAAAGACACTTGCTCCTTGGAAGAAAAGTTATGACCAATCTAGAAAGCACATTAAAAAGCAGGGACATTATTATGCCGACAAATGTCTGTCAGGTCAAAGCTATGGCTTTTCCAGTAGCCATGTATGGATGTGAGAGTTGGAACATAAAGGATTGATATTTTTGAACTGTGGTGTTGGAGAAGACTCTTGAGAGTCCCTTGGACTACAAGGAGAGGAAACCAATCAATCCTAAAGGAAATCAATCCTGAATATTCATTGGTGGGGCTGATGCTTAACTTGAAGCTCCAATACTTTGGCCACCTGATGGAAAGCACTGACTCATTAGAAAAGACCCTAATCCTGGGAAAGATTGGAAGCAGGAGGAGAAGGGGATGACAGAGGATGAGATGGTTGGATGGTATCACCGACTCAATAGACATGAGTTTGAGCAAGTTTCAGGAGATGATGAAGGACAGGGAAGCCTGGCGTGCTGCAGTCCATGGGGTCACAATGAGTCGGATACAACTGAGCAATGAACAACAATATATATCCATTAAACAATCACCACCATCAAAACCATAGACATATTCATGACCTCCCCAAATTTTCTCTAGCTAACTTTATTATCATTTATTATTAATTGTGATAAGAAGGCAAAAGGCCTATCGTCTAGGCAAATTTTAAGTATACAATACACTACTGTTATCTCAAAGTAATATACTGTATAGTACATCTCCAGTTATCTTGCTGACTGAAATTGTGTACACTTGACTGAAATTGTGTATACTTTAACCAGCATCTCCACATTTCCTTTATTCCCATCATCCTATTGTCTGCTTCTATGAGTTTAACTATTTCACAGATGCCACATATAAGGAGATCATGCAGTATTTGTCTTTCTGTGTCTGGCTTATTTCTCTTAGCATAACACTCTTGAAATTCACCCACACTGTGGCAAATGTTAGGCTTTTCTTTTTTTTATATTGTGCTCTCTCTATATATATATATATACCACATTTTTTTTTTTTTACCTATTTTCTTTGATACATACTGTTAGGTTGTTTTCATATCTTTGCTATTGTGAATGGTGCTGCAATCAAAATGGAAATGCAAGTTTGCTTTGTGATTCTAATTTTAATTCCTTTTGATAACTGCCCCAAAAGTGGTATATCTAGATCACATGGTAGTTTTATTTTGAATTTTAAAAGAACTTCCATGCTTGTGTACACCTGTGGTGGATTCATGTCGATGTATGGTAAAGCCAATAGAGTATTGTAAAGTAAAATTAAAAAAATTAATTAATTAATTAAAAAAAAGAACTTCCATGCTGTTTTTCCTAATGGCTGTATCAATCTGTATTTCCACCAACAGTGTACCAAAGTTCCCCTTTCTCCACATCCTTGCCAATGTATTATCTTTTCATTGATAAAGGTCATTCTAACAGATGTGAGATGATATCTCACTATGGTTATAGTTTGCATATCCCTGATGATTAATGATTTTGAGTATTTTTTATACATCTTTGACTTTTTTTTTTTCAAATTGGGGAAAGTATAGCCTCTATTAATGGTTCTAGGAAACACTGGATAGCAACATGCAAAGTAATAAAGTAGGACCCTTTTGCTACACCATACATAAAGATGAACTCAAAATGGATTAAAAACTTAAACATAAGGCCTGAAACTATAAAATTCTTAGTAAAAAAAATAGAGAAAAAGATTCTTAACATTTGCCATTGCAGGCTTTTTTAATATGCCCCCAAAAGTTCACATAACAAAAGCAAAAATAAGTAAGTAGAATTATGCCAAACAACTTCTGCACAGCAAAGAAACAATCAACAAATTACAAAGACAATCTTTTGAAATATAAAAATATTTTTACAAACAATGTATCTGGTAAAAGACTAATATCCAAAATATAGAAGGAACTCATACAGTCTAATAGCCAAAAATGGCATTGAAACATGTATAATATCATATATGAAATGAATTGCCAGTCCAGGTTCGGTGTATGACACTGGATGCTTGGGGCTGGTGCACTGGGACGACCCAGAAGGATGGTAAGGGGAGGGAGGAGGGATGGGGATTCAGGATGGGGAACATGTGTATACCTGTGGTGGATTCATGTTGATGTATGGCAAAACCAATACAATATTGTAAAGTAATTAACTTCCAATTAAAATAAATAAATTTATATTTAAAAATTTGATTAAAATTGGGGAAATAAACTGAGTAGAAATTTTTCTAGAAAGAAATATAAATGGACACACCCACTATTTAGAGTAATATCACAATTTTATTATATTTTAAATTTTGTTCTCATGTTCATTGAATTGCTTCATCCTGAAATTTCAGGAGGAGCAGGTATTGTTTACTGAGTCAGTCAGAACATTGGATTTTTCCTGTAGTGTTTGATTCAAGATGTGCATGTGATCCAAATATGTTTAGTCAGGATCAACAAGTTGCAGTCTCCCAACTTTTGTTTTTACATCCAAGGAAGTGAATTATTTCTTCCTCTGGACTAGATTCTGTGAGCTAAAATTGTCAGAGCTCACTGACCTTAGGCTAAAAAAATGGAGCCAGGACTGAAGGAGCAGATCTATGCGATGCATCCAGATAACTAAGGATGACTGTTTGAACTCTGTATCAAATGTGGTGCCAGAACCACAGTAACACTGAATTTTTCAAGATTACATAAACCACATTATATTTTTTGTTAATGCCAGTTTGAATTGGATTATCTTTTATTTGCAGCCCAAAGAATCTTAAATTATGAGACCTGATTGCATTTCATGACAGATTGAAGATGACTTAGAGTATGTCCTATTAAGGTAAGCATTACTGTGTAAAAATATAAGAGTCTAAAACAAAGGTAAATAATGATATCTTAATAAGGTAAATTTGGGAGGAACCATTACATAGAAATGTATATAGTGAACAAACATATGTATCAAATTTAATCTTAAAATTAAACAACAAGGTTCATACTAGCTAATTCAAAACATACATAATTGAGTCTTATTGTTCTCAGATATAAAACGTCTAAAGGATATGATAGAAGTATTGATCATATTGATTAAATCACAAATAATCATTGGATATCCAGGCAGAATAAAAGATCTACAAAACATTGTGACCACTTCACACATTTAAATATCAGCCTAATAGCCTAAATGAAAAGTGTAAGCTTATCTACTCTCAGCCCACTCAGATCTCTGGTTTCTATGAACCATCACTATGGATTTAAGAGTGGAGTCTCTATTTTGTACAACCCTCTAACTTTCCTGAAAGTAAGCTCTGCTGGCTTTCAAAGCCAAACATTCTTGAGGTCATCATTCTGTCATAAGGCCCCTGATTTGGGGCTCAGCTCAGGCTTCTTACTTCTCATGGAGAATCTCTGTTATTGTAATAAAAATCTGTCTGTGAGATGCCCACTCAGGTCATCAGTTGTGACTCTTCTTGTGGTTGTAGTTCCTTCTTTGTATCTTTAGTTGTAGAAGATCTTTTCTGCTAGCTTTCCAGACTTTCTCATCAATAGTTGTAACTGATGAGGTTATAAATACTGTAATTTTGGTGTGCCCATAGAAGGCGTTAAGTTCAGAGTCTTCCTACTCCACCATCTTGTCCAATCCACTCATAATGACTTTTCAATTAAAACGATTCAGGTAGCTTTAAGTCTTTCTTTTTTGACACAAAAGATTTATTTGCCTATTAAATTGTAATTCCATCCAGGACACTTTCATGAATATAACTATGCCAACTAATCAGCTCACACATATCATTTTGGGAAATGAGTATTATATATATAAAAAAAAAAAAAACAACTTCAGAGCAGTCTTCCCTTCCTTATTGCTCAATATGTAGGCAAGTTGTTTGAGTAGAGAGGTGATCACTGTATAGGTCGCTGCCACAAGCCGGTGTATGAGGAGTACAATAGATAAATGAAGCACATCAAGAGTGGACAATGACCACTGTCAGGTGGGAGGACCAGGTGGTAAAGCCTTTACACCTCCTTATAGAGAGATGTTGAGGATGGTGGAAACAATGAAGACGTAGGAGATGAAGATCAGCACTAAGGGAACCAGTAACACCAGAATGATGAGGAAGATAACCATCTCCTTAAGGTTGGTGTCTGTGCAGCCCAGTTTTATGACTGGGGAAATGCTACAGAAGAGGGGGTTGATCTGACTGGAGGCACAGAAGGAAACGCTAAACACCAAGGTGTTGACAACCACAGAGGTCAGGAAACCACAGAAGCTTGAGGCTGAAACAAGCATGCAGGTGGCACAGCTTGCAATGAGTGTGTAGTTGAGAGGGTTGCAGATGGCAGTATAGTGATCATAGCCCATCACAGCATTTAGAAAACAGTTGGTACATGCCAAGCCCACAAAGAAATAAACAGGGAAGTAACTATATTCTGAGAAAAAATAGTATTGTGGAAACAGCTGGTCAGGATTTTGGTACAATGAGCAAGATGTAACAGGTTTCAGAGCAGGAGAAGACAAAGGAAAAGAAGCACATAGGAGTGTACAAAGCCTGATCCAAAGGAATGACAGCCATGGTGGTGGCACTGGCCATTAGAGTGATCAGGTAGACCAGAAGGAAAAGAAGAAGAGAAGGCTCTGCAGATGTCCCAGCATTGAGAAGCCTATAAGGATGGACTTGGTGGTCATATTCTGGTTCTACCTCTCTAATAGGCACTGGGAATCAAACTCAGACATCCTTACATCCAGAACAAAAAGAATATGACAAAAGTGAGGTGCTTCCATGGAAACCACAAATGCATTTCTGTACAAAGCTAATGATACTGATATGAAAACAATTAGTAACAAGCACACTAATAAAGGAAAGAGGGGAAAGCAGGAGGCATGAGAAGCAATGACATAAGTTTAAAAATATTCCAAGTTAATCATATCTGAAAAAGTTTATTTCTATAACTGTTCTCATTCCTTGTACTATAATTCGCACAGAAGATTAATACAAAGCACATTAAATCAATCAGTGATTTTAAGCTCATCTCATCTAATCCTGCCATTTTGTGGAAGAAGAAAATGATTTACTTAACTGACATGTTAACCTAAATCTAATGAAAGGAGTAAAATAATGAACTTAGAGAGGAAATCAATCAAATATAGACTAAGGAAAAAGATATAAGAATCAATGAAACTAAAGCTTTTTTAAAATTAAATTAACAAAGTCTTAGCTAAATTGACCCTACACATGGACATCACCAGATAGTCAACACTGAAATCAGATTTATTATATTCTTTGCAGCCAAAGGTGGATAAGCTCTATACAATCAGCAAAAACAAGACTAGGAGCTGAGTGTGGCTCAGATCGTGAACTCCTTATTGCCAAATTCAGACTTAAACTGAAGAAAGTAGGGAAAACCACTAGACCACTCAAGTGAAGTCACTCAGTTGTGCCCGACTCTTTGTGACCCCATGGATTAGAGCCTGTCAGTCTCCTCATCCATGGAATTTTCCAGGCAAGAATACTGGAATGGGTTGCCATTTCATTTTCCAGAGCATCTTCCCAACCCAGGGATCGAACTTGGGTCTCCTGCATTGTGGGCAGACGCTTTACCATCTGAGCAACTAGGGAAGCCACCAGGTCAGACTATTCTGGTATGATCTAAATCAAATCTCTTATGATTATACAGTGGAAGTGAGAAATACATTTAAGGGCCTAGATATGATAGATAGAGTGCCTGATGAACTATGGACGGAGGTTCATGACATTGTATAGGAGACAGGGATCAAGATCATCCCCATGGAAAAGAAATGCAAAAAGCAAAATGATGTCTGGGGAGGCCTTACAAAGAGCTGTGAAAAGAAGAGAACCAAAGCAAAGGAGAGAAGGAAAGATATAAGCATCTGAATGCAGAGTTCCAAATAATAACAAGGAGAGATAGGAAAACCTTCCTCAGCGATCAATGCAAAGAAGTAGAGGAAAACAACAGAATGGGAAAGACTTGAGATCTCTTCAAGAAAATTAAAGATACCAAGAGATATTTCCTACAAAGATGGGCTTGATAAAGGACAGAAGTAGTGTGGACCTAACAAAAGCAGAACNACACCTGACCTGTCTTATGAGAAACCTATATGCAGGTCAGGAAGCAAAGTTAGAACTGGACATTTAACAACAGATTGGTTCCAAATAGGAAAAGGAGCACGTCAAGCCTGTATATTGTCACCCTGCTTATTTAACTTATATGCAGAGTATATCATGAGAAATGCTGGGCTGGAAGAAGCACAAGCTGGAATCAAGATTGCCAGGAGAAGTATCAATAACCTCAGATATGCAGATGACACCACCCTTATGGCAGACAATGAAGAGGAACTAAAAAGCCTGTTGATGAAAGTGAAAGAGGAGAGTGAAAAAGTTGGCTTAAAGCTCAACAGTCAGAAAACGAAGATCATGGCATCCAGTCCCATCACTTAATGGGAAATAGATGGGAAACAGTGAAACAGCGTCAGACTTTATTTTTTGGGGCTCCAAAATCACTGCAGATGGTGATTGCAGCCATTAAATTAAAAGAAGGTTACTCCTTGAAGGAAAGTTATGACCAATCTAGATAGCATATTCAAGAGCAGAGACATTACTTTGCCAACCAAGATCTGTCTAGTCACGGGTATGGTTTTTCCAGTAGTCGTGTATGGATGTGAGAGTTGGACTGTGAAGATAGCTGAGCGCCGAAAAATTGATGCTTTTGAACTGTGGTGTTGGAGAAGACTCTTGAGAGTTCCTTTGACTGCAAGGAGATCCAACCAGTCCATTCTAAGGGAGATCAGTCCTGGGATTTCTTTGGAAGGAATGATGCTAAAGCTGAAATTCCAGTACTTTGGCCACCTCATGTGAAGAGTTGACTCATCAGAAAAGATTCTGATGCTGAGAGGGATTGGGGGCACAGGAGAAGGGAATGACAGAGGATGAGATGGCTGGATGGCAACACCGACTCAAGGAACATGAGTTTGTGTGAACTCCGGGAGTTGGTGATGGACAGGGAGGCCTGGTGGGCTGCAATTCATGGGGTCACAAAGAGTCAGACACGACTGAATGACTGAACTGAACTAGCTAATTTAAGTAGGAAAGAAGGGAAAAGTCAAATAAAAGAAAAGAAATAAAAGAGGAGATGTTATAATATATGCCTCAGAATGTTAAAAAAGTATGTTAAAAGAATGTTAAAAGATATTATCAGCAACTGTATACCTCTAAATTGGGTAATTTAGAAGAAATGAACAAATTTATAGAAACATTTTCTACCAAAACTCCATGAAGAAGAAACAGAAAGTTTAAGTAGACAAATAACAGACAAAGATATTAATCAGTAACAAAAATCTCCCAATAAAGAAAAATCCAAGATCAGATGGTTTTTGAGCTAATGCTTTTAAAAAATAGAAGAGGAAGGAACACTTTCAAATTTAAATAATGAGGCTAACATCATCCTGATAACAATACCAGATAAAGACAACAGAAAAACTACATGTCAATGTCCCTAAAGATGGAAAAATCTCAACCAAATACTAGGAAACTAAACACAAGAGAACCTTACATTTATCATATTTTATTCTTACAATACAAGGGTGTTTGAAGATGTAGAAATCAATCAATGTGCTGTACCACAATAATGAAATAAAAAGCATCATCAAATAAATATATGTATAAAAAGTATTTGACAAAGTTCAACATCCAATCTGATTAAAACTCTCTCCAAATAGTTATAGAACTTATTTTGACACAGTAAAGTTGGTATACAAAAAGCCTGCAGCTAAATCATAATCAATGAGAGAAAACATAAAGCTTGTTATCTAAGATTGGATATAGTGGAAAGGATTCCCACTTTCATCACTCTTATTCAGCATAGTACTAGAAGTTCTAGTCAGAACAATTAGACAAGGAAAAGAAATAAAAGGGAACCAAATCAGAATAAGAAAAGTATTTCTCTGTTTGCAGATGATGCAAATGTATACATAGAAAACTCTAACAATCCAATCAGAAAATGTATATTAAAACTAATAAACAAATTTAGTAAAGTAGCAAGATACAGAATTGACATAAAACCAGATATGTTTCTATACACTCTCAATAAATTAACCAAAAAGGAAATTAAGAAAATAACCCCATTCATAATAGCAACAGACAGAATAAAACATTTAGGAATTAACTTAGCCAAAGAGGTGAAAAACTTGTACACTGGTAACTGTAAAGTACTGAAGAAGGTAATGAATGAAGAAACATGAAAGAAAAGACATTTAACCAACAGATAAATGGAAAGATTTGCAGCATTCACAGACTGAAAGAATTTATATTGTTAAAATGTCTATATCACCCAATGTGATCTACAAGCTAAGTTTAATTCCTATGAAAATCCTATTGACATTAAAAAAATAGGAAATAAAAGCCCTTAATATTAAATATAGAATCACAAAAGACATGGAATAGCCAAAGAAATCTTGAAGAACAAAGGTTGAGGCCTCACTCTTTAAGATTTAAAAATATATTGCAAAGCTACATATTCAAAATGGTTTGCAAATGGCAAAATAAAAAGCACACAGAATTGTGCCAAAAGAATTGAATAGAAAGCACAGAACTAAATCCATCCATTTGTGGTCTACTTATAACTTGCAGATCTATAATTTACATTTAAATTTTTGCATTAAGCAAAACATTTTCAGAAAAATAAAATCAATTATATAGTAATTATAAAAAGTAGGATCAATATCCTAATTAGTGTAAAAATCTCCTTTCCATCTGTGGATGATTTGTAAATAGAACAAAGTAAACTCAAGTAACCAAGGGCAAGTTTCAACTTCTGTTTTTGTGTTTCCTGATAGAAGCAACACTCCTTGGAAAAATAACACCTCTAAACTATGAAGCCCAATATTATGTAAGTCATTAGAGGTAATAATGAAAAGAATCATTTCACCCCCCCCCATTACATTGATTCACAGACGTAATATATTCTTGTTGTTGGAGAATAGGCAAAATACATTGTTGGCTAGCTCAGAGTATACACTGCTTTGAGTAGACCTATTAGGTTCCATCATGTGTTGTCATACAGGTGGTGCTTTGCCTGAGCCTTCAGTACTAAGCTATTTTATTTTATATTATGACACATACTTCTAAGTGATGTGTACATAGAGAAAGTCGGGTTTCTTAGTTTTGTTTACTAATTACAATGGTTTTACTGATTTGTGAGGTAATTAGTCAAAGACAAATTTTCCAAATATACATAGATCAATTTCAGAGATCTCCTATTTGCCTCTTTGTAATATTTAACTCTTCCTATTCTAGAAGCAAGCTCTTTTTATCACTAAGGCATCTGACTATTGGGGAAAGTGAACCTCTATATCATTGTCCTTTTACAAAAGTGTCTTATTATTCCATGTAAACTTTATAAATTTGTATTGTTAAGTTGTTTTCACAATCTATGTTGGAGTTTGGATTAGAATTATACTGATTTTGAATTAGCTTGGATGAAATTGACAACTATATATATCTAGTTATTCTAGTAAAAAATTGTAAAATAACAAGAAATTTAATGATAATGCTCAACTAGATTTTAACAAGACACTTGTCAAAAATTTAGATTTTTGCAGAACACTCTTATGTTCCTATGTAGAATTTCTATGAACAAGGACCTGAGAAGATAAATTTGCAGTTATGCCCTCCTTTGATTCATAAATAAAGCTGAGACTCACTCGACAATCATACTCGTTTCCTGACTTAAAATTCAATGAAAAATTTCCTCTTGGTCTTGGCATTATAGTCTCAATTGTGGTGATTTCTCCTTCAGAATCCTTAACAGATGGACTCAACTTCCAGTGAAGACAGGGGCCAATTATCCTTATGGCTCCTACTCCCCAGGTTCCTCAACTAAAGCTACCTTGTGACATTATTTTTTCCATAATGACCTTAACTTCTAATAAACCCCAGGACAATGTCTCCAAGGCAATAGATCAAGCCTCAGGAGTCCAACAATCACAGCATATGCTTCTAATAACCACACCCCATGTTGGTCATCAGAATTTCTAAAGATAATGATTTTGCTTGAAAACACTGAGAGTCCTTATGAACAGGGGAGGCTACCTCTGTTGATACAGAGGAGAGCTTCTGTTTCAAGGCAGATTCACACTCTTCTGCTGATATTTCTTCAAGTACTAATCTTTGGCATAGCATCTACTTGTCAAGGGATCCTAGATTCTGAATAGCTGTTTCAGTCTGAGTTGAAATGAGGAGAGCAATGTAGGTATTTGTTGAGCAGTGAGAAATATCGATCTAATTAGTCTGGGGCTTTGTTGGGTCTAAACCTTGGTGAGTGGTCTTATTATCAACACCTCCTCCCATTGCAATTCTGGCAGGTGACAGGATTAAGAAGGAAAACCAAAGTCTGCTTTTAACTCCAGGTACTAAGAGTGACTGGAGTTGGTTCATATAGTTCTTCAATTTTTCCTTAATGATCAGACTGGGTCAGTTTTGCTCCCAGCTAGATCTTCTTTTCTTTTCTTTTTTTTTTTAATTGGTTGCCTCATGAACTAAGTGAAACACATACTTACTGAACCTGTACTACTCTATTTGCTGTGTACTTATGGATGTTTTTAGCTATAATTGAAACCTGAGTACTTAAGTTCCATTTTAGTGAGGAAATTCAGGATTTTCATGTGTATCTAAGAAAACAAAAATTCCACTTCCTTAATATCTGAGGCTGTGTACATGAGTCTCTCGATTTAATTGATTGATTAATATTTTCCTTAAGTATTTGAAAACGTCAAAATTTTTGTATCTGAAAAATGATAGATTTGCCCCTTTTTGAGGTACCCAGTAGCCTGGATTATTGGGTCAGTATTTAATTCTAAATTATATAAAATTCCTTGAAGCACCTAAAGAGTTACAAAAATAAGCGCAGAAATGTCATCTCTAAGGATCATAACCTGAATTCCATCCCTAGGTTCTAAAATATTATACAGGGATTTTAGGGATCATCAAACTAGAGAGTTTTGGACTTTCTCAGTTGAAATGTTTCTTGAGGGTCAGTAAGGAACTCTTCAGTTCAGTTCCGTTCAGTCACTCAGTCGTGTCCGACTCTTTGCGACTCCATGAATTGCAGCATGCCAGGCCTCCCTGTCCACCACCAACTCCCGGAGTTCACTCAGACTCACGTCCATCAAGTCGGTGATGCCATCCAGCCATCTCATCCTCTTTCATTCCCTTCTCCTCCTGCCCCCAATCCCTCCCAGTATCAGAGTATTTTCTGATGAGTCAACTCTTCGCATGAGGTGGCCAAAGTACTGGAGTTTCAGCTTTAGCATTATTCCTTCCAAAGAAATCCCAGGTCTGATCTCCTTTAGAATGGACTGGTTGGATCTCCTTCCAGTCCAAGGGACTCTCAAGAGTCTTCTCCAACATCACAGTTCAAAAGCATCAATTCTTCGGTGCTCAGCCTTCTTCACAGTCCAACACTCACATCCATACATGACTACTGGAAAAACCACAGCCTTGACTAGACGGACCTTAGTTGGTAAAGTAATGTCTCTCTTTTTGAATAACTATTCTTCCAAGGAGTAAGCGTCTTTTAAGTAAAAACTTCTTCTATAGGATATTATTTTAGGAGTCTTTGGTTAAGTATTTTCTGTTTATTACAGTTATTGCCTAGTTACATTTAATTTTAAAAATAAAGAAACTGAATACACATGTTAAGTACTTTGACAAAGTCACATAAAGCTATACCTGAAATATAGGTCTCCAGTTGAGGCATTTTTAACCTTAATTTTACAGCCTGTGAGTTTTCAGTTGGAAGATAGTTTTAATCTTCTACTCTTAAATCTTTCTATCCCTAATACTGATATAACACACTGTGGTTGTCTTTGATGTTTTCTTGGGCAGAGGGGTCTGCCTTCTTGGATATACTTTGCCAGTGGGTCTCGTAAATCATGAAAAGGACAAATATATAAATCATATAACTCATTTAGAACATGGGGTTATATTAATAGTATTAAAAATGTCATCTAATTGAAATCAGCTGCTCTTATGAGTGATAAATTATATATATATACGATATATATATATATATATATATGATATTGGATAGATACAGGTGCTCCTTCAGTACCAGATAATTTTAATTTCTGTGGGCCACTCTATAATTTATACTCAGTGGCATGAGAATATAGTGAGAATTAGATATGGATTAGTTGACAGTAGATCCAGAAAAATCTTGGGAAAATGATAAGTAAATGATAAGCAATGATCATAAATTGAGATTTCCCTCATTGTTTTGAAAGAGACAGAAATCCCTTTACCCAAATAGAGATATTATACAGATAAACTACCTGATTGGTTTTCAATTTCTTCATGCAGAACACAAACATATATATTTAAATATACACATACATATATATGTATGTGTATATATGTACATATATAAGTATACACATACACATACATATATATATATGTATATAATGGCAATATACATGATATTTACATTCTTTATATGTAATAACAATACCTCTACATTTATAGAATGAAAAAAAAAATTCCCTGTCATTTGTGTTAAAGGACTTTAAAATCAGCATGCATATCTTAATATTAACTTCAAATAATTACATCTACTAAGTTTATGGCCAATTTGTAGTAATTGAGAAAGAAAAAAACATATCTTTTCAGAAATTTCTGATTACCTAGCTTAAGTTCTAGAAAGTCAAGATTTGCTATTGTCATAAAAAATGTAAAAACAAAAATTTCTGGTAGTAGATGCAAGTAATTCCTCAACACAAAATGATGTAAAAGTTTAAATATACTGAAAAGTGCATAAATGAAGACTGGTTACAACCAATAAATGTTACATGATTTTGTACCCAAGAAGCATTTTATTTGCTTCTTAGGCTTTGACACTTGGGGAATACACTCATGATAAAATTATCTGATATAAACCCTAAAAATGACTTTAAAATAGCAGTTTACAAACTAGATGTAGTAGCAGAATATTAAAAAGGAATCTTTCTTTTGGACTCTGTGGGAGAGGGATGATTTGGGAGAATGGCATTGAAACATGTATAATATCATATATGAAACGAATCACCAGTCCAGGTTCGATGCATGATACTGGATGCTTGGTGTTGGTGCACTGAGACAACCCAGAGGGATGGTACGGGGAGGGAGGAGGGAGGGGGGGTTCAGGATTAGGAACACGTGTATACCTGTGGTGGATTCATGCTGATGTATGGCAAAACCAACACAACATTGTAAAAATGAATCTTATTGTCATAACAATATGAAAAATATATAAAGCTTGGGATTTGATTAGGAGTTGTAATCCTGGAAAACTGTCCAATTGTCTCATTCTCTGTCACTCTATATGACATTTTTGCAAAGCTCTATTTTCCTGAGGCATCTCAGAATGGGGGAAGGTTAAGTGTGTTTAAAATGCCACAAAATACATGAGATTCTTTTTAAAGTCTGATGATTCTTTTCCTAAAAAAAAAAAAAGGAGAAAATTTTCTTTAAATTAATACTATCGTCTATTCCACTCTTGCTCAGTGCTCTAGTTTGTGGAACTTCTGGTAATGTTCTTAGTTGGTCTGAAAACTATTTTTCTTTTCACTTTCATATTGTTTTGCCTATTGACATAAAATTTGACATAAAATTGTCATAATGACTAACTGACATAAGGTATATGATAGTCTTACCACATGTCTTATAACAAGCTGTCAATGACACAAATCCCCCTACACTTTTATTCAGAGATCATCTAATTCTTTCTGTCCCTTCCCATTTTGTGGCTGGTTACCTAAAGTTCACTTACTGTGTCTAAACGTCTCATTCTTTATTCTACTTTTTGATCAAGCTTAGATAGCCGAAGTTTAACATGTTTTTCACTTTTGGAGAGCTACTTTCCTTTGGCTTGTAGTGAGCAAGAAAAACACAGTATTTCATAAGTACAAGGGAAAAATAATTTCAGGTAAGTTTTTAATCCTTAGCTAGAGAGATAACATGTTCTTGGTCTTGGCAAAAAGTCTGTTAATTGGTTGTCAGTTACTCTGTTCCACATTTAGCCTTAATTCTTATTTTGGCAGGTGTTTTTTGGAGGGAATCAACGAGTTCCAGCAAACATCTGGAGATGCCTGCCACTTGAAGACTTTGTGCTCAGTTCCCCATGCACGTCTCTATCTCTGAATTCTGGCCTCAGGCTCTGGCTCTCCTGTATTGCAGTGACCATGGAGTGGGTCAATGAGACCTTGGTGAGAGAGTTTGTCTTCCTCGGCTTCTCCTCTCTGGCTGGGCTGCAGCAGCTGCTTTTTGCTGTCTTCCTGCTGGTCTACCTCTTCACCCTGGGCACCAATGCCATCATCATCTCCACCATTGTGCTGGACAGAGCCCTCCACACCCCCATGTACTTCTTCCTTGCTGTACTCTCCTGTTTTGAGACTTGCTATACTTTCATCATTGTACCTAAGATGCTGGTTGATCTGCTGGTCCAGAAGAAGACCATTTCTTTTCTGGGCTGTGCTATCCAGATGTTTTCCTTCCTCTTTCTAGGTTGTTCTCACTCCTTCCTGCTGGCAGCCATGGGTTATGATCGCTATGTGGCCATCTGTGACCCTCTGCACTACACAGTGCTCATGGGGCATGGTGTGTGTGTGGGACTAGTGGCTGCTGCCTGTGCCTGTGGCTTCACTGTGTCACTGGTCACCACCTCACTAGTATTTCACCTGCCATTCCACTCCTCCAATCAGCTCCATCACTTCTTCTGTGATATCTCTCCTGTCCTCAAGCTGGCATCTCATCACTCTCGTCTAAGTCAGTTGGTCATATTCATGCTTGGTGTATTTGCCTTGATTATTCCCCTGTTACTTATCCTGGTCTCCTACATCCGCATCATCTCTGCCATTCTAAAAATCCCATCCTCTGTTGGAAGATACAAGACCTTCTCTACCTGTGCTTCCCATCTCATTGTGGTAACTGTTCATTATGGTTGTGCCTCTTTCATCTACTTAAGGCCCAAATCCAATTACTCTTCAAGTCAAGATGCCCTAATATCTGTGTCTTATACAATCCTCACTCCATTGTTCAATCCAATGATTTACAGTCTAAGAAATAAGGAATTCAAATCAGCTCTTAGAAGAGTAATGGTCCAGACTTCATATCCTGTTAATTAAAGAACTAGTGTTTTAACTGTTCAGTTAATTTTAAGCCTTTTATGTGCCAAGTAAAATGTGCTTTCAAATATTTTTTTATTTAAATGACAGCTTTCATGTGAAAAGAATGGGACTCGAAGAAGTTAAGATATTCTGGCTATCTGCCATGAGTAATACTCTAAGAAGGCCATGCAGACATGAAAATATAATTCATTTCTAGAATAAATTTCATTTTATTTCATTCCTGTAAAGATTAATCAATCAAAAACAAATATATCAGTTAATGAGAGCAAAGATGCACCCAAGTTATCTAGTTCAAAGAATAGAAGAAAAGATAACTCTCTATTCTTACCCCTCCTGTTATCAGTTCTCCCTTTCCTGAAGACAACAGGTAACCTTGGTCCCTTTCATTCTACAACAAACTTTAGTGCCCCTTTTTGTTTCCTGATTCTTTCACTCCCAGCTCAATCTACATATTGAAATGACTTTGCTTTTACCTGAAGTTGTTCTGTCCTTTCCTTGTTTGAGATTGGAAGCTTATTATGGAGTTTCCTTCCTATGTATGTTTATGCTGTTTTAATATTATCCTATCATAGTCCCCAAATGTATACCCTGAATGCTATACCTATTTATTCTCTTCAAGGCAGCTACTAACACTGAATAATTGATGAAGTATCTCAAGTAATCTAAACAAAGGAGTTGAGTTAATATTAATAGGATGAAGAACATGAGTTTTCTAATGACCAGAAAATTCATGGAAAATTCCTTCAGTGACATCACTTTCCATAGAGGATGATATCAAAAATTCCCTGTTAGCAAGGATTTATCACCTAATCCCTGCCTGCTTCTGTGGCATTTTTATTTCTAACATTATTGCTATCCATTTCTCAGATGTGCCTCATCATGAACTTTGAAGTTGGTGTATTATTTACTGGTCCTCAAAGTGACACTATTCTGTGTTCTGCCATGGTTATTCATGTGCTGCTTCTTCTTGGAATAATATTAAAAAGGAGCAATGGGACCACTTTTAGGTTCATGGCTGCCTGTGTGAATGAGCTGACATTCACCAAGATGGGACATGAAGGAAGCTGAGCAAGTTTGGCAGCAAAAAAGGGTAGAATATGCAAGGCTATTCTACAAACATCCATTTGGTTCTAGACATTATAAGAGGAACAATGTAGACAAGGTCATGTTTAGTATAATGAATTTGCACTTCCTGAAGGCCACAGATTTTATATAAATACAACATTGTCAACACTGTTTGGTTTTCTTCAATATTCTTTCATTGAAATGATTCTGAGATGAAATAGAAAGGATTTTTTCCTTCAGCAGAAGGGTGGAAAATCTAAGCCAGCAAGATCTAAGAATTCTATTTTACTTTCATGGGAGTAATTTTGCTTAGCTCTGTTCAATAGCTTGAATAGCCCTGTTCAATAGACTCCTTGACTGCATTTTTTTTTTTTTTTTGGTCATTACAGCAAATTATGCCTTTGTTCACAATGGGATGGAGTGAGGTAACATGAAGGCATAAGCATAAATCCATTCTTAATACAAATAACATCACTCAAAGAATAAACTACACATTTGGATTCCTGTGAAAAAGGGAATTATTACAAATTTCTATTTCAGATAATGTGGGACTAAAAGTCAAAACTTACTGGACATAGACTTAAGTATTTCTCAACTCGAACAGAAAATCTTACAGTCTTACAGCGATACTTGAGGTCTTTACTCTGAGGCAATAGTTTCCTGAAGTAACTTGAATTTGATCTTTCCCTTGAAGTCATTATTAATTTTCAGAATCTTTGCTGGAGAGATTAGGGATAGTATGAGGAAACGTTTCATTTTCAAGCCTGGCACTTTCTTTTACCTTACGAGAAATTTCTCATGAGTTTACTAAATATTTTTTTCTGTATTCCAAGCCATAACAATGCAAACTTTCCAAGAAAACACATAAATGCCCCCACTTTTTTTTTTTGTTTGTTTGATTGCTGTTTTGTTTCTACTCTTTGCAACCCCATGGACTGAGCCTTCCAAGCTCCTCTGTCCATGGGATATCCCAGGCAAGAATACTGGTGTATGTTGCTGTTTCCTCTCCAGGGGATCTTCATGACCCAGGATCAAATCTGTGTCTCCTGCTTGGCATGTATCACTGAGCCACCTGGGAAGCCTGTTTTGTCTTAAACTATAAAACTGCTTCCTCTCTGTCCTTCCAATGGCTTGCCATCAGTTGTCTCAAAGTTCTTATACCTTTCAGTGACAGATACCTAAAGCAATTACAGATTTTCCTACCATCCACTGCACACTCAATGCCATATTTTAAGTTTAAGTTATAATATCACCTTGACTTTAGATACCAAATTTTGTCTTAGCTATTTCTTACCATTTAGCAAACTAGCCAGAGGTTTAGCTAAGATAACAACAGTTACTTATTTTACACACAAATCCACAGTTTTGGCAGGCTTTCATGTGACAACTTGTATCTACTCTTTGTGAGGTCACCTTGGTTGGCCCAACATTGGTTGAAGTGTCGTTTACAAAATTGCTCACTTATGTGGCTGGTTATTTCATATTAAATGCTGATTGTGTGGAAATTTGGGGTTGTTCAGTCCTGGTTTCTTACCACAAGGGTTTTATAAGGCTGCTTGGGCTTGCTCAAAATGTGGTGCCCAGAGAAGGAGATCAAGATAGCAGAGAAGTAGAAAACTCAGAGATAAACCTGCACACCTATGAGAAACTTATCTTTAACAAAAGAGGCAAGAGTTCACAATGAGGAGCCTCTTCAGCAAGTGGTGCTGAGAAAAATGTACTGCTAAGTGTGAAAGAATGAAACTAGAACACTTCCTAATACTATAAACAAAAATAAATGCAAAATGGATTAAAGAGCTAAATGTAAGGCCAGAAACTATAAAGATCTTAGAGGAAAACATGGACAGTACACTTTTTGACATAAGTCTCAGCAAGATCCTCTTTGACCCAATTCCAGAAGTAATGGAAATAAAAATGAACAAATGGGGCCTAATTAAAATTCAAAGCTTTTGTACAGCAAAGGAAACAATAAACAAAATGAGAAGACAACTCTCAGATGAGAGAAAATAATTGTAAACAAAGAAACTTACAAAGGATTAATCTCCAAAATATATAAGCAGCTCATGCAGCTCAATATCAGAAAAACAAATAACCCAATCAGAAAATGGGCAGAAGACCTAAACAGATATTTCTTCAAAGAGGATATACAGGTGGCTAAACACACACACACACACACACACACACACACACACACACATGAAAAGTGCTCAGCATCACTAATTATGAGAGAACTGTAAATCAAAACTACAAGGAGGTATCACCTATGACAATCACAATGTGCCATGCTAAGTCAGTTCAGTTCTTTGTAACCCTGTAGACTATAGCCCATTGGGTTCCTCTATCCATGGGATTCTCCAGGCAAAAATACTGGAGTGAGTTCCCATTCCCTTTTCCAGGGGGTCTTCCCCAACCAGGGATAGCCATCAGCAAAAAATCTGCAAACAATAATTTTTGGAAAGGATTTAGAGAAAAGAGAACCCCCTTGCACTGTTCATGGGAATGTCTAGTGATAGAGCCACTATGGAGAACAATATGGAGATTCCTTAAAAAACTAAGATTAAAGCTACTACTGTATGACCCAGCAAGCCCACTACTGGGAGTATACCCTGAGAAACCATAACTGAAAAAGACACAAGTGCTCCAATGTTCATCACACCACTATTTACAGTAGCCAGGACATGGAAACAACCTAGATGTCCATAGACAGATGAAGAGATGACAAAGCTGTGGTACTTTTATACAACAGAATATTAGCCATAAAAAGGAGTGAATTTTAGTCATTGGTAGTGAGGTGGATGAACCTAAAGTCTGTTACACAGAGTGAAGTAAGTCGAAGAAAACAAATATAGTATACTAATGTGCATATATATGAAATCTTAAAAAATGGTATTGATAAATCTATTTGTAAGGAAGGAATGGATACACAGACAAAGAGAATAGACTTGGGTATAGAGGGGCAAGAAGAGGGTGGGATGAACTGAGAAAGTAGCATTGAAATATATACACCACCATGCATAAAATACATAAGTAATGTTAGTCATTCAGTCATGTCCAACTCCTTGCAACCCTGTGGGCCATAGCCCACCAGGGTCTTCTCTCCACAGAATTCTCCAGGTAAGAATACTGGACTGGGTATCCATTCTCTTCTCTAGTGACCTTCTTGACCCAGGGACTGAACCTAGGTCTCCTGCATTGCAAGCAGATTCTTAGCCATCTGAGCCATCATTGGGAAGCTGCTCTATAACACAGGGAGCCAAACCTGGCACTCTATGTTGACCTAGAAGGGTGGGGTGTGGAAGTGAGAGGGAGGCTTAAGAGGGAGGGGGGATATATGTGCATAACTATATATATAGTTATGACTGATTCATGTTTTATGGCAGAAACCAACAGAACATTGCAAAGCACTTTTCATCCAATTAAAAATTACATGAATAAATAAAAATTTAAAAAGGAGATGACAGAGTAGGACAACAAGTTCACTTTGCTCTACCCATGCATTAAAAATGCAGGTTCATGTGGAACAATTCTCAGTGTAAACAAACTGTAGACTAGCGAAAAGATTCTTATATAACTAAGACTATAAGAAAGAGCCATCCGGTTGGGCCATGCACCTCTGAGAGCAGACAGAGGAAAGGAATGAAATTACACAGACATAGATCAAGCAGTTAAAACCATATATTGCTTGCCATTTTCCTGAGGTCTGACACCAGAAAGTCTAGGTCATTAGCTGGTTTGAAAAGCAGTGGGACTGACAGCAGGGCTGTAGAACCTAGGCCCTACTCATGAGGCACATGCACATGCTTGCTTACACACCAAACAAGATGGAAGAAACAGATTGAAACTGCCCAGAACTGTGGCCAGCTTTCCACAACCATTCCGGTGCTCACTCTAGCCCCTTTCTGGTCCCTCTTTCTCTGTGACACAGCTCCACACTAAGGTGAAGGTGCTGCAGCAGGAGAGAGTCCACAGTTTCAGGGGACAGAGTCTGCTCAGATAAGCCCAACATTCAAACTGAGTGCTGGCAATCATTGTTGGCATCCATGGGATGGGTCAGAAGTGGTCCAGAATTCTGACCGGTACTTGGATAGCATCAGCCCATGCCCTTATTTATGCCAAATCAATTGAATATTATAGAAGTATACAGGCTGTTTTATCAAAAAAACATCAGTATATATATATATATATATATATAGTTTCCCCCTCCCCATCAAGTGCACAGGGAACATTCTCCAGGATAGATAAGATACTACCACAAAACAAATCTTAACAAATTTAAGAGAACAGAAATTATAGCAAGCATTTTTTTTTCTTTCTTGCCATAACAGTATGATACTAGAAATAAATTATGGTAAGAAAAAATGAGAAAAACAAAACAAAAACAAAAACATGCATAGACAAAACAACATGTTACTGAAAAACCAATAGNAAGAGAACAGAAATTATAGCAAGCATTTTTTTTTCTTTCTTGCCATAACAGTATGATACTAGAAATAAATTATGGTAAGAAAAAATGAGAAAAACAAAACAAAAACAAAAACATGCATAGACAAAACAACATGTTACTGAAAAACCAATAGGTCAGTGAAAAATTACTTTTTTCTTCAAATAAGAACTCAGAAATGTCTCAAGACAAATGAAAATAAAACATACCTTCCAAAATCTAAGAGATGCAACAAAAGCAATTTTAAGAGGAAAGTTTATAGTGATACAGGCCTACCTCAAGAAAGAATATCAATATCAAAAAAAACTATGTAACATATCATTTAAAGGAATTAGAAAAAGAAGAACAAGCAAAGCCATAGTTAGTCAGTAGAATGAGGGAAAATAAAGAGAGAGAGAGAAAATAGAGACCAACAAACAATAAAAAAAGATAAATGAAATAAAACTCTGTTTTTTAAAAAAAAAAAATTACAAAAAATTTACATGTGAAGCTCAATAACTAAAAAGAGATAAGATCAAAATAAACAAAATCAAAAGTGGAATAAGTGAAATAGCAACCAATAGCAAAGAGATATGAAAAAAAAATCATGAGACTACTACAAACAATTATATGCCATCAAATGTGCTAACCTAGAAGAACTGGATGAATTTCTAGAAATATACATTTCTTAATACTGACTCACTCAGAAAGAAATATACAGTCTATAAAAATTTACCATTAGAAATAAAATTAAATTTGTAATTTTAAAAAGAAAGAAAACCTCCCAGCAAAATGAAGTCCAGGACAGGATAAATTCACAGGGCAAATTCAAACACATAAAGAAGAATTAATGTTTATTATCAAATTATTCCCTCAAATTAAAGAGGTGGAAACACCTCCAACTTTATATATTATTCAAGACCCCCCATTACCCTGATAACAAAACCAGAAACAAAGAAAATTATAGGCCAATATCTCTGATGAATGTAAAGACAAAAATCCCCAACAAAATTTAGTAAACCTAATTCAAAAATATATAAACTGACTCGTACACCATGATCAACTGGGATTTATTCCAGAGACACAAGGATGGTTCAATATCTGCAAATTCATCAATGTCATATACCATGTTAATAAAACTAAAGGACAAAAATCACATGATGATCTCAGTAGATACAGAAAAAGAATTGGAAAAACATTAATATTTATTCATGATAAAAACTCTCATCAATATTGGTATAGAAAGAGTACATCTTAACATAATAAAATCCATTTATAACAAACCTACAGCTAACATGATATTCAGTGGTGAAAAGCTGAAAGTTTTTTCTCTAAAGTCAAGAACAAGACAAGCATATCCATTCTTAACACTTCAATTTAACATAATGTTGAAAATTGCAGCCACAGCAAACAATGACAAGGAATAAAAGTCATCCAAATTAAAAGATAAGAGATAAATTATCACTATTTGCAGTTGACATGGTGCTAAATATAGGAAATGCTAAATTCTCCACAAAAATATTAGACCTAATAAATAAATTTAGTAAAGGTGCAGGATACAAGATTAACTCACTGAAATCTGTTGTTTTTATATGCACCAATAATGAATTGTCAGAAGGGAAAAGCAAGAAGACAATTCCATTTATGTCGATGTATGGCAAAGCCAACAGAGTATTGTAAAGTAAAATAAAGTAAAAAAATAAATAAATAAATAAAATAAAATCACATCAAAAAGAATACAATACCTAGACATAAATTTAACGAAGATGTGAAAGACCTGTACTCTGAATACTGTAAAACAATGAAGGAAATTGAAGATAATACAAAAAAAAAAGAAAATATATCCTGTGTTTATATATTAGAAGAATTAAAATTGTTAAAATGTTCTTAATACTGAAAGCAATATACAGAGTCAATACAACTCTTACTAAAATATTTTCACAGAAGTAGAACAAATAATCCTAAAATTTATGAAGACCCATAAAAGACCCTCAATAGCCAAAGTAATTTTGAGATGAAAGAACAAATTTGGAGATATCACACTCCTGATTTGAGATCATATTACAAAGTTATAGTCATCAAAAGAGTATGTGCTGTTTTAAAACTTACCCATATACCTATGATAAATTAATCTATAACATACAAAGCAAGAATATGCACTGGAGAAAAGACAGTCTCTTCAATTAAAAGTTTTGAGAAAAGTGGAAAACTAACTACATGTTAAAGGAAAAGATTAGAACATTTTCTTACAACATACAAAAATAAGTTCAAAATTGATTAAAAACCTAAATGTAAGACTGGAAGCTTTAAAACTTCTAGGAAAAAAAAAAAAATCAAGACATGCTTTGACAGAAATCATAGCAATTCTTTTTTTTTTTTTTTTGATCTGTCTCCTACCTCCTGTTCCATAGGGAACAAAAGGAAAAATGTAAAACAATGAAACCAGAACACTTTCTGACACCACACACAAAAATAAACTCAAAATGGATTAAAGCTTAAGGTCAGAAACTATAGCGCTTTTAGGGGAAAACATAGGCAGTACATCACAGCAAGATCCTCTTTGACTCACCTTCTAGAGAAATGGAAATAAAAACAAAAGTAAACAAATGAGGCTTAATCAATGGTAAAACTTTCACAAAGCAAAGGAAAAATTAAACAAGATTAAAAGACAACTCTTACCACTGGGCACNTGGTATCTCTACTCTCTTTGACTCACCTTCTAGAGAAATGGAAATAAAAACAAAAGTAAACAAATGAGGCTTAATCAATCGTAAAAGCTTTCACAAAGCAAAGGAAAAATTAAACAAGATTAAAAGACAACTCTTACCACTGGGCACTGTTCTTCTAAGATTTAATAAAATAATATATAATTAATTAATAGCCAAAAAAAAAAAAAAGACAACTCTTAGAATGGGAGAAAATAATTGCAAACTAAACAACTGATAGGATTAACCTCCAAAATATTAAAGTAACTCATGACTCCCAATGAGCCACTTGAGCTCCTTAATTGAATTGAATAACAAAACAACCCAATTAAGAAATAGTTGGGGTGAGGAGAGGGAATCAGTTAGTGGTCTTTAGCGCCTTTTCTGGCGGCGGTAGATTTGAAGTGCTTTAAAGGACCAGACCCGGGACGAGGAGCTTGGACTGGTGCAAAGAATTTAAGAAGGCCTGCACAAGTTATTTAGAAGATAAAAGATAATCAGGAGCAAAAAGATTAGATCAGTTTGTCCTTGATTTTTCCCTATTTAAAGACTGAAGTATTGATGCTGTGAGAATAAAGGTTCAGTGTCCTAGATGTTTTTTTGACATCGCCATTAATAATCAACCTGCTGAAAGTGTTGTCTTTGAATTATTTTCTGATGTGTGCCCCACAACATGCGAGAACTTTCGATATCTTTGTACAGGTGAAAAGGTGACAGGGAAATCAACTCAGAAGCCATTACATTATAAAAGTTGTCTCTGTGGTGGATTCATGTCGATGTATGGCAAACCCAATAGAGTATTGTAAAGTCAAATTAAAAAATAAATAAATAAATTAATTATTAAAAAAAAAAAAGTTGTCTCTTTCATCGAGTTGTCAAAGATTTTAGGTTCAAGGTGGTGACTTCAGTGAAGGAAATGGACCAGGAGGGGAATCCATTTATGGAGGATTTTTTGAAGATGAGAGTTTTGCTGTTAAATACAATAAAGAATTTCTCTTGTCAATGGCCAACAGAGGGAAGGATACAAATGGCTCACAGTTCTTCATAACAACAAAACCAACTCCTCATTTAGATGGGCATCATGTGGTTTTTGGGCAAGTGATTTCTGGTCGAGAAGTTGTGAGAGAAATAGAAAACCAGAAAACAGATGCAGCTAGCAAACCATTTGCTGAGGTGTGGATACTCAGTTGTGGAGAGCTAGATCCAAAATCTAAAGCTAAGAAAGAAGAAAAGAAAAGGCATAAGTCATCTTCTTCCTCCTCCTCCTCATCCAGTGACTCAGATAGCTCAAGTGATTTGCAGTCCTTTTCTGATTCTTCTGATTCTGAAAGTGCTTCTGAAAAGAAATCCAAAAAAAAAAAAAAAAAAAAANCTAAAGCTAAGAAAGAAGAAAAGAAAAGGCATAAATCATCTTCTTCCTCCTCCTCCTCATCCAGTGACTCAGATAGCTCAAGTGATTTGCAGTCCTTTTCTGATTCTTCTGATTCTGAAAGTGCTTCTGAAAAGAAAACAAAAAAAAAAAAAAAAAAAGAAGAAGAAGAAGAAGAAACATAGGAAAAATTCTGGTAAACACAAGAAAGAGAAGAAGCGAAAGAAAAGCAAGAAAAGTAGTGAAAGTGAGGCTGAAAATCTTGAAGCACAACCCCAGTCTACTGTCCATCCAGAAGAAATTCCTCCAATACCTGAAAACAGATTCCTAAAGAGAAAAAGTCCTCCTAAAGCTGATGAAAAGGAAAGGAAGAACAGGAAGAGAGAGATAATGTAATCTACCTAACTCCCAGCTTCCTTCATACCAGAGACGATTTTTAGTTACTAGGTCTGGCAAGAAAATTAAAGGAAGAGGACCAAGGCGTTATTGAACTCCTTCTAGATCGAGATCAAGGGATCATTTCAGATGCAGTGAAACTCCTCCACATTGGAGGCAGGAGGTGCAGACAGCTCAAAGAATGAGAGTATCAAGTGGTGAAAGATGGATTAAAGGGGATAAGAGTGAGCTAAATGAAATAAAAGAAAATCGAAGAAGCCCAGTTAGACTAAAAGAGAGAAAAATAACTGATCATAGGCACATGTCTGAGAGTCCAAACAGGAAAAATGAAAAGGAAAAGAAAGTTAAAGACCATAAATCTAACAGCAAAGAAAGAGAAATCAGAAGAAATTCAGAAAAAGATGATAAATATAAGAACAACGTAAAGAAAAGGGCCAAATCAAAAAGTAGGAGTAAGAGCAAAGAGAAATCCAAACGTAAGGAAGAGACACAAAGCATAATAGACGTGAAGAAAAGAGGANTTTTTTTTTTTTCCCCAATGTGGACTTTATTGAGTTGATCTTTTGATAATCTGCAGCCTGGATAATTTGCACTGCTAAAGTTTTAATAAACTTGAAACTAGAAAAAAAAAAAAAAGAGAGAGAAATGGTTGGAAGACCTAAACAAGACATTTCTCCAAAGCAGACATACAGATGGCCAGCAAATACATGAGAAGATGCTGAACATGGCTCATTATTAGATACAAATCAAAACTACAATGAAGTATCACTTCACACTGGTCAGAATGGCCATCATTTAAAAAAGCTACAAACAATGAAAGCTGGAGAAGGTATGGAGAAAAGCAAACCTTCTTGCACTGCTGATGGGAATGTAAATTGATACAGCCACTATGGAGAACAGTATGGAGAGTCTTCAAAAAACTAGGAATAGAACTACTATTTGTTGTTGTTCAGTCACTAAGTCATGTCTGACTCTTTGTGACCCTATGAACTACAGCATGCCAGGCTTCCCTGTCCTTTATTATCTCCCTGAGTTTGCTCAAACTCATGTGCATTGAGTCAGTGAAGCCATCCAACCATTTCATCCTCTTTGCCCTCTTCTCCTCTTGCTCTCAATCTATTTTAGCATCAGGGTCTTTTCCAATAAGTCACTTCTTCCCATCAGATGGCCAAAGTATTGGAGCTTTAGCTTCAGCATCAGTCCTTCCAATGAATATTCAGGACTGATTTCTTTTAGGAATGACTGGTTTGATCTCCTTTCTATCTAAAGGACTCTCAAGAGTATTCTCCAGCACCACAATTTGAAAGTATCAATTCCTCAGCACTCAGCCTTTTTTATGGTGCAGCTCTCATGTCCATACATGACTACTGGAAAAGCCATAGCTTTAACCATATGGATTTCTGTCAGCAAAGTAATGTCTTTGTTTTTAATATGCTGTATGGGTTTGCATAGCTTTTCTTTCAAGGAGAAGGCATGTTTTAATTCCATGGCTGCAGTCACTGTCTGTCATGACTTTGAAACCCAAGAAAATGAAATCTATTACTGTTTCTATTACTTCCTCATCCATTTGTCATGAAGTGATGGGACCGGATGTTACTATCTTAGTTTTTTATTTTTATTACTTTATTTTACTTTACAATACTCTATTGGCTTTGCCATACATCGACATGAATCCACCACAGGTGTACACGAGCTCCCAATCCTGAATCTCCCTCCCACATCCCACCCCACAACGTCTCTCTGGATCAATGTTAAGTTTTAAGCTAGTTTTTTCACTTTCCTTTTTCACCTTCATCAGGAGGCTCTTTAGTTTCTGTTTGCTTTCTGCCATTAATGTGGTATGATCTGCATATCTGGGGTTGCTAATATTTCTTCTGGAAATCTTGACTCCAGTTTGTGCTTCATCTAGCCCCACATTTTGCATGATGTACCCTGCAGATAAATTAAATAAACGGAACTACCATATGACTCAATTGTCCCACTACTGGGCATATAAGCTGAGGAAATCACATGTACCCCAATGTTTTTGCATCACCTTTTACAATAACTAGGACATGGAAGCAACCTAGATCTCCATCAAGNGATGTACCCTGCAGATAAATTAAATAAACGGAACTACCATATGACTCAATTGTCCCACTACTGGGCATATAAGCTGAGGAAATCACATGTACCCCAATGTTTTTGCATCACCTTTTACAATAACTAGGACATGGAAGCAACCTAGATCTCCATCAAGAGATGAATGTATATAGAAATTGTGGAACACATATATAATGATATATTACCCAGTAATAAAACAAATGCATTCAAATCAGTCCTATGAGGTGGATGAAGCCTGTTATACAGAATGAAGTCTATTATACAGAATGAAGTAATTCAGAAGGAGAAAGACAAATGTTGCATATTAGCACATGTGTATAGAATCTAGAAAGATGGTATTGGTGAACCTATTTGCATAAGTGGAAGTAAGAAATAGATTTAAGGGACTAGATCTGATAGATAGAGTACCTGATGAACTATGACACTGTACAGGAGACAGGGATCAAGACCATCCCCATGGAAAAGAAATGGAAAAAAGCAAAATGGCT
>SJYV01048915.1:735237-766361 GCA_006410875.1 Neotragus pygmaeus | reverse complement strand
TCCTTGTAGTCCAAGGGACCCTCAAGAGTCTTCTCCAACACCACAGTTCAAAAGCATCAATTCTTCAGCACTCACCTTTCTTTATGGTCCAACTCTCACATTCATTCATAACTACTGGAAAAACCATAGCTTTGACTAGATGGACCTTTGTCAGCAAAGTTGAATGATCTAGATGCAGATATATAGGTGGCTGGGTTTCCCAGGTGGAGCTGGTGGTAAAGAACCTGCCTGCCAAGGCCCGAGACATAAGAGCAGTGGGTTTGATCCTTGGGTCAGGAAGATCCTCTAGAGGGGGTAATTGCAACCCACTCTAAAATTCTTGCCTGGAAAATCCCATGGACAGAGGAGCCTGACAGGCTACAGTCCCTGGGTCATAGTGAGTCAGACATGACGGAAGCGACTTAGCACGCATACACACATGAGACGTGGTCTTCAGGAGGCAGTGGCTTGGTTTATAGCATTTTGGAGCAGCAGCATGAAGCATTCAGTTTCGTATTCCAAGTCCCTAGAAATGTAGGTGTTTATTAAGAATTCATGGATTAAATGACTCTTCTTTCTCCATCACAGGACCCTTGCTTGGCATGTTCCAGTGGTGGCTGGGTCTCTCTTGTTCGCTGCTTTTTCTCCATCTCAAGGGCAAGACTTTCGCCTACCTCTCTCTTTCTCTCAGAGGCCTGGATCACACTCTCTGTTACGGCTTGTAGCTTCCATTGACTGTTGCTGCCACTCACACCACTTTCATCTCCTCTATCCTGGCCTGCACTGTCTTCCCACTCCTTCTCTGCAGCATTCTCCTTCCTGCCTGCTGTCCCCTTACAAGGTCTGCCAGCACGAGCATGGAGGCACTGAACTTCTAAATGTGCTGCTGGGCAGTTAAACAGCACTTTCTTTTCCTGTAATTGATCCAGCCAATTACCACAGTTCATCAGGTGCTACCTGTGGCTTCTGCCGTCTCATTTGTACTTGGTGACACTGAGTTCTAAGAAAACGACATACTTTTCTTTTTTCCCCTGGATACCCTTTATTGTGGAGCCATTCCAAAAATGCAAGTATTTGGGAGATTAAATACCGAATAAGTGCTATTCAGGAGCAGTAATGCCTTTTGTGTACTGCTGCATGTCAGCGTGTGGTGTTTGTTCACCGTTGACTTGTTTATTTGTTTCTAAGCACTAGGGAGGAGAAGCCCACAGAATTAAGTGTGATCAGGGCGCTGGTGCTCATTGTGCTGTCAATGGCAATACTCAGGATTATGATGAAGAATCGACATGGGACTTCAATAGGAGTGAAAAAGGAAATCTTCATCTGAGAGCCATAAGCTCTTTCTTTTAGACCCAGTTTTTGAGTCACTTTGGAAATATTTCTGCAGAGTTTTTCATTTTTAAAAATCAAGTTTATTTGTTTATTTTTGGTTGCTCTGGGTCTTTGTTGCTGTGCAGGCTTTTCTCTAGTTGCAGTGAGGGGGCTACTCTCTAATTGTGGAGTTCAGGCTTCTCTACTGCCGAGTATGGGCTCTAGGCATGTTGGCTCAGTAGCTGCAGTTGCGGAGCTGTAGAGCATGGCCTCAGTAGCTGTGGCTCACTGCTTTAGTTGCTCCGTGGCATGGGGATCTTCTCAGACCAGGGATCGAACCCATGTCTTCTGCATTGGCAGATGGATTCTTTATCACTGAGCCATCAGGGAAGCTCTGAGCTTTTCATATTATTTTTTAAAAAAATTATTTATTTATTTGTCTGTGCTGGGTCTTAGTTGCAGTGTGCCAGATCTTTAGTTGTGTCATGCGAACTCTTAGTTGTGGCATGTGAAATATAATTCCCTGACCAGGGAACAAACATGGGCCCTGGGCATTGGGAGTGCAGAGTCTTAACTCCTGGACCCCCAGGGAAGATCCCTGAAGACTTTTTCCTTGTTAATGTTATAACTTCTGCAAAGATATTGTGGATGTGCTAAAGTTAGTCTAGGAAATATTTTATTTCAAAGAAGAAATGAGAGGGTGCTGGGACTCAATACCCATCTCCTCCACATTCTCCCAATAAAATTTCATGAAAGAATTTTTATTAACTTTTTGGATTACAGCTAAGAAACTTTGGGCCTTCGGGATTTTACAAATAGTGAACTTTGGTATGCCCAGAATTGATCAGGGCTTGGTAAAATCTAGATAAAGCAAAACACAGAGGGCACCTTCTCCCTTCATGGAACACAGCCTGGTGGGCAAATAGGCCTGACCCAAAGTGAGAAGACCCATCCATCCTGCCGGGAAACCTGCCCACATAGACCCTCCTCCAGGCAGATGATTTTATAGTGGCCAAAGAAGGGGTTCCATCGGGTTGACCCAGGAATTCACATGGAAACCAGTTAAATAAATCTATATTGAAGTTATTTAAGAAAAAAAAATTTAGCTGCCATTACTCAAAACCACTTAGTATATCCAAATAGATAGGTAAGTGATTTTGCTACCTGTCTAGGGAATACTACCTACTCTAGAAAAACATATTTAGTATTCACTGGTCTCCAAAATAACAATGACACAGAAAAAAAAAATTCCATACCAGTTCTGTTTCCTTTAAAATACATAGATCCTAATGTATGGTTTGACTGTCTCTTAATGTTGTCATTCTTTCTACATTAGGATACGCTTGGCATAATTGAAATGGCAGGCTTTATTTGTGGCTATATATCTTATACTTTCTACTTAGGATCTCAGTTCTTCTAACTGCATAGAAAAGTAAGTACATTATTTGCTCAATCAAAAGTGCTTCTTATCTCTTTCTCTACATTTGGAAGATGACTTGGAATTCAGAGGAGTGTATTTGCTACCAACAAAATGGAAGTCACAGTGTTGAATTGTTTCTTGCTCAGATTGTTTTGCTTGTGGGCTCCTCTGGCTTCGGCAGCAGACAACAGAGATCAGCCAGAATTTTAGTCTAAATCTGTTTTGCTAGGCTTGCATATTAACACCAATATAATGAAGTCACAATAAATTATACAAAGCATTTGGAATGGATATGGTGGTTGTTTCAACTTGTGAAAAACTCACTATTCCTTTGTGTTTTGCAGCTGATATACTCCATTATGGCCACCTAGAAAGGACTCAATTTGGGGATACACACTTTATCTTCCTAATTTTTTAGCCATTCAAGGATTATTTGAATTTCCATTTAAATATATTCTCTCATTCGGTCAGGTCCTAGAAATTGAGCACTTTAAATTTTTGAATGCTTAGTGGAAATAAAATATTTTTCTCCAGGTAATATATTTGAATTTCCACACAGTCCAAATAGTCTTATATATTTGTCAATATTTTGAAATGAAGTATTGCAAAAGACAATATATATAATATCTATCCATCAAGAGGAGTAAATAACCCAGTAATTAGCAACAGGGAAGCACATTTCAGACTCTGAATAAAGAAGTTTTGGGAAACAACACTTTCTTCAGAAGACATGATTATAGTCTCTACCTCAAACTTGTCTTGAAAAGGGGCTCAGAGGGCAGTTTCACAGTAGGTAAGCATTTGCTAACTCCTGATCCAATATTGGAGCAATGAGATAGCTGCCAAATGACACTTAAAAGGGCATTAACTGACACCAATATCACACATAGAAGACATTTTAAATATTAAAACTTAGTACTTTCTAATCTTGAAGGAAATGGATGAGAAAAAAAGATTTATAGAATTAACTATAAATATTTGACATGTCTGAACATCAAATATAGATATAAAACCAAAATATAAAGGACACATTAGGAAAAACACATGGTGAATAACAGAATGTTAATAAGAATTTCCATAATTGAGAAGAAAAAAAGTCAAATAAAAAAATTTACAAAGGATTTTCAAACAGATATAATTAAATAAGAAAAAATAGAAATAATTAGAACATGTGTGAAAAACACTTTAATCTCTCTAGGAATTGAATACATGCAAAATGAATACATCCAAAGTAATACACCATTTTAATCTATCAAATTAGCAAATATAAAGAAAATTAGGGATCAAAGCTGATAAGGGCAGGACTTGTTGGCACACTCATACTCTGCTGAGTAAATGTATAAATTGTTATAGCCTTTCTGGAAGACATTTTAGCAATTTATATCAAAAGCAGTTTGTATGGAGATTTATTCAAAAAGTAAAAATAGGATTACAAATGATCCTGCAATCCCACTTCTAGGCATATATCCAGAAAAGATAAAAACTCTAAGTTGAAAAGGTGCATGTATCTTAATGTTCATAGCAGCACTATTTACAATAGCCAAGACTTGGAAGCAAGCTAAATGTCCACTGACAGACGAATGGATAAAGAAGACGTGNAAAAAAAATATATGTGTGTGTGTTGATGTGTGTGTGTACAACTGGATCCCTTTGCTGTACACCAGAAACTAACACAACATTGTAAATTAACTATGCTTCAATAATAAATAAATAAAAATAAGTTTTTAAAGATGCCATGAATTCTAAAGAAATACAATTTTTAAAACTTTTTTTACATGATGGATTGTGAAGTGAAAAGAAAAAAAATGACCAATAACATTCTCACTCCTATTAATCCCAAGAAGTTCTGTTGAAGGGACTCATTTTGCTGTTTGCATGGGCTGTGATTGTAACTGCACATAGGGACTTAATGTGGGTTGAAAGGCACACACTGCCCAGGGTCACAGGAGCATCTGCATTGTGCATCAGTGTCCCTGGCTTTTTGGGAGATTCAGAGTCTTATTTCCTGACTCTCTTGGACCCTTTGCCATCAGAGTGCCATTTGGGCATAAACATGTACTTTATATGGTCTCTTCTAAGAAGTATAAATAGCTAATAGCATTGGCATTTCATTATTATATTTGGGATATTCATTTATAAAGACAACTCTCTTTTCCCCAATGTGTTCTAGGTTATTAGCATTTTAGTAGGGGATCAAATTCAAATGCAAGTTCTTTGGTTTTCTTTGGTTCATCAGATAAAGAAGTTGAGCCATGATTAACCATTGAAAGTGATATATTTTAGATACAAACTTCTTGTTAGAATTTAATGGCAGATATTAAGAAAAAGAGTCTTTTCACCTCTGAAAAGCCCTCCAGAGAACATTTAGAATTTGTAAGTGGTAACCAGTGCTCTTCCTTGTGTCAGTGAAAGTGATTCTTAGAAATGAATAGTTTATGGTAGTAAAACTTTTGGATTAATTGGGTAATGCATTTCATTAAAATTAACCATAGTGTTTAAACTTACATCCTTTGAAGGTAGGGAACAAATAGGAGGGTACTCTTCATTTTCAGTATCTTAGTTTATTAAAATGTATAGTTCAGTTCAGTTCAGTCACTCAGTCATGTCCGACTCTTTGAGACCCCATGAATTGCAGCACGCCAGTCCTGCCTGTTCATCACCATCTCTCGGAGTTCACTCAGACTCATGTCCATCGAGTCCGTGATGCCATCCAGCCATCTCATCCTCCGTCGTCCCCTTCTCCTCCTGCCCTCAATTCCTCTTTGGCCACCTCATGAGAAGAGTTGACGCATTGGAAAAGACTCTGATGCTGGGAGGGATTGGGGGCAGGAGGAGAAGGGGACGACGGAGGATGAGATGGCTGGATGGCATCACGGACTCAATGGACATGAGTCTGAGTGAACTCTGAGAGATGGTGATGAACAGGCAGGTCTGGTGTGCTCCTTCAGAATGGACTGCTTGGATCTCCTTGCAGTCCAAGGGACTCCCAAGAGTCTTCTCCAACACCACACTTCAAAAGTATCCATTCTTTGGCATTCAGCCTTCTTCACAGTCCAACTCTTACATCCATACATGACCACAGGAAAAACCATAGCCTTGACTAGATGGACCTTAGTCGGCAAAGTAATGTCTCTGCTTTTGAATATACTATTTAGGTTGGTCATAACTTTTCTTCCAATAGTTATGTAAGTAAACTGGAATATTATATTTATGTTCTTTTATTCATTGTGGTTTGAGTTTCAGAAAACATGCATGTTCATACTTAGTTACCCAGTCAGTCTGACTCTTCGCTACCCCATGGACTGTAGCCCACCAGGCTCCTCTGTCCATGGGATTCTCCAGACAAGAATGCTGGAGTGGGTTGTCATGCACTCCTCCAGGGGATCTTCCCAACCCAGGGATCAAACCCAGGTCTCCTGCATTGAAGGTGGATTATTTACCAACTGAGTCACCAGGGAAGTTGATCAGTCTGATAAAATTGGCGCTGGTTGTAGCTCAGAATTGCAAAGTTAAAGACCTAGGACTCATATTCTGGGTTGTCAAAATATCAAATAATCACTTAAGAATTCTTGGCATTAGTTTTACTGTTATTTTTTGGACTTGGCCATTAAAGGAAATCAAAATAGCTCTTTGCACTTTAGGCACCCTTTATGATTTTTCGTACTTTGCTATAGATCACGAACAAATACTCGCAAAATATTTCTTGTGAAGCAGAAAAATAAAAGCCTCATTTAAAATTGGATGCCTTGAGGCAGAGAGTGGATACTAGAAATATATTGTGAGTGAGCGACAAGCTTGGGACTAACTCCAGAACCTGTGTCCTCAGCAGGTCCTGGAGTGAGAAAGGCAATCCCGGAACCTGCACAAAGGGGAATTCTTGAGTCATTCTCCTTTCTTCACCTTCTAGTAAGATGAAGGGCAGAGAACTCCATGCCATTGTGTTAGGAGACAGCGTATTTGTTTCCATTTCTTTCAAATTTGGAGCATGGGCTGGATTTATGATATTGTCAACGAAGGACCCAAAATACTGTTTTTATTTTGATTTGATCATATGACTGCTTCATCTCCTGCTCCATGTATTGGAATGCATGGGAGGGTGTTGTCCTCCAGCTGACCTTTTCCAAAATCGAATCCGGAGTCTAAAAGCTGTAACTTAAAACCCCAAATCATTGGCCTTAAAGAAGTTTCCCTGAGAGAATTAGGCCGTTCCTTTTTCATTTCTAAATGCATGTGCCTCGTGCACACATTCAGAAAGCGTGGTGTCCTTGGCCTCAGCCCTCCATGAGTTTCAGGATGCGTGGATAAGCAATAATCTCTCAGTTCCAACTTGATTGGAGCCTGAACCCAATCTCACCCGAAATTAGTTTTCAAATCCAAATGCAATTAAAAACAGATGTTTCCAAGCAGACTGAAAAAGGATGTGAAAAAAAAATCAGGTTTCCTGCCTTTAGAATCAGTTGACTATTCTAGGTATTTGTAATCAATATGAAGGGAGGAGAAATGAGTTGCTTCCACAGAGTTCACTCTCCTTTCCTTCCACAATGAGCCCTCCAAAAGCTCGGCATCAGTACCTTTTGAAGAGGTGTGTTATGATTTGTCAGGCTGAGCTTTCCTGCCTGACCCACTTTCTAATCTATTCCAGGTCAAGACAAATTTGCATTGTGAGTTAGACACTTCATAATTCTTATTGCTGAGAATGAATTTCTACCAATAAAAGTAGGGACACATAAAAATAACTTGTTACTCAAAAGTACTAGAATATTAAAGATTCTTAGACAGAAAGTTTCATTTAGCACATACTTTAAAATTCCTCCTAAAGCTAGCCTAATGGCAATTCAGGAAACATTAGTGAGTTTTGGAAGGTTTTCTTTCCCCGTTGAATCAAAACCCCATTAAAGTATGCATAGTGGGGAAAAGAGGAGAAAGCTTACTTGTGGACAAATAGTACCCATGAACTTTAATGCATTAAAATGGATTCATAAGTTTTTCTAAGATGAAAAACATGTGTCCAATTACTGTGAGATTCACCACTCCTTACAAGTTCAGAACAGACAATCTTCATCTCCTTGTCTTAAAATGAGTATGTCTATTTTCAGAATAATTTTCAGCATGAAGCCTGGTCCACCATTTGATTTTTAATCTCTTCTTTTATCCCTGGAATCTTGCCTTCCTGGTACACTTCATCTTTCTGTGTGTGGAATAATATCCTTCAAAAATCTTTGATGCATTGGTGAATTAAAAGAAAAAAAATGAGATGTAAGTGCTTGCTCTATTTGTCATTTTTAATACAGTTTGAGTCACTTGATTTATGATTAAGCATTTCTTGGGAGAGGAGAATGTTTAAGGTGGTATTTTGAGCTCCATTTAAGGCAATTTAGTTGTCATCAGGCCTCCTCACCCCATAACCTTCGTAAGACCTTGCTTCATAAATTGGACCCAAACAATTGGCTTGTGTTTCGAGTAGACAAAGCCTTATGGAAATGATACTTGCTAAGTGTTTTTATTGGACATCTGGGTAAGAGTTAGCCTTTGTTAGACCAGTCACAGACCATAGCTAGCCTGACTCCTACACCCTTGGTGGGAGTTTCTGCTCTTAGAAAACTCTTTCAAAATTCTTTTACATTGAGAGGGAATGAGATCTGGATTCATCTCCCTCCATCACCCCCTAGCTTTCTGCTTTGATTTCTGATTCTGTGACTGAGATTAAGGGTGTTTGCTCTATTCCTCCCTCATCTTTAGGTCATATCTCTGAATTTAGTGCTTCCCTCGCCTTCTGTTGGCAGCAAACCCTAGTGTTGGATGGACTCTCACAGCCCACGTTACATCCATGTCATACCTGGATGTTGTCCCTCTGCTGAGGAATGGCAGAGTGAGTTCAGGCCCTGGAGGTGCCAAGTTGAGCTCAGCCGGCTTGAAACAGTGACTGGTGGTGTCTCTCCTCTCACTTCTTCCTCTCAATGAGTCATCCTGACGTGAACAAATGTTGCCTGCCAGTGGCAGAACACCACCATGTCTGTTTGACCCTAGATGAGAAAGAGAGAGAAGTTAGTACAATCTCATTTCACTTCCAAATTGAAAACCTTACACCTTTTTCAAAAGAAATGAAAGCAGTGAATATGTTATCTCCCGGGGGTGATTGCCAGATGAAAAAGAACGAGGAGCTCTCTCTAGTAGTTTTCAATACTTGTACCATAATATAGAAATTTGTATTGGGAAAACACTTCTCTCCATGACTTAATTCTAAAAATTCCTGGGCCAAAGGTAGAGTATCTCATAGATAAGAAATTCAAGGACAAAGGTAAGAAGTTCTATGTCTAAATATGTAGCAAAAGCAAACAAACGAATGAACAAATAAATCAGATACATAGAGGAGGTGGAATTTTCAGAGTATTCAAAAGATGAATTTTTTTCTTGTTTAAATTGAGAAAAATGTCCGTTCCCCAAAGAGAATGCATTTGCTCATGATTCAGGGTGCTGACAAGAATAACACATAGTCCTAGCGTGTGGTACTCTCAGTCTTTTATTAGTACTTTCCTGAGAGTCCTGGGGCTGTTTTAAATGTGAGAATGTAAAAAGTGTGTATCCCGTGGAGGTGTTTATTTAACTCTTAACATGGATATACAACAGACATCTTATTAGATGCGGCTTTCACATAAACTCTCACTGTGCCTACATGTGATTACAGAATTGAGGAGACACGAATGTCATTGCAGTCAACTGATGGTTTTAAAACATTTTCCAGGTGACAGAGCCTTCTCAGATTTGTTATTCTTCAGAGGAAAGGTCCTCAGTGAATCAAAAGAATGCAGCATGGTCTTTGTTTCAGTCAGTCTCTGTCGTCGTACCATCTGGACAGCTGCAAACAGTAACTCCTAGAGCCAAACAATTCTGCCATAACAAACTTCCACTTCTTAGCACTTTAATTCGCTTGTCAATAGTGGATGGAACTGAATTACATCTTTAACAGTCTTTCCAGCTTTAGGATTCTTGGGCTATTCTCTACGTTCATCCCCAGAATTTTATTTGTTTGTTTTCATTCCTTTGGGTATAGGACATAAAGGCTAGCAATAAAGCTGGGGAGGGGACAAGGAACGTAAAGATTAGGGAGGGGAAAGGAGAGTGAGAATGAACTTGGAGAAGAATGAAAGGAAATAGGCTGATAGATAAATAATGGAGTGAGAGAACTGTGGGGAGCAGATTAATTTCCTGTATCTTGGATTTAATATGAGGGGTAATTTGCAGAGTAATTCTGTATGTAGTGACAGACTTAATAATCTGTTTAGCTTTTTACTTAAGAAAACATACCAGGTGATAGTGCAGTTCATCTGTACTGCAGGCACCGATGACAGTGGCCAAGTTGAGTGGTGCTGAAGCAGAGCCCTTACTGTTTAATGAGGAATCCCCAAGTGCAAACTGCCGCCTCCTCCACGCTGAGTTGAGGAACTTCATTTTGTTGATGATCTTTGGGTGCTGGGATGCTTCCATGCCTCTTCCTCCCTGCTGTGTGTCCATTCTAGAACCTTCTGCCCCAATGAGATCCATAAGTTACAAAATAAAGAGTGGGTTTTCCATCAAGGTTGTCTGCAACTGGCTATATTTTAGTTGATCTAAAAATCTGTAGGAATTACTGTCTCTAGTTTAAATTTTTTTTCAGTGGTCAGCAGTAATTCTTGTTTTTTAATGTTCAGAATAACAAAAAATACTGATGGGTTCTGTGTGCTCCTTGTTCTCTTAAAGCAGACAGGAGTTGAGTGAGGATTAGGCATCCTTTCTGTTGTAGGTAACTGTAAAATGTTTTATTTCCAGAGAGAAGGGGCTGCGGTAACATATTGAGACAACTGTACAGGGAATTTGGTTCTGGAAAAGATTCCAATGGTTCTCAGGGTACAATTGGCTGATATGAGCAGGCATTCCATAAATACTGACTCAAACGTTGAGGAGTGGACTGACTTGTGGGTGTGAGTATGGTTGGGAGGGACCCCAGTAGAAGCCTTCCTCTTCTGGCCAGAGAGGTGATAGGTTGTGATAACAAAGGCAGCCACTCTCCAATGTATCTCTGCTGAGAAATATTGGCAGTAGCAATTGTATGGAGTTCTTTGTTTGGAAAGAAACGTTATTATTCCTCAAACCTTAGGTCTGTCCGCTGTTTCTCAGAGCTTAGCAAATCCTGCAGGCAGCTCTGGTACCTTCTTTGTTTATGAAAAACACGTCTCAGTACTATCCTTCACTGTACCGAATGGGAGTACAGATCATTGACTGGAAATGGTAAAGAAAATGAAGAGTCATTTAAAAAAATGAAGTCATTAAAAAATAATACATATATACATACTATAAACATTTTCTTTGAAATTAAAGCTGTGTATTCATTCAGGAATCATTTGATACAGGAGAAGAAAAGTCTCCTTAAAATCTGGGTTTGATGTTGGAGTTGTCTTTCACAAACCACATTTATACAATTTCCAGGTTGGGGTTCCTTGAAAATTATAGCTACATTAGTGTAAGAACTTAAAGACGCTCATAAAATACTCCAAGAGCAGAGGTCTCCAGGCTGTAACTGTCATTTTTTTCCTTTAAGTCTTATAATTGTCTCACTTATGCATAATATAACAATTAAAAAAATTTTTTTGGCTGTACTGGGTCTTCATTTTTTTCTTGTTGCATGGGGTTTCTCTAGTTGCAGTGAGCCCGGGCCACTCTTAGTTGTGGTATGCAGGGCTTCTCACTGCAGTGGCTTCTCTTTTGGAGCATGGGATCTAGGCTTGGGCTTCAGTAGCTGCAGCACACAGGTTCAGTAGTTGTGGCTCACAGGCTCTCGATCACAGAGTCCTTAGCAATGGTGCATGGGCTTAGCTGCTCCACAGCATATGGAATCTTCCCAGACCAGGGACCAAACCCATGGCCCCTGCGTTGGCAGGTGGATTCTTATCCTCTGTGCTACCAGGGAAGTCCCAATATGACAATATTTTAGAAGCTCCCTTTCAATAAGCTTTTCCAAAGCAGTCATCTTTATTCTCATAAAAACAATTCCTTCCTTTTGCCCTCACCTTTCATGGATTCACATAATAGTTAGCTAAACTGTGTTAATACATTAAGTCCAACAATGCATACACAGGTGTTGAATCAAAAACAACTGATTCTTAAAAGACCCATGCACCCCAATATTCATAGCAGCACTATTTATAATAGACTAGATATAGAAGTGTCAGGCGAGTGTATACTCCTTGGTTCTGTCTCATCATAACAAAGATTTGGAGTGATGGACATTAAAGCCCTCGGTGTGTCACAGCTCTCGGGTCTTGGACAGACCGTGTTATAGCTCTCAAATCTTGAACAGATTGTGTTATAGCTCTTAGACAAATCAGTGTTACAGCTCCATGTTTTTAGCAGGAAAATCCATCTTTGAAGCCCAGTGCAGGGAGGGGGAGGGGAGGGGGAGAGAGGGCCCCGGCCCTTGGTCCTCTTTTTATATGTTTTTTAATCTTCCCCGGGCCTGCCCTATGTAAACTGGGCTAGCCAGGAGTGTCGTTTGTTCTACCTGAGGTCCTCACTCCAGTCCTCGGACCNAATGCTAAGTTGCTTCAATTGTGTCCAACTCTGTGTGACCCCATGGACAGCAGCCCACCAGGTTCCTCCCTCCACGGAGTTCTCTGGAAGGAGAATACTGGAATACATTTCCTTCTCCAATAAAGAAACCTGAACACCAAAGAAGTGATGCTTTTGAACTGTGGTGTTGGAGAAGACTCTTGAGAGTCGCTTGGACTGCAAGGAGATCAAGCCAGTTAATCCTAAAGTAAATCAGTCCTGAATATTCATTATAAGGACTGATGCTGAAGCTGAAACTCCAGGACTTTGGCTACCTGATATGAAGAACTGACTCATTGGAAAAGACCCTGATGCTGGGAAAGACTGAAAGCAGGAGAAGGGGATGACAGAGGATGAGATGGTTGGATGGCATCACTGACGCTATGGACAAGTTCCAGGAGTTGGTAATGGACAAGGAAGCCTGGTATATTGCAGCCCATAGAGGGCACAAAGAGGTGGACTCAACTGAGTGATTGAACTGAACTGTAATTTTATCAAACGTAATTAGCTTATCTAGAAAAAGTCTTTTCCAATCCATGATCCAAACTAGAGACTTCAAAACAACCACTTCTGCTTTCCACTCTAATTTAAAGAGGTTCCCCCTTTCTTCCTCTTGACTCCTTCAAACCAAACAAACAAAATCAAACCACCTGAACAAAAGACAGAAAATCTATTTACTTAAACAAGTCTCTGACAAGAACCACTCCCAACTAACTTCAGTTAAGCTGAAAGACCAAACTCTTAAACATAGCAGGAACATTGTTCATAAACTTAAGTGTAACTTTTTCTTTAACTCAACTTAGTTTCTATTTCAAGTTCTCATTTCATAAAAGGGAAATCTTTTTTTTAAATCAATAAAAGTATTTTCATCTCCTTTCTAGGGACCATATTCAGTTCCTAGAAATTTAAACGGTAAAAAGCAGAGACATCACTTTGCCAACATATGTCCGTATAGTCAAAGCTATGGTTTTTCCAGTAGTCATGTACAGATGTGAGAATAGGACCATAAGGAAGGCTGAGCACTTAAGAATTGATGCTTTCGAACTGTGGTGCTAGAGAAGACTCTTGAGAGTCCCCTTGGACAGCAAGAAGATCAAACTAGTCAATCCTAAAGGAAATTAACCCCAAATATTCATCGGAAGGACTAATGCTGAAGCTTTGGCCAATACTTTGGCCACCTGATGCGAAGAGACAATTCACTGGAAAAGATTCTGATGCTGGGAAAGAAAGTCAGGAGGAAAAGGGGATGACAGAAGATGAGATGGTCAGGTGGCATCTCTGACATGAATTTGAGCAAACTCCGGGAGATGGTGAAGTACAGGGAAACCTGGTGTGCTGCAGTCTATGGGGTCACAAAGAGTCAGACATGACTGAGCTACTGGGCAACAACATAGCAGGGCACAGGGGTGGGTGGTCAGCAGGAAGGTCGAGCCTTCCAGCCTGACTCATCATCTCTTCCTGCTGGCATCACAGGAACACAAAAAATGTTCTGTTTGGTCCTTGCTGCTTTATCATCCTCATACCCTCTGCAAGGTTTTAGGGCATAAGACGAGTATGCTGCTTCCACCCCACCATGGGCAGGGGTATAATAAGTGTTTGCCTCTGGCAAATTTATGTTGATACAAGAGATAGCCATTTCTACCCTGGAATCTTGCCTGTCCAGACACTCTTCCAGGAAAGAGGGTTGGTTTTCTTCTATTCCACTGTGTTTTTATTCACAGGCCCTCCTTCCTCAAGTCTCCCCCCACCCCCCACCTCCTGCCACCCATCTACTCCTCATTGCTCCTCCCTCTTCTCTAGGGAATCTCTTCTAATCCCTGGGGCAGCAGTGTTTCATTTACATAGTCAAGCATTCCCATGAACCTGTTGCACTGTTTCTGCACTAGCATCTTTTAATTTTTCTTTGAGGTTTGGACTTTTGAACAAATCAGAGAAAATGACTTGTTTTCCTCTTTCGACACCATCACTTTTACCCAAAGCATTAAGCACCCAGCCATAAGTACCAGAGTGATGCTAGGGAGTAACTGAAATTCAACTGATTCGGCATTGGCTGAAATTGTGACCAAAGCCAGAGGATCATAAGCTTCAGTAATGAGTTTAACAAAGAACTTTAAAGAATGTTGGCATAGGACTTAGTGAATACAAAGCACTAAGTTAGGCAGAACATCTTAATATATAATAGCTGGAAAGTGGACGATTTTTACTTCAAGCAGACTAAGAATATAAATGGCAAGTTTGGGGTGAAGGTCTTTCCCCCCCATGCTTATATTTATTCTGTATCTTGCAATCATTAAATCATTCTCTGACTTTTTTGCAAGAATTTCCTTGGAGAAATACTGACTCTAAACCTGATTGTTATATCCAATAGACTACACACTACATACTTCCTTAATCTCAGAGACATGTTTGCTTGAAATGGGAAATTGCATTTACTCACCCTAAGTTTGTGAAAGGAAATTAAATTTGATAGAATGCTTATTGCTAGAAATCAAGTTCACTCACCTGAAGTTGCAATGTACACATCAGCTCTGCAGCCTCACTAACTTCATTCTGTTACTGTATTCTTATACAAGGGCCTTGACTTCATTTAATTAAAAAGCATCAAGCCCTTTACTTAGCTTTCTTCCTATAATGTGTCTGAAGAACCCCAAGACCCTAACAGAAGTAGTTTTAAAGAGCCATATGAATTTTCTTCCACTGGTGAAAAAAAAAAAAGAAATACCAAGGAAAAACCTAGTGATAAATGCGTAACACTACTATTCTGCCACAGAATTTTAAACGTCTTTCTAATATGTCTTAGTGGCAAATACACAACCTCAGAGTGACATCATCCAAGGGGACATAGGTCAGAGAAAAGTCAAGAAATTAAGAGAGAGATATATTCAGTTTCCCAGGCCAAATGCCCAGTCCATCTTGGTACCCAATGTGCTACTACTGTTGAAGGATTAAGTTGGTACAGTTCATTCACAGGAATGTATTGGTTATATATACTTCCTTTGTCCCCTCATTTGTCTTTCATTATGGGGGAGACTTTTCCTATTTGTTGTATCCCAGGACATTCTACTAGGAAGTCAATAAATATTTGTTGAAAAAAAATTTTTTTTAATGAATGCATGGATTCTCCCACCGTTCTGGATAGACTTTCACCCTATACTTTTGAAAGTACTGTGAGAAAAATGTCAAGTTTTAGTACAGAAGTGTTAAAGAGTTCATTAGCTATGGCTGCTCTTCGGGTAAGAGCCCTTCCTTAGATGCCCCAGCTAACACACCCTATTGATGTGATATAAGAATACTGTGGAAAACTTGCTCTGTGCCCATTTTTGATTAGGCGGGCTCCTTCTCTCTGCCTGGTATATTTGAATATTTGTGAATGGGTATTTTCCTATGAGTAGTTGATGTAGTTTTGTTGTGTGGATGGATGATCAATGAGTTACATAGGTGTGAGTCTGGAGGAAAGAAGAAAAAAAAAAAAAACCTATTCCCTTTCACTCCTCTTGTAGTGTATCCACAAGGAGTCCAGCAGTATATACAAAGTGGTTACAGTTTCTGGGGTATTCAATGCTAAAATGTGCAGAGTTTCATAAAAATAAAATAAGCAAACCAAAAAAAACCTCCCTATTTTCCAATTTTGAGGTCGATGTGAAGGACTTTTGCTTGGCACATTGTAGCTCCTCAATGAAAGTTAGTTGTTATCAACATGAACCATGGAGGCTCCTATTACTTGGAAGTTTATCTCTTTCTCTTGACTAGTGGAGGTTTGCAGGTGATATGTCACCCAACGTAGAAAGCTAGAGCTTCAGATGAGGGCATTGGGGCCCCAGGAAGTTAAATGTCTTAGACCAAGTTATACAAGTAAACCACAAGGTCTGAGCCCCTGACCCTGAGCCTACTGTGATTTCCACCAGCCTAGGTCCAGAAATTTCCAGACAAATAGAGCCTACAGGTGTTTCTGAGCAAGGACTCTGGAACTGCTCGTATCACCTGTAGACCCCAGAGAAGAGCAATTATAGGGTAAATATCTTAAAAGAAGAGAAGATGTCCGTGAGATGCAGGGAAAACCTCACGTCCGTGAGATGCAGGGAAAACCTCACGTCCGTGAGATGCAGGGAAAACCTCACGTCCGTGAGAGGCAGGGAAAACCTCATGTCCGTGAGAGGCAGGGAAAACCTCATGTCCGTGAGATGCAGGGAAAACTCTCCAAACCTTTCCATATCTGCTTGGTGTTATATTTTAAGGACTGAATAAAAGTATAATCTTTAGGAATCACTTAATTTTGGTCACTTAAGATAGGAACAGGGCTTCCCAGGTGCCTTGCAGCATAAAGAATCCTCCTGCAATGCCGAAGATACAGGAGACACAGGTTCAATCCCTGGGTCAGGAAGAGCCCCTGGAAGAGGACATGGCCGCTCCATGCACTCCCAGGATTCGTGCCTGGAGAATCCCATGGACAGGGGAGCCTGGTGGGCTACAGTCTACAGGGTCTCAAAGAGTTGGATGGAAGCAACTGAGCACACACTCAGGAGAGAACAGTTCATTCATTTAGATGAATGAATCGCCTAAGTTCTGTTTGTCTCTAAATTCAAGTAAACTGAATAACAAGTCATCATGCAATAGAGCACAAGATAAAGTCCCCCTGTTCCATTTCTTTTTTCCCTGAAAAGATGGGTATTTTCTTCACATCCAGCATTACTTTTGGGGAAAACTTAAACTAGCCAGAAATTCTTACAAAGAAAACTATTTCCTCCCACCTCTGTAGATCTGATGCAAAGAAACTGAAGACCATGGAGACTGTGTCTTGAAGTTGATTTTTCTTCCACTGTTTCCGCCATGGTTTCACTCTGAAAAATGTGATTCTGTTTAAGTTTTGGATACTCACTGGTAGTTGTTTAGTCGCTAAGTTGTGTCCAACTCTTGGCGACCCCATGGCCAAGCATGCCAGGCTTTTCTGTCCATGGAATTTTCTAGACAAGGATACTGGGTTGCCATTTCCTTCTCCAGGGGATCTTCCCCACCCAGGGATCAAACCTGGGTCTTCTGCGCTGTAGGTGGATTCTTTGCCAACTGAACTACCAAGGAAGCACACTCTCTAAGTGATCTGTTAGTCATTGAGTCACGGCTGACTCTTCTGTGACCCCATGGACTATAGCCCACCAAACTCCTCTGTCCATGGGATTCTCCAGGCAAGAATACTGGAGTGGGTTGCCATTTCCTTCTCCAGGGAATCTTTCCAACCNAGTCCAGCAGTATATACAAAGTGGTTACAGTTTCTGGGGTATTCAATGCTAAAATGTGCAGAGTTTCATAAAAATAAAATAAGCAAACCAAAAAAAACCTCCCTATTTTCCAATTTTGAGGTCGATGTGAAGGACTTTTGCTTGGCACATTGTAGCTCCTCAATGAAAGTTAGTTGTTATCAACATGAACCATGGAGGCTCCTATTACTTGGAAGTTTATCTCTTTCTCTTGACTAGTGGAGGTTTGCAGGTGATATGTCACCCAACGTAGAAAGCTAGAGCTTCAGATGAGGGCATTGGGGCCCCAGGAAGTTAAATGTCTTAGACCAAGTTATACAAGTAAACCACAAGGTCTGAGCCCCTGACCCTGAGCCTACTGTGATTTCCACCAGCCTAGGTCCAGAAATTTCCAGACAAATAGAGCCTACAGGTGTTTCTGAGCAAGGACTCTGGAACTGCTCGTATCACCTGTAGACCCCAGAGAAGAGCAATTATAGGGTAAATATCTTAAAAGAAGAGAAGATGTCCGTGAGATGCAGGGAAAACCTCACGTCCGTGAGATGCAGGGAAAACCTCACGTCCGTGAGATGCAGGGAAAACTCTCCAAACCTTTCCATATCTGCTTGGTGTTATATTTTAAGGACTGAATAAAAGTATAATCTTTAGGAATCACTTAATTTTGGTCACTTAAGATAGGAACAGGGCTTCCCAGGTGCCTTGCAGCATAAAGAATCCTCCTGCAATGCCGAAGATACAGGAGACACAGGTTCAATCCCTGGGTCAGGAAGAGCCCCTGGAAGAGGACATGGCCGCTCCATGCACTCCCAGGATTCGTGCCTGGAGAATCCCATGGACAGGGGAGCCTGGTGGGCTACAGTCTACAGGGTCTCAAAGAGTTGGATGGAAGCAACTGAGCACACACTCAGGAGAGAACAGTTCATTCATTTAGATGAATGAATCGCCTAAGTTCTGTTTGTCTCTAAATTCAAGTAAACTGAATAACAAGTCATCATGCAATAGAGCACAAGATAAAGTCCCCCTGTTCCATTTCTTTTTTCCCTGAAAAGATGGGTATTTTCTTCACATCCAGCATTACTTTTGGGGAAAACTTAAACTAGCCAGAAATTCTTACAAAGAAAACTATTTCCTCCCACCTCTGTAGATCTGATGCAAAGAAACTGAAGACCATGGAGACTGTGTCTTGAAGTTGATTTTTCTTCCACTGTTTCCGCCATGGTTTCACTCTGAAAAATGTGATTCTGTTTAAGTTTTGGATACTCACTGGTAGTTGTTTAGTCGCTAAGTTGTGTCCAACTCTTGGCGACCCCATGGCCAAGCATGCCAGGCTTTTCTGTCCATGGAATTTTCTAGACAAGGATACTGGGTTGCCATTTCCTTCTCCAGGGGATCTTCCCCACCCAGGGATCAAACCTGGGTCTTCTGCGCTGTAGGTGGATTCTTTGCCAACTGAACTACCAAGGAAGCACACTCTCTAAGTGATCTGTTAGTCATTGAGTCACGGCTGACTCTTCTGTGACCCCATGGACTATAGCCCACCAAACTCCTCTGTCCATGGGATTCTCCAGGCAAGAATACTGGAGTGGGTTGCCATTTCCTTCTCCAGGGAATCTTTCCAACCCAGGGACCAAACCTGGGTCTCCTGCATTGCAGGCAGATTCTTTACCACTGAGCCAGCAGGGAAGTACACTAGTCAAATTCTATTTTTCAACCAGTGTCTTTTCAGAATATTTTTTGACATCAAGGGAAATTAAAATGTTATATTGTCTTTGGTCTTTTACCTTGGGATTCAGAGTTTGATTTAGAGTTTTTCTTTTCAAAATACATGACTACTCCTAACCTGATTCCTCCTGGGGACAAAGCTAGCAGATGGACTTGTCTCTAACATTTCAGGGAACAGCAGAACCTCTAAAGAACAGATGCCAAGTTCAGAGAACTTTAGACAGGGCATGGCTGGAAGACCACAGTGAGGCAAGCTCTTGAGTGTTTTGAATTTTTATTCTTATTTTGAAATGAGAACCACACAGGTGGTTAGTTTAGAATAATTTGCCTTGACTGTTAGATGAAATTTTTTGTAAAAAGGGAAATAAATATGCTTTTGTTCACCAAAGTTCCAAGTGGTTCAGTTTTGTGCCATCCAATAATATGATTATGAAGTCACTATGACAAATGGATTTCCAGGAGAAATTTCTTGAAAATAATGGATAAAAACCTCCAGCAGTTCACTAATGCCAGAAGATGCTATAATAATTGGTGACGCCCTGTAATGATTTTTAGAGCAAATCACTAAATCCTTTGTTCATTTTTTTTTAGTCTCACAAAATGTCAACAGATGTTAAGCAAACATATACTTCTTATTGTTTTCTTCATCTTTCAGAATTTTTGGTGCAAATATAAAGTAATGACTGTCACAAAAACTGGCAGGAGAACACTAAGATTTTATTTTATAATTTAAGAGGAGATCTTAGATTTTCTGACTCTATCAAATTCCAATTTATGCATCTATATTGTGCTTGGGAAGTCTCATTATTGCAAAAATGACTGTTGGGTTTCCTGTGAATTTGGGTTCTATGAATCTTTCTAATCAAATCTTATTTGACATTGCAAATAGTAAAAATTCCTCTGTATTACCAGGAAAGGGAAATCCAATGTTTCTTTTAAGCTGTCTCTTTTTTCTTGTTATAAGCACCTTCAAATGGATTACTATTTCTTAGTCTACCTTTCACTATCTCCTAATAGTTTTAATGTAAAATGTTTGTGAAATTTGCTAATGCTTTTTAAAAATAAATTGCTGCTTAAGTAACTTCATTAACACATAACTTTTGGATACTAAAAACAACAAAAACAAAAAAACAGAACTCTGAACAATGTCTGAGAAAGATGGCATTGGAAATCAGTACCAGAGATCATTAAAATAAGCTTAGCCCAAAGTAGCTACAACATTTTCCAAACAGTCTGTGTTTGCAGTAGAAGGGTAGAAATGGCCTTAATTTTCTCAGCAGACATTTACCAAGGGCTTGGCACTCACAAAAACAGGAAGACTTGAAGAACACATGTCATTGAGAATACTGTTTCTGAGCATCTCAAAATGAGGTCAACGGACCATTTGCAACAAACCTTCATTCAAAATGCAGATGCAAGGCACCCAGACCTATCGATTCAGAACATCTGGGGTGAAACCCAGAAACTTGAATTTAGCAATAGTCATATATATTACAATTTTAGAATGATGAAACCAAAGGCTCACATTTTCTAAAGGGAAAGAAGACTTGTGGGCAAATAATGCAAATGAACTGAGTTATAGAAAACTTACAAAATCTTTTATGACAGAACAACTCAAGAAGAGAAGAAAGCATTGTTCTATGTAAGCCCCTCTCAGGGGACATTAAAAGATGAGGCTTTATCCAGGTGTAAGCAGGTTGTCAAGGTCAATATGAAGCTGCATCTGGGACATTGAGTACTGTAGCCCATGGAAGATAGTAGATTTCCAAAATCATCCCAGCCAGGGTATCTGTATTAACTCCACTCCACAGTTCTCTTTTCTATCAGTGACATGTTCAGACTAAAGCTTCATCTGACCAGAATCTCCCCTTCCCAAGCCAAAATGAATGGAAATAAAAGAATGGAAGAATTGGAAAGGGAAAAGCTCGTGCATAATTTAGACCTGGAGGTAGCATAATGCAGGGAGATAGAGATCCAGTTTCTTAAGCCAGCAGAAACCAGAGTTTCTTAAGATCTGTGATTGTTGGTGCAATCATTCCTCAGGACCTCATTCCTTGTGAATGAAGTTCTCCACAATCCCTCTCCTGCATTTGAACTCTGAGACTGATTTGACTTGTGAGCATCAGTGTCTTATCTAATTGCCTGGCTGTTTAGACAAGCAAGTCCAGAATTTCACTGGCTTTAGCCCTTTCCTGTAATCTAGTGAGAAACTGAAATGTCAGCATCAGCATCCCCTCTGGTTGGCACCACGGTTAAGAGAACAAGCTTTAGAACCAGGGAATCCAGTGTCAGCTCCAGCTCTGCCACTCAGCAGCTGGGTGACCTGGAACCGTCAGGAGAACAGTGCCCATCTCACTGTACTGCTGAGACTACTAAATACTGTTTGTAAGATGCCAGCTGTTTGTCTGTTATATACTGTTAAAAAAATGATTAAAGAAAACAATTTAGGTGATACAAACTTTAACCCTTTACGAAGCAGAGAGGCTCCATTGCAAGAACTGAAAAATGGAACAGAAGAAGGGAAACTTTTATAGGATAAAGAATGAAAAACAAGGAAGAGTGGAGATCACTTTGTCATGTAGAGGAATATTGAATCACTGTGTTGTGTACCTGAAACTCACATAATGTGGTAGGTCAATTATACTTAAAGGGTAAAAAAAAGAACAAAGAAGAGAAAAGTAGGAAATATCTGATTGGCTGGCACCACAAAGTCACCTTTGTTTGAGGTATGAAGGAGGAAGAAATGAAAAAAAGAGCCCAGGGCTAGGTTGGTGTTTGGGGAATGACTGACTGGATGTATTGGGTTCCTGGTCAAATAGAGCATTTATGGGAACACTAAGTTTCAACTTGCTGATGTGGAACCCCCAGCAGGAGTGGCTCTATTTTGGGCCTAGAAGGTTCTATAGTTCTTCTAAGTGAACTTCTATCTTAATCATAGGAGAGCCATGTTCAAAGAAGAAGAAGGATCACCATCTATGTCAATTACAATAAAAAAAAAACCTAGTTTTTATCATATATTACAATGACTTATTTCAAATATTTGACCTCTGGAAGGTGGATGCTTATTTAATGTTTCCTCTTCTATGATAAAAGCATTTTCAGCAATTATCACATACTTATCAGTAATAATCCTTATTTTCTGGTTTAAACACAGATAATTAACAGAGCACCGGAGAATTGATGCTTTTTAACTGTGGTATTGGAGAAGACCCTTGAGAGTCCCTTGGACTGCAAGGAGATCAAACCAGTCAATCCTAAAGGAAATCAACCCTGAATATTCTTTGGAAGGACTGATGTTGAAGCTGAAACTCCAATACTTTGGTCACCTGATGTGAAGAACTGACTCGTTGGAAAAGACCTCGATGATGGGAAAGATTGAGGGCAGGAGGAGAAGGGGACGACAGAGGAAGAGATGGTTGGATGGCATCCCTGACTCGATGGACATGAGTTTGAGCAAGCTCCAGGAGTCGGTGATAGACAGGGAAGCCTGGCATGCTGCAGTCCATGGGGTTGCAAAAAGTTGGACGTGAATGAGTGACTAAACTGAACTGAATTAACAGACAACTACAGACTAGGAGAAAATATTTGCAAATGATGAAACTGACAAGGGCTTAATTTCTAAAATGTACAAACAGTTCATATACCTCAATATCAAAAAATGAACAACCCAATCAAAAAATGAACAGAAGAGTTAAATAGGTATTTCTCTAAAGAAAGGCATATGGATAGCCAATAAGCATGTAAAAAGATGCTCAACATTGCTAATTATCAGAGAAATGCAAATCAAAACTACAATGAGGAATCACCTCATATCTGTTAGAATGGTTATCATCAAAAAGCCTGTGAAAAGTAAGTATTGGAGAAGGTGTAGAGAGAAAAGGGAAGCTGCCTACATTGTTGGTGGAAACGTAAGCTGGTGCATCCACTATGAAGAACAGTATGAAAATGTCTTTAAAAAACTAAAAATAGAGTTACCAGTAATCCCATTCTTGGGCATATATCCCGAGAAGTTAAAAACTATAATTCAAAAAGATACGTGCATCCCCAGTGACCACAGCAGCACTATTTACAATAGCTAAGACATGGAAGCAACCTAACTGTCCACAGACAAATGAATGAATACAGAAGATACAGTGTGTGTGTGTGTGTGTGTGTGTGTGTGTATACACACTACTCAGTCATAAAATACTACTCAGAAGAAGATATTGTATGTGTGTGTGTGTGTGTGTGTGTATCCTTGTGGCTCAGCTGGTAAAGAATCCACCTGCGATCTGGGAGACCTGGGTTCGAACCCTGGGTTGGGAAGATCCCCTGGAGAAGGGAAAGGCTACCCTACCCACTCCAGTATTCTGGCCTGGAGAATTCCATGGACTGTATAGTCCATCGGGTCACAGAGAGTAGGACACGACAGCGACTTTCACTTTCAGATATACATTACTCAGTCATATAATACTACTCAGTTGAAAAAAGAGTGAGAGAATGTCATTTGCAGCAACGTGGATGGGCCTAGAGATGATCATACGAAGTATAGTATGTCAGGGAAAGACAAATATCATATGATATTTCTTACATGTGAAATTTAAAAATTATACAGAGGAACTTATTTACAAAACAGCAACAGACTCAAAGACATAGAAAACAGCTTCTCATCTGTGCCATGATTTGCTAATACCTGACTACTGACTTTAAAATTTATAATGCATAATTAAAGAAGTAACATTTGTGGGTACTATTCAAGTTTGTTTTCATCTGAAATTCAAGTTGCAAAAATATTTGGCACTGGTGGCTGTCACATTCATTAGGAGCCTTAAACCCATCTGCAGCTCTATTGATATTCATCAGCCCTGCTAAATCATTTACACCATCAGGAAATTAGTCTAGAATGACACTCCTTCTCAGAGAAAGGAACCAGGAAAATCCAGAGAGGCAATAAGCTGAGCCTTGATGGGAGGTGAATAATAGCACGTAACTGCTCCAGATCCCACTGCCATGGGGATCCGGGAGCTGCTGTCATGCGTCGGTTGGAGAAATAAAAACCCAGCTGCGGTGGGATTTTCATTCATATGGCAACACAATCCAGTGTCTGGCAAGTCACCCAGGCTGCCCAGCCAACCATCTGTTTCAAAACCTCCTGCATTTTCCCATTCATGTAGCCATTTAATCTGCCCTTGGCAGGACTGAAAATAAAATTCAGGGGACTCGTTGAGAAATGCATGGCTCAGAAAAGCCCTGACCAAGATGAACTCAGGCCTAGCACACCAGGACCACTGCAGGAAGCTGCACAGAAGCCCTCCTGGACCTCAGCTTTTTTGAATCAGAAATTATACCGCAAGCTGTCACTAGGGGGAGCTCCCCACAGGACACAGCTAGCCTGCAACCACATCCAGGATATAATTCCAGTGACTTCACAGAACTTCTGTTTCAGTTATTTTCTTTCTTTCTTCCCCGCCTCCCCCCACCCCTTTTCCTGTTGTGATGATTGGGAGGGGAAGGGAGATTTGAACCTTTTCTTGCTTTCCCTAGAAGTGGTACCAAGAAGAGGAAATCAACTTGAGCTGTTGAGTAGTCTTACCACATCTTCTGTTTGAGGACTCAAGAGTTAAAGGAACACCAGGCTGGTAATTTAGAGTGTGATAGTTATTTTATAATTTCTTCTCATCAGACAAACATATTTTTGTTTGTTTGTTTACATTTTTTAATGAAAATATGTATAAAAATGCTCAGTTACAGTTAAATTTCCTTAAATTTCCAAATTCTCATGCCTCCTGCGTAAATTTATATCCAAAGATTCAACTTTTTATAAATTCTCTGAGGAGCATACTAATGACCTAAGACCTTAAAAAAATATATAGAAATGACTCAGTGAATTTGAGTTGAGATCTGAGAAGCTATATTAGAAAAAGTTGCAAACTTGGTGATTCTAATGATTTTCAGAACAACTGGGAACAGTCCCCATAACACAATTTTGTCCACCTAAACCATCTGGGGCTCTGAATTCCAGTTTGCTGATGACAAATAAATGAGGCACTTGGTTCTCCTAATGAGGTTTTAAAATTCCTGAACCTCTGTTTTCCAGACTCACTTGATTCACAAATTATCTAGGCATTGGTCTCAAACTTGACTGGACATTGCCAATACCTGGAGCTCTTTAAAAAGTCCCCATGCCTGGGAGCCACACCCAGTGGCTCTGATTTGGTTGGTCTGGGCTGGACCCTGGGCATTCGATTACTTTAAAGTTCCCATGACCCTAATGCACAGCACAGTTTGAGAGCCACTGAGAGGACCCAAGCTCCACACACTGAATCAATACCTTTAGGGCAGAACCCAGCACTCTGAATTGTTAACATGCATGATGGACGAGGGAGACTCATGACCTGGTGAGTCTGTGAACGGAAAGAACCTCACATTTCTTTTCCCAGCAGACTGTGGCCCTTCCCTGTCCAGGCATTTTGCTAGAGCTGCAGCTGAGGCTGCCAGTGGCTAGTCTGAGCAGAGAGGTGCAGAGTGGCGGGGAGGTCTGGGACCTCACCCAAGGCTCCCTCCCTCCCTCTGCCACCCGTCCACACACATGTGGATGCTTCTATAAATCACTTCTGATATGTGGTTCGAATTCAGGAAGTGTTCTGACTGCTTACCCCTGTAATGATGGAGTGAAGGAAAGGTCTAATTTTGGAATGACTGTGGCTTAGGCAGCGCCGTGTTCCTTGCAAGTCTGAATTTCCTCAACACAGTGGCTCCATGGCCCCGCCTGCTCACCACAATTACACAGGCCATTTGAGGCACGCTATCCATCACAGCAAATTACTGGTGTGATCCTCTCAAGAACAAGGCTGGACGGCCTTGCTGATGGCAATCTTTGCAGAGCCTTCTTGAGAATGGAGACAAAGGCAAGGTGGGAGGAAGAGCTTGCAGGTCAAGGTTACGAAATCAATTAGCAAGATCTCTGCCTGACTTACAGCCTGAGTGACAGACAGGGGTTATGAAAGCTACTAGTACACAGACAAGCATCTCACCAGGGTTTGTGTTCTTGTCCCTGTGGTTTTACTGGCAAAGTACAATCAGGAAAGGAAATTAGCATGTGTGAAGCCCTCTACGAGTGGTTACATTCTGCTAGATCCTAATTTCAGGTAATTCACTCAACAGTTCCATGAGACACCATCACCCTCATTCTCCAGATAAGGAAACCGAATCTCAGTTTATCTAGAATCACACAGGAAGGCAGAGGCAGAGCAAGATTTAAGCCCAGGGTGCTCTGGCTTCAAAGCCCTTGCCACTCCCAGTATCTTGGACCAGTAGAAACCTCCACACTCTAACCTCCATCTCTTCACAGGTCAGCTCCCAGGGAGCTGGAAAGTCAGGGCAGGGAGGTCACTGCTGACTTGTCGGCAGTGAGACCCTGTGATCAGGTTGCGGGGTTACCTTCCCAGGAGGACAGCACAGGAAGTGAAACTCCATCCTGTTTTCAAGAACACAGGGTTTGTCTGACTCCGCATCCTACAATGTCGGCAGCTGTTTATCTCAAGCCTAGGAAGTCTTGGCTTAGTCAGTAGGAATATGGGCTCCTGTGCAAAACTGTATTACAGTCAGTTTTTAGCCCACTGAGGGGTTGCCATCGAGACTATTCCACAGACACCATAATATGGGTGAATTGCATTCCTCCCGTTAATGAACAACACACACTTCTTTGGAAACATTGCCTCTGTGAGAGACACACTGAATTTGAACTGGGAGTGGAGGGCCAGTTTGCTCCTTACATTGGTGCTGTATAAATAAGGCTTTCTCATCGCACAAGGCAAACTCATCCAGGGATTCTTCCTGGGAAGGGCCCAGGAAGGCAGGCTGCGCCCGGTGTAAAGGCTTCTTCAGGTAGCGCTGGCGGTGTGGGGTGGAGGGCCCTGTGCGTAGAGGTAGTAGTGTGATAAGAGTGTTGGAGATTCCAGACACAGAGCCCCTGTAGAATACAAAGGGCTGGGCAATGTGCAGACCTGAGGTATATGCTCTACCAGTAATGAGGAGGTGGCCGTCACTGGGGCCTTGGGTCCCACCTGTAACCTTCTGAACTTTGTGGCTTCCCATGGAAAGAGAAAGGGAAAGGGACTGGGACAAATGAGGGCCCCTCTAGCAGTGGTTTGTTCTGGTTTGGAGTAAAGGGACAAACATTTGCAGCAAGGAAAGAGGGGATGCAGTCTTGAGGAGCCCCTACACTTACTGTACCTGACCCTGTGAAGAGGGATTATTAGGTAGGTTGGTTAGGAAAAGCTGTGACCACTTTTACAGCTCATTCTCACACGAATGCTATTCACCTAGGAATTTGCAGGGACTGCCTGTACTTAATACTATTAAGAATTGTTCCTGGATCCTGAATAAACTGATAGGCTCAAGGAGCCTGATGTCAAAAAAAATTCTGCAATCATTCCTAGGACCCTAAACCAAATTCTGAAATTAACCAACTAGTCAATGATGGGGTGCCTAATGGGGACAAGGGCAGCCCTGTGTCAAGTATTGATGAATTCAGAGAGTCACTTTATATCAGAGAAGGATGAGTCATGAGCTCAGCCTTCCAAGAAGGTTTGTGAAGAGGGAGCCCGGGGAGGGAGAATGCAATTATCTAATACAATGGCAGCCTCAATGAAGGATGACAAGGGGATGGGCAATAAAAGAAAGATACCGGAGCATCTGATTAAAGCCCCAAACATAAAAACAATAGTGATCGCTCTCTAGAGAGTGGAGATGGAGCTTCCTTCTAGAGGAGTTGAAGTGAACAGCCCCTGGGCCTCTCTCTCACTGTTACCTGAGACCCCCATGGACTCACCAAAAAGGAAGCTGTGGTGAATTTTAAATCCAATATCAGATTTTCAGGTAGGACAGACACTGGCTAGAAGTCATGGGACTAAGGAGCCAAAGGTTTTGGCTTTGACTAGTCAGGTAAAATATTTATCCTGAAGGAAGATGTAGCTCTGGATGTCTTTCTTCTTGGGGGTAATCCAGTGTAAGGCTGGTGACAGCTTCTTGTTGCGTACCATGTCCTTGAAGGAGGAGAGAAAATGAAAGGGCTTTCTGTTCATCTTCCTGGCACCGTCTCAGAGCTGATACTCAGAAAACATGCTTATTGCAGACACAGATCGATATCCGTGAAGGAGCATGAGTCACAGGCGCCTAGAGCTGTGTCCAGTCCCCCGCTGCTCCCAAACGGGGTGATGTGGCTTCCTTCTGTCTCTCATAAGCCAGGAATCCAAGCTTCTTCTTCTCTAGGGCTGTAAGGACCCAGGATGCACTCAAGGAATCCGTCCCCTCTTCTGTTGAGGGTTAAGAGCATGGGCCACGTTTCCTGTGCAGCCGGGGCCGGGAAGCCAAGGGCTACTGCAAAGTCAGTGAGAAGGACCCCGGGATGCTCGAGGGCCAGCTGCCTGTGGAGGAAGGTGGGTGGCAGGCCTTCTGTGGACACAGGGTAGCTTGTGGAAGCACCATGGCTGTTTCGATGAGGGGTGGACTTGAATCCCTCTCACTGAGGCAGGAATGAGCTCTTTCACTGGTTACTGGGCCTGCCTGGCTACCCACTATCCCTTCTCAGTGGTTTGTTTTCCCTGCTGAGGTTGCAGGACAGACCCTAGATAAATGCACATCCAGGAATGTGCCATGTTCTGAGAGAGTGCCCCTCAGGCCAAGCGTCTTCTCCAACACTCCTTACAGATTCTAAGACCAAGACCCAGCTCCCACCATATCGGAGGGGGCCAGCTAAGGGTGTGTTTTCAGCTACTATCAAAGCTCCTAGTATCATGGTCCACATATTATTCTAAGTCTGAGACAGAGATTTCAGAAAGAGATTTCTTTATTTGATAAAGATGTTGATGATGATGATAATTGTCTTTGAACACAATCTTCCACAGAGTCATAAGTTTATTTTTTCTGTGGTTTAGGATCAAACAGAGAGAAAAGACATCTGACTAATAGCCTTCCCCTGAGGGAGTCGGCCTCACCCACTCTGTCTGTGAGCGTGAGCCCCAGAGGGAATGGATGGGGGTGGGGGTGGCTCCAGGTTCCCGGAGCCCGTTGTCTTACTTGTTTTTTTTTTCTTTCCCACAGTCTGGAATCTGTCCTCCAGAGTTATCACCGAGGGAAAAGGATGGCGAATAAAATTAAAACAGCATAGGACTATGTCTGGGACTTGCTTTTTCTAAGACTGGAACTGAATTTTAGATCGTGAGGCCTCCCCAGACCCTACCATCATGCAGATGAGGAAGTGAGAACTGGGGAGGAGCAGTCTCACTCGGGAGAATCGCAGGGATTGCAGAGTCTAAGGTCCAAACACACACCCTCACCAGAGCCTGGGGGTCCCAGCTCTGCATCCAGTGGCCTCCCCACAGCTACCCCAGGGGGTGTCATGTTTCTCATATTCGATTCTATTGGACAGAAACAGGAGGGGAGACTTAAGTAATCCCTGACTGTCCTCATTTTTTAGACCTAGAACCCCAACTTTCTAAAGGGGAAAATGACACTCTTTCCAGGTGAAAATCAACTAAGACATAACTGTGAAGACAGACATTTTGGCTTTAGGTGATTTCTACCCCAATCCCATCCATGAGCCAGATTAGAATCACTGAACATCTACCCAAGCATCATAGGTATTCTATGAGATCCTCTCAGATGACTCATTTCCATATCTCATAGTAGTATTAGAGCTGGAAGAGACCAAGAGAGAAGAGAGGATGGTTTGGCCTCTCCTGGAGCCTCTCTCCATCCCCTCATGATGTGCTATGTCCAACCAGTCATGTTTCAGTTGAGCCCAGCAACTAACCTGGAGAAAGGAGAAAGGGGGTTTCCTGAAATAGGCTGTCCTCAGACAAGGAGCTACTTTTATACTGTAATCCAAAAATTTATTTATTGGAATGCATATGGTCTTAGTTGCAGCATGTGGGATCTAGTTCCCTGACCAGGGATTGAACCTGGACCCCCTACACTGGGAGCGTGGAGTCTTAGCCACTGGACCACCACGGAAGTCCCAGTACGGTAAACTTCATTGCATTCAGGAAGGTCAATGGTGGTTCTCTACAAACTTGGGTGGTTCTTCACCCAAACTTGCCCTCTGGGAAAGACTATGAACCACAATCTTATAGGAAATGAATTTGGACTTCCGTTAAAATTCTTATGTGGTATATAGGTAATGGGCAGGTGAGTTCATATACTGATGCTATGGACTCCCACTGTTCCATGTGAGTAAAAGTCACATTTCACAGGAGAAAGAGCAGAGGGTAATGGTGTCTACATCCCTGAGTCACCTTGTTGATTCCATGCCAGATCGGTCTACTTACCTGTCACTTGGAAACCATCACTGCTCCCTGATCGATCTGCCAACCCCTCATTTTCCTCTCTCTTTCCTTCTTTACACAGGGCCAATTCTATCTTCAGTTTAGTTGAGTTGCTCAGTTGTGTCTGACCCTTTGTGATCCCATGGACCGTAGCACCACAGGCTTCTCTGTCCATCACCAACTCCTGGAGCTTGCTCAAACTCATGTCCATCGAGTCGATGATGCCATTGAACCATCTGATCCTCTGTCATCCACTTCTCCTGCCTTCAATCTTTCCCAGCATCAGGGTGTTTCCAGTGAATCAGCTCCTCACATCAGGTGGCCAAAGTACTGGAGTTTCAGCTTCAGCATCAGTCCTTCCAATGAGTATTCAGGATTGATTTCCTTTAGAATTGATTGGTTTGACTCTTCATTGAGTCACTCAGTTGTGTCCGAGTCTTTGTGACCCCATGAATCGCAGCACACCAGGCCTCCCTGTCCATTACCAACTCCCGGAGTTCACTCAGACTCGTGTCCATCAAGTCGGTGATGCCATCCAGCCATCTCATCCTC
>SJYV01048915.1:682101-729744 GCA_006410875.1 Neotragus pygmaeus | reverse complement strand
GTGTTTGCTATGACCAGTGCATTTTCTTGGCAAAACTCTATTAGTCTTTGCCCTGCTTCATTCCACATTCCAAGGTCAAATTTGCCTGTTACTTTAGGTGTTTCTTGACTTCCTACTTTAGCATTCCAGTCGCCTATAATGAAAAGGACATCTTTTTTGGGTGTTAGTTCTAAAAGGTCTTATAGGTCTTCATAGACTTCAGCTTCTTCAGCTTTACTGGTTGGGGCATAGACTTGGATTACCATGATATTTAATGGTTTGCCTTAGAAACCAACAGAGATCATTCTGTCGTTTTTGAGACTGCATCCAAATACTGCATTTGGGACTCTTTTATTGACCATGATGGCTACTCCATTTCTTCTGAGGGATTCCTGCCTGCAGTAGTAGACATAATGGTCATCTGAGTTAAATTCACCCGTTCCAGTCCATTTTAGTTCGCTGATTCCTAGAATGTCGACGTTCACCCTTGCCTCTTGTTTGACCACTTCCAGTTTTCCGTGATTCATGGATCTGACATTCCAGGTTCCAATGCAATATTGCTCTTTACAGCATCGGACCTTGCTGACTCCTTGTTTGACTCTTAACCCCATCCAAAGGCTTCAGGGGCTTCACCGGTGGCTCATATGGTAAAGAATCTGCCTGCATTTCAGGAGAGCCGGGTTTGATCCCTGGGTGGGGAAGAGCCCCTGGAGAAGAGAATGGCAACCCTCTCCAGTATTCTTGCCTGGAGAATCCCATGGACAGAGGAGCCTGGAGGACTACAGCCCATGGCGTCACACAGGGTTGCACACGACTGAGCAACTAATGCTTTCACTTTCAAAGGCTTCAGAGGTGGAGTTCCACTGCTGATAAATTCAAACTCTCCCCTCTGAATTGCAGGATCTCCATCCCACAGATGCATTACTCCCTTCACAGGTCTGTCCTCATGCTGAACTTACGCTTTCTCTCTCTTGAGCTTTCTCGAACCTGCCTCGATTATTTTTTTCAGATTTTCTCCCTCACCTAGAATGCCTCTCCACAAATCTCTACCTGCCAAAATCCAGCCATCAAAGCTCACCCCAAATGTCACTCAAAAGTCCACTTTTTCATTTTCCAAATGCTTGTATGAGAAGGATTTTGGTGTGTAACATTTATTATTATCTACCAGGTTGTATATTAAGTGTTCTGGCTTTTCTGTTGAACCCTCAAAACCTACCCTACAGGGCAAGTGGTGGTACTATCCCTGTTTTACAAAGAAAAACACTATGATGCAATGAAGTGCCCTGGCACTCTACTCCACCTTGTATCGCAGTAAGAGTATTCATTTGCATCTTACATCATAGGTCTTGGAGCAGGAGGAGGGCACTATTCATCTTCTTTCACCCCACCTTTTCCAGTGCACTGCCTGATGCATGGTACCCACTCAGTATATTGGATGTCGTTTCAGACGGTGCTGGAATTCAGCTATTCTGATATTGTTTTTTTAATTGGCTCTTCTCAAGTGGTGGCTGGTTTTTATATTCCATAGCTCAGATATGAGGTGAACAGGGGAGGCCCATCTACTCTTGCAGAAGTAAGCCCACGTAGCTTCCTGAGGGAGACAAGAAGGAAGGGGAGGGAATTTGTTCTTGTGGGATGGGGGGTTCCCTCCGTGTGTTCATCTGTGACCCAGGACAGCACATCAACAAGTGGCTTCAGTTCCTCCAGCCTAGGAAGGACTGGCCACCAATCTGATGGAAGTGAATGCTTAGAGGTTGATATGCGGATGACACCGCCCTTATGGAGGAAAGTGAAGAGGAACTAAAGAGCCTCTCGATGAAGGTGAAAGAGGAGAGTGAAAAAGCTGGCTTAAAACTCAACATTCAAAAAACTAAGATCATGGCATCCAGTCTCATCACTTCATGGGAAATAGATGGGAAAACAATGGGAACAGTGACAGACTTTATTTTCTTGGATTCCAAAATCACTGTGGATGGTGTCCACAGAAAAGCTATGACAAACCTTGACAACATATTAAAAAGCAGAGCCATCACTTTGCCAACAAAGGTCTGTATAGTCAAAGCTATGTTTTTTCCCTGATGCTGGGAAAGACTGAGGGCAGGAGGAGAAGGGGACGACAGAAGATGAGAAGGTTGGATGGCTTCACTGACTCAATGGACATGAGTTCGAGCAAACTCTGGGAGATAGTGAAGGACAAGGAAGCCTGGTGTGCTTCTTTCCATGGAGTGGCAAAGAGCTGGACACAACTGAGTGACTGAACAACAATGAACAGCAACAACGTGTATGGATGTAAGAGATGGAGCTGTAAAGAAGGCTGAGTGCCAAAGAATTGATGATTTCAAACTGTGGTGCTGGAGAAGACTCTCAAGAGTCCCTTGGCCAGCAAGGAGATCAAACCAGTCAATTTTAAAAGAAATCAACCCTGAATATTCATTGGAAGGACTGATACTGAAACTGAGGCTCTAATACTTCGGCCACATGATGTGAAGAGCTGACTCGTTGGAAAAGACTCTGATGCTGGGAAAGATTGAGGGCAGGAAGGAGAAGGGGGTGACAGAGGTTGAGATGGTTGGATGGCATCCCTGATTCAATGGATATGAATTTGAGCCAACTCCAGGAGATGGTGAAGGACAGAGAAGTCTGGTGTGCTGCAGTCCGTGGGGTTGCAAAGAGTTGGACATGACTGAGCAACTGAAAAACACAAAGGAGCAAAGAACACCAGAGATTGGAGTTTATGACTCTGGCATCACAGCATGAATACTAGGACTTGGGGATAAAGAGGCCATCAGGCAGAATAAAACTGATTAACCTCCTGTCCCCCAGGGCAGTGGAATAAGTATGCCCAGGATCACACAGAGACCTAGACTCAAGCTTGGCATTGCTACTTAGTATCCAGGTGACCTCTGGCAAGTAACTTACTTGTTCTGAGCCCCAGTTGTCACATCTGTGAACATGGGGTAACATCCTACATTGTAGGGCTGGTGTCAGGATTGGAAGAGACTGTGACAAACCATGAGCACAGAGCTTGCCCTCCTGCTAAGCTGCTGCTAAGTCACTTCAGTCGTGTCCGACTCTGTGCAACCCCATAGACGGCAGCCCACCAGACTCCTCTGTCCCTGGGATTCTCCAGGCAAGAATACTGAAGTGGGTTGCCACTTCCTTCCTCTACTGCTTGGTTAATCCAGGCCATTGGCAGCTCAGGGAAGGGAGAAGATGGGGCCACATCTCAAGCCCCGTCAGCCCAGCTGGTCCCCTACCATCTAGCACTCCCCAGCAAGCTCTCCCTGTGCAAAAGGAAATGGACCCTGGAAGGTGTGTTCTATTCCCACTAGATTGTCCCTTACAAGGCTTTAAGGGGCAGGATAGCACTCGTTCCCTGACACCCTATAATAAGAAATGATATACTTCAACAGTTCTTTGATTTGATGGGTCCTTAGTACACATGAGCTAGAATTTTGAAGAACATGACTATAATTTGGAGCCTGTGGTTAAGTACAACTCAGATGCCAGACATAATTCACTGCCAGTCTGTCCTCTTGGGTCTTCCACGTGTCCCCCTTCATTCTTCCGTGAAGGCTTTTTAAGGATGTTCTATTTCCTTTCTTATCTCCATTCCCAACTCCTGAATTTAGGCAAAGAAAAATTTCACTTTGAAAACTGCCCTAACAGTCAACACTACTTTGATCAGTGTCTTTGAGTTCACCTAAAACCAAACTCTCACTCTATAGGTGAGAAAAATGGAGGTACAGAGAGATTAAGTAACATGCCCAGATAATTACAGAGGTCAGATGGCAGATCCAGATGATAGAACAGGTTTGGGTATTTTTAGGGCATAGCCTACTGTCACTTCATGGTTGCAATGATCTCACATTCATATCCATTTATAATTTCTCTCCTGTATTCATATATTCCCTATATTATTATCTATTTAACACTTTTTTCTTTAAGTAGTCTAGCATTCTTATTTAAAGAAACTTTTTTTTGTATTTAAAAAATTTTAAGTGGAGGCTAATTACTTTATAATATTGTGGTGGTTCTTTTGCCATACATTCACATGAATCACCCATGGGTGTACATGTGTTCCCCATCCTGAATCCCCTCCCACCTCCTTCCCCATCCCATCCCTCAGGGTCATCTCAGTGCATCAGCCCCGAGCACCCTGTCTCATGCATCGAACCTGGACTGGCAATCTAATTCACATATGATAATATACATGTAAAGAAACTTATTTTTAAAGAGAGATTTTTGATCATCACCTAATGAAAAAGCAATATCATTTATCACTGACAGAAAATTAGTTAAAGACAAGGTGAAGTATAATTACATGGAATTCTAACTAGATGTTGCTGCCTGGGCAAAGAAAACCAGCCNGAAACTTATTTTTAAAGAGAGATTCTTGATCATCACCTAATGAAAAAGCAATATCATTTATCACTGACAGAAAATTAGTTAAAGACAAGGTGAAGTATAATTACATGGAATTCTAACTAGATGTTGCTGCCTGGGCAAAGAAAACCAGCCGACACCTGTTCTCTGATTATAAAGGATGATTGGCAAGCTTCAGAGATGTTCAAGACCTAGTAGGACTAAATGAAAATGGATTCTGGACCTAATTCCATTATTACACCTTGTGTCATCTTTATATCATTGAGAAGAACTTTTCTGAGATACAATCAGCAGGACGTCCTCACGCTTTGAGAACACTGTTGTAGTCTGAAATGCTGCCACACCAGGGGCCTGCACCTCCCCAGAGGTGGTCTGACTCCTCTCTCCTGCACAGCAAGGCCTCTCAAGGAAACTACACTTGAAGAGCTTCATCCTGTTTGCTCACCAGGTGGCCGGACCCTCCTTCATTCTCACAGTGGAATATATGTTGAATGTAAGCATTAATTTTGGTAGATTTTCTGAGGGACTATCTTATTCACCCCAGAAACAATGTCTAGATAATTAAATTTTGGATAATAATGAGTCAGGGAAGTTGATCTGAGCAGTGGAAAAAATGCTGATTTAAATTACCAATATACACATACTTTTAGTTCTTGGAAGCCAGTGCCAACTGTGCCTGCCGGAAGTTAAATGCTCAATAGCTTGTTATGATTGATGCATGCATTAGTCATTAAAAAGCCAAGTCTTGAACTAAATCATTTGCATCCAAAGGATGACATCAGTCACACCGTGAGCTTTTTGTGTCAGGAACAGACCACTAGATGGAGCACTTGCAATTCAAAAATTAAAAAAAAAAAAAAAAAAAACCACCTCAGCCCTGGAGGTACAAGCATTTTACCAAAGGATCTATTATTGTACTTATAAACCCTGCGTGTACACAAGCGAGGAGGCACCACTTGCCCTAAAGATGGTATTCTTTTCTTTCCTCCCAGACTCTGATATGCCTGTCCCTCTTTCCTCAGGACAGGTCACTTCTCCCCACAGGCAGTTTCTCTCTATGAGCTCACCTTTTTAAACTTCTAGCCTGTCATTATTCTATTCCTAGCTCTATGACTGAGTAGAAAAATGTGTTCTTTAAGATGTGGTTTCTTTCTTCCCTCTACCTCGACACTACTCACTCCTGAGCTTTAAGGCACTGATTCCTCAAGTATCATGCCTACATGCCAACCAGATGCCGCCTGCAAAGGCACCTGGATTTGGAGGACGTCCATTCTTTTCCACGAATGACACCCCACCTTTATTCTCCCCTGCTGATGACAGCAATAAATCTTCTTTAAAGCTAAAAAAAAAAAAAAAAAAAAGAAGGTCCATATCAATAGAGTAGTTGTTCTTTTACCAACCCTTTAAATATGGCCATAATGAGGTTTATGAGCCCAGTACTCAAGAGTGAGGACAGGAAATAGGAGTGACACCTCCAAGCAATAAGGTCTAAAACAATAGAAGACATTGAAACCATTGCAACAAATCAGTGAGCTTATTTGCAAGTTCTAATCCAGGGCTATATACTTCCCAGATGGTTGGTGTGTGTGTGTATGTGACAAAGGGAGAAGACAGAGAAAGTACTGAAACATTGACTTATTCTCTGCACAAATAGGTACGTCAACAAAATCAAGCACAAAAAAAGCCTCTTTGTGGCTGGTGTTTCCTGGCTGCAGCCCCAGAACCTAAGAACCCAGAGCTCTATTCCCCAGTGGCCTCTCCTAATTTGCTAAATAACCTTGGGCAAGTCACTTAACCTTCCCAAACCTCAGCTTCTTCTGCTATAAAAGGAGGGTGCCAAGTGCTGTCTTTTCCCTGCTTCTCAGGGAAGTTGTGAGGATTAATGATGAGAGAAAGGCCGTCAAGGGCTTGGAGTTTCTTTAAGAAAGGTGCTACTTACCCTTGGATCAGAGTCATAAAAATAAAAGCAATAAATACACAGCAGCAATCCTGGTCAAGGCTATCAGGAGGGCTCTGTGTCCTGTGGGTTTCCATGTTTTCTTTTCCTCTAAGAGGGTTGGCAGGGACCAAACAAACAAAAATACCTAATAATGCCTTTGTCTGACAATATCCTCATTGGCTTTCATCTGATTAGTCTGTGTCTGTAGATGACAAGATTTTAAACATCCTGAAAGCACGGAAAGGAAAAACCGGTTCTGCCCAAAGACACTGGGCACTCCTGCCCAGCCCTTCATGCAGAGAGGAGTGAAGCCCTCTGACAATTAGCCTTCTAGCTTGGTGGCAGTAATTATCACCATTAGGAGCTTCTCTTTCCCTCTTATGATAAAATATATATCTATGCTCTGGTGGCCCCAAACTGAGGACGGCTTGGGCAGAACCCAAAATGCAAGGGAAGGATCGATTTTAACCTATTTTAAAACATTTGATTTAATTTGATATTTCTAGTTTTCAGCAGCTTACAGCAAATAGATGAAAATAAATGTCTTGTCACATGTGGTGCTGCGAACTATGCCTTTTGGTTTTCAAAGACTTCTGAAAACAGGAGGAGAATCCTCTATTAGCCGTGTCTGATGCCTCAGGATCTTCCACCTGTCATTGTTCAAAGGTCTATTTTTTGGAGCCTTGAGGAATGACCAAGTGGACTGTTGGTTCTAAAATGCTGTAAGTGATCTTCTCTGAGTCTTTCGGCTGGAATAATGGAAAGGGATGGGATAAAGGGGTGAGTAGCAGGTCCTCTGAAGAATATGTGGGTCCTCTGTGCATTTCTGTGTGTATTTTTCAGGGTTAGAGATCTAATTCTGATACTGGAGGAAAAGGAAGAACAAACGGTAACTATGGATTATGCTGCTGTTAGCTTTCTTTTCTGGTCTGATTATTGAAGTGGCCCACTGTCTTGATGAAGCCTTTCCTCTCTAAATAATTAATTTGCATTTATGCAAGTGAATTTGCCTTTTTCAAATCTTAACACATAACACTGAGGGCCCAGGCTCAGCAAACCCACTTTTAAGTGCATAAGCAATTGCCTTGAAATAATGAACAACTCTCCTTGGTAAAGGAAGGCTAAACTTCAGTATACCATATTAAATCAGAGCAGATACTAGCCATTTGGTGTTAAAAATGTTATAAACACATAAACATTTATAAATGTACTTGGTCAATAAGTTTAGTTAGCTAGAATATGTTAAATACTTCAAAGGAAGAGTTTCAATATAAATATTTAACCAGTTTGTTTCAACCTATTTCATAAGCATTTATGCCAACCAGATATTTGTTTCTTAAAAAAAAAAAAAAAAAGGACATGGAATCAAAAAGAACTGAGTTCAAGAGTGTAAGTGGATGATCAGGGTTCCTTAAAACATCTGAAGCTAAAACTCAGCACCCAGCACCCGTGGTCTGTTAGTGGTGGGTGGTAGCATCTTCTTCACTTGTCAAGATTTTGGGTGTGACATATGCATGAGCACAATCCCACCCACTGGGCTGCTGGATTCTCCGGAGCAACACTTTTGTAAAGGAATATGCTAAGAGAAGGCTTTGTTTTCCTAATGCTTGCTTTTCTCTTCCTCCAGTCTCATTGAGGAGCAAGTTGTACCTTCCTTACTATCAATTCCTAGTCCCAGCATTCTTCCCATGCTCGTGACTGCTCCAGATCCAGATGTTATTACCTCACCCCTTCTCAACCCAGTCTAGAGAGCAAGGGAAGAAGTAGGGCTGGGCCAGAGGACACTTCCTTCTAAAGGGCCTTATGGAGTGCCCCTCCATCCCCACAGTCCCTGAGCCCTTGGCTGGGTCCTAAAACTGACTCCTGCACACTGACTCTTTTGGGTCAGGAGTTTGACTTTCTCATCCTCTGATACTGTTTTAAGCCTCGACAATTTTCTGATATCTTGAGCAGTACCCATTGCACGTATTCTATTCTAACTCATTCATTCAAGGAAAGGCAGTTTCCAACCACAACTGGAGCAGCTGATGAGGCCCAGCCCCCTCCCAAAGAGCTACCAAACATCTGGTATTGGACCAGGCTGCCCCGATGTTTGGGATTTCCACCCACCACTCTTCCTTCCTGCATTTGCAAAGTCACTTGATGCCTGTGTGCATCCCAACAGTTTGTGTGTGTGTGGTGGTGGTGGTGGATTTGGTCCTTTCTTTCTTTCTGCTATTCATATCTTATTTTCATTGGGGATGTTATCCTTATAAACTTAAATCCCAGATGACTGTGTGTACCAGGCAGAGTCATCCAACTTGTGCTTTGGGAAAGTCCACGTGGGTTTGTTTTTTTTTTTTCTTTTTCTTTCTGCAGAAGAACTTCTTTTCTGCAGTTGGATTGAATCCTTAAAGATAGGAATGGGAGCATCAAGGTAATGAGTGACATGGATGAAACCTGCATTGGGTGCATTTCCTCATACTAAGATTTTTTCAATAGGTCAGCTTTCAGGAAACTGCTGCCTTAAAATTCTTGGTAAACTCACCGCTGTCTTAAATGGATTTTAGCTGGTCTGTGTCAAGAGCAGGGCAAGGAGAGGGGCTGAATAAATTTCCCATGGATGAGCTGAATCCTGAAGTGGTATTCCCAGCAAGAGAAAGGGACAAATGAAGAAGGCCAGGAATCATCAGCATTGATAAGTAGTATTGATTGTGTGTCTACCTGGTGTTGGACAGCTCAAGAGCAGTGCTGAAGATCAGAATGCAAAGGGACAGAGTACTTTGGAAACTTTAAAAATGTTTGTGCTAAATAGAGGAAGCTCACGAGCCTGGAAATATAGTATCAAAAGGGAAATGGGACAGGTGGACTCTCCCAGGCCCATAGTTTCAAGATATTAAAAAAAAAAATAACTGGACTGATGAAGGAAGGAATGAGTTGGTGAGTGTAGAATAATGTATTAGCTAGTGGCTTGCCTACTAGCTTAGCTGCTCATTTGTGTCTGATTCTCTGCAACTCCATGGACTGTAACCCACCAGGCTCCTCTGTCGGTGGAATTCTCCAGGCAAGAATACTGGAGTGGGTAGTCATTTTCCTTCTCCAGGGCATCTTCCCGACCTGGGAGACAAACCTGTGTCTCCTGCATTGCAGGCAGGTTACCATCTGAGCCACCGAGGGCTTCCCAGGTGGTGCTAGTGGTAAAGAATCTATCTGCCAATACAGGAGACTTAAGAGACTTGGGTTTGATCCCTGGAACAGGAAGATCCCCTAGAGGAGGAAATGGCACCCCACTCCAGTATTCTTGCCAGAAGAATCCCATGGACAGAGGAGCCTGGTGGGCTCTAGTACATGGAGTCACAAGGAGTCAGATGCAATTGAGCATCAATGTGTTTGCCTACTGTGAGATACAGCTCTTTTTGTTGTTGTTTACTTGTTTTTTTCCCCCCTTCCAGACGACATGTTTGAAATTTCCTTTTTGATCTTTAAATAGTCCTGGGGGAAACAGTTATAAGGCCGACAAGATGCTTAAAACTTTTGTATATTTCATTAAAAATAAATATTGCAGAGGAGGTTGTAGATCAAATCAGTCTTTGTAGTGTAATTAGCTAAGCAAATCCACCCTTCCTCTGCCATGATTATAGTGAGGTCATTCACCTTAGTTTTTTTTGCCAGTAAATTATAGATGCTATGTTTCATCAACTAGCTGAGTTGGTATTTAAAAGAACTTTATGCATTTCTAGAACCCTGTTATATTATAATAAGATTTATAGCTCTGTACATTTTCTGCAGTGATAGAAACTACTGCTTTATATCATCATTATTCTGAAATCTTGAGGTCTTTGCAGTAATTCAAGAGTTTGACAATGAAGGATTTAGCCAAAGAATCTGGCATATTGCTCTGTTCTTATTCTGGGTTAAGTTTTGAATTAATTCAATTGAAATTTTTAGAAAATCTGCCTATATTTTTCTGATATCAGTGTGGTTATTACATTTTTACACTTCTGCTATATTTCTTAACCCTTTATGAACCTTTAAAAACAGGCTGTTTCTATGGTTTCTCCTCAATAGGTTTTTGTGACTATTACTAAAGCACTATTGGTCTCATTGACTAACTGCCATTCAATATTTACCAATAAGTAGAGAGACATGAAAGGCCAGATTTGTTCCTGTGACAGAGATGGTTGCTGTGATAAACATTTGTAGCACATTGTTTTTTCAAGTTGAAGGCTATTTTAATTCCACTAGAAGGAATAGCTGAGTCTCAGAGATTTCTTTAAATCTTAGTGTGGCTTTTCCATTATATCCCTAAATAAGATGAAAAAACTCTTTGGAAATTCACAGACTTCCAGGCAATAAATAGTTTCATGCCTATAATTTGGATATACAATCTGATGGTAATCCTATCATATTATCAGTGGGAAAAAAGAGCATTTATTGAATACCTATTATGAGCTAGGCACTGTGTTAAATACTTTTCTGAACTGTCAAAAAAAAAAAAAAAACAAATGCAAGTTCATGGCAATTAAAATACTTACAAGTACATGGCATGGTATGATGAGCTGAATTGTGCACCCCCTCAAAAAAAGATATGTTCAAGTCCTAAGCCCCAACACCTGTGAATATGACTTTATTTGGGGATAGAGTCTTTACAGATGTAATCAAGTTAAAATGAGGGACAACTAAGTTAGGGTGAGCCCTAAATCCAGTCTGTGATAAGTGTCCTTATAAGAAAAAGATGGACTGGATATAGACACTGAGGATATACATAGGGGAAAATGTTCTGTGATGAGAGAAGCAGAGATTGGAGTGATCCAGCTACAAGCCAAAGAATGCCAAAGATTTGCAGCAACCACCAAAAGCTAGGAGAGAGGTACGGAACAGATTCTATCTCAGGGCCTCCAGAAGGAACCAGCCCTGCCGACATCTTGATTTTGGACTTTGGGCTCCTGATCCATGAGAGAATAGATTTCTGTTGTTTTAAGTCATCCTGTTTGTGGTAGCTTGTTACACCAGCCTTAGCAGTTGAACTCGTGTGCCTATCATGATGTTGAGCTTCCCAGGTGGCTTGGTAGTAAAGGACCTGCCTTCCAATGCAGGGGATGCAAGAGATGGAAGATCCCTTGGAGGAAGGAACGTCACCCACTCCAGTATTCTTACCTGGGGAATCCTATGGAGAGAGGAACCTGGTGGGCTACAGCCCATTGGGCCAAAAAAGAGACATGACTGAAGTGAATTAGCACACACACAGGCACCATGATATTACCTCTACTTCACACAAGAAACTTGCCTCCCAACATCTAGTTAGTAAGTGATGAGTGCTAGATTCAATCCCTGGGCCTCTGTGCTTTTCCTAATAATCGCCTGATCCCTGTGCACATTGCAAACTTGCTTTCTTCTCTCTTTAGTTTCAAGTCTCTGGAATAAATGTCACAGCCTCAAGTCCATAGGTGGGGAGAGGATGCTGTAACACACAGAGCTGTTCTTGGTACTCAGAAAAGCAAACACTGCAGCCAAGTCCTGGCATATCTTAGTGTCTCTGGTATCAGCAAAGTAATGAGAAGTTATGCACAAAATGGTTAAATATTTGAAACATGCCAGCTAAATCCATTCAATTTGCCATTTTTGATGAGGCCTATAAAGATGTTTGTTACGGTTGTTAATCCCTATTTCTATGAAGTTCCTAGGAAAGTAGCAGAAAGAAAATGAAGTTGCTCAGTCGTGTCCAACTCTTTGTGACCCCATGGGCTGTAGCCTACCAGGCTCCTCTGTCCATGGGATTTTCCAGGCAATAGTCCTGGAGTGGATTGCCATTTCCTTCTCCAGGGGATTTTCCCAACCCAGGGTTCGAACCCAGGTCTCCCACAGTGTAGACAGATACTTTACCGTCTGAGCCACCAGGGAAATCAAAAGTAGCAGAGCCAGGGAAAACTACTCTTACTTTTGATGTCAGATATTTTGTGTGTGTGTGTATGTATACTGCCTCTTCCAAAAGATTTAATTCTTGTATCTTAAGGTATATTTAAATAATTTATACTCAGTGAAGACTTCTGTAACCTAGGCATGGTATTAGTTTATTTGGAAGCAGCTATACATGGGTTTCCTGGGTAGCTCAGCTGGTAAAGTATTCACCTGCAATGAAGGAGATCCTGGTTTGATTCCTGGATCTCTGGGAAGATCCCCTGGAGAAGGGATAGGCTACCCACTCCTATATTCTTGGGCTTTCCTTGGAGGCTCAGATGGTAAAGAATCTGTCCACAATATGGGAGACCTGGGTTTGATCCCTGGGTTGGAAGATTCCTTGGAGGAGGGCATGGCAACCCACTCCTATATTCTTGCCTGGAGAATCCCATGGACAGAGGAGGCCAGCAGGCTACAGTCCATGCAGTCACAAAGAGTTGGACATGACTGAGCAACTAAGCACAAAGCACATATATAAAAATAGGGGTTTCCCAGGTAGTGCTAGTGGTAAAGAACCTACCTGCCAATGCAGGAGAGATGTAAGAGATGAGGGTTCAATCCTTGGGTCAGGAAGATCCCCTGGAGGAAAGCATGGCAACCCGATCTCATGGACAGAGGAGCCTGATGGGCTATGATCCCTAGGGTTGCAAAAAGTTGAACATGACTGAGTGAGCACACATGCACACACACATACATAAAATAATACATTTAACATGGATCTTTCTGATCTTATCATTAACTTTCCTTGACAACTAAGAATTGACTTTCTAGTTCCAGGAGGTGCTGCTACAGCAGCTGCTTTTTCTCTAAATGAGTGGACTGTAGCACATGGAAGCCAGACCCATATGCTGTGAGTGAAACACAAGCTGACTTCAGTTTCTATGGAGGAGGAGAAGGAGGGCCTGGCACAGATGGACTCTCGGAGGGTGTGATTTCTCTCTGCTTGGGCAGGGGAACAAGGCTTGTTGATGGTACAGGAGGGCGGGTGGATGGAGCCTTTCTGGCAGCTTCATGATCTCCAAACTAGGTCCTTCACTGCCCACCAGTGAGGCTCAAAGGGAACCGGGATTCTATACCCAAAATAAATCCCAATTCTTTAACTGACAAATGAGTCAAGAATATACAATGGGGAAGGGGGAATACCCTCTTCAGCAAGTGGTGTTGGAAAAGTTGGATAGTCACATGTAAATCAATGAAGTTAATACACATTCTTTCACCATACACAAAATAAACTCAAAATAGCTTCAAGATTTGAATATAAGACAACACACAATAAAACTCTTAGAAGAAAACATAAGCAAAGCATTCCTTGACATATATTCTACCCACATTTTCTTGGGTCTGTCTCCCAAGGCAATAGGGTTAAAATAAAAAATAAACACATGGGACCTAATCAAACTTATAAGCTTTTGCATAGTAAGGCAAGCCATAAATGGAATGAAAAGACAGCTTATGGACTAGAAGAAAATATCTACAAGTGATATGATCCAACCAACAAGGGCTTAGTTTCCAAAATATAAAAACAGTTCCTACAGTTTAATAATAAAAAAACCAAACAACCCAATTGAAAAAATGGGCAGAAGACATAAACAGACATTTCTTCAAAGAAGACACAGATTGCTAGTAGGCACAAGAAAAGATGCTCGTTATTGCTAATTATTAGAGAAATGCAAATCAAAACTACAATGAGATATCACCTCACACAAATCAAAAGGGCCATCATTAAAAGCTCTACAAATAATAAATGCTGGAGAGGGTGTGGAGAAAAGGAAAGTCTCCTACTCTGTTGGTGGAAATGTAAACTGCTGTGGCCCCTATGCAAAACAGTATAGAGGGTCCTCAAAAAACTAAAATAGAGTTACCATTTATCCAGCAATCCCACTACTGGGTATATACCTAGACAAAAATATAATTCAAAAATATACATGTACTCTTATGGTCATAGCAGCACTATTCACAATAGCCACAGAAGACATGTAAACAACCTAAATGCCCATTGACAGATGAATGGATAAAGAAGATGTGGTATATATATACAATGGACTACTACTCAGCCATAAAAAGAATGAAATAATGTCTTTTTCAGCACCATGGTTCTCCAGTGACTAGTTGCCAATACTATGTTAGAAGAGTTAGTTTGTGATTTGTATTTCTATAAGCTTTTAAAGGACTGGGATTTTTCAAAAATTTTACTGTAGAGTTGATTTATAAGGTTGTGGTTAATTTCTGCTATACAGCAAAGTGACTCAGTTGTGTATGTGTGTGTATATATATATATATATATTTTTTTTCATATATTTTCCATTATGGTTTATTACAGGATATTGAATATAGTTCCCAGTGCTAAATTTTCAAACATAGCATTGGCAACTAGCTTTAGACTGGCATCTATTAATCAGGCTGTATCAACAAGCTGTATATTTCAAGTCTGTAAGTTTCTATCACTTTAGGAAACAGGCAAGTTATCAAAAAAGGATGTCCTGGAGCAGAGTGGCACCTGCTAGGAGAATCTGTTTCCACACAGGGGTTTCCTGAAGACCTACCAGAAAGCTGAAAGTACAGTTTTTAACCTTTTTCCCGAAACTCAACTCATCCTTACATGCACCATGAGTCTCAACCAGCCACACATTTGACCAGAAATACCTCTTAAGAGCACTGTTTTCCTCCTACTTGCCCCACATTTCCAAGTAGTAAGGCAGGCAGGTCTATCCTTTCCTCCAGCAGTCTGTGAACTAGCCTCTGGCATCCTGTACTGAGTATCACTGAAGCACTGCTTGAGATCAGGGTGACTCAACGGGGCAGAGGGGAGAGTGGTGATGTCAGAGNTGCCCCACATTTCCAAGTAGTAAGGCAGGCAGGTCTATCCTTTCCTCCAGCAGTCTGTGAACTAGCCTCTGGCATCCTGTACTGAGCATCACTGAAGCACTGCTTGAGATCAGGGTGACTCAACGGGGCAGAGGGGAGAGTGGTGATGTCAGAGTTCCCTGGAAGAGCATTATGGGTACTTCGGCATCCTGGGTGCAATGAGTGAACATGTGAACACCCTCCACATGCTGCTGATCTGCTTTCCCCTCTCCCACCAGCTAAGAATGATTTCTCTCCCTTTGTAGCAAATCTTATCAGATAGGGACTTCCAGAAGAAGTGATGCTTTTGAACTGTAGTCCTGGAGAAGACTCTTGAGGCTCCCTTGGAGTGCAAGGAGATCAAGCCAGTCAATCCTAAAGGAAATCAACCCTGAATATTCATTGGAAGGACTGATGCTGAAGCTGAAACTCCACTACTTTGGCCACTCCAGTACTTTGATATGAAGAACTGACTTGCTGGAAAAGACTCTGATGCTGGGAAAGATTGAAGGTGGGAAGAGAAGGAGATGACAGAGTATGAGATGATTGGATGGCATCATCAACTCAATGGACATGAGTTTAAGCAAATTCCAGGAGACAGTGAAGGACAGGGAAGCCTGGAGTGCTGCAGTCCATGAGGTCACAAAGAGTCGGACATGACTGAGCAACTGAAAAACAAAGCCTCTCATCAGTTTTATAGTTCAAGGGAAAAATAGAAGAAATAGAAATCCTTTCTCAGAGCAATATTTTCTTCTTTCATGGTTATAAAATAAATACTGGGTATGCAGATGGTTTGTGTAAAGATACACCTCCATTTTCAAGTGCAAACAGGATAAAGTTTGTCTGTTTTATCTCCCTCTTTTGGATATCATTCTCTACCCACTGGCTCTTTGAATTGTTTTCTTTTTAATTTAGAAAAATGTTTTTGAACATTTAGATAAGTATAGTGAATACTAAAGCAAATGCTCCTTATACCCATTTCCAAGGATTAATAAACATTTTACCATATTTCCTTCAAATATTTCTCTAAAAGTTTTTTTGGGGATATAGTTTATATACCATTCAATTTACTCACCTAAAATGTACAACTTAGTGGGTTTAGTATATTACATTATCAATTGCTAAAAATTTTGGTAAAATATTTCATATAAATTTGCCATTTTAATTATTTTCAAGTGCACAATTCAGTGGCATTAATTATGTTTACAATATTGTACAATCAGCACCATTATCAAAAACTGCTTCAAATGGATTTCCCTGGTGGCTCAGTGGTAAAGAAACCACTTGCTAGTGCCTGCCAGTGCAGGAGATTCAGGTTTGATCAGGAAGACCCCTGGAGAAGGAAATGGCAACCCACTCCAGTATTCTTGCCTGGAAAATCCCCAAGGACAAAGGAGCCTGGTGGGTTACAGTCTACCGGGTCACAAAGAGTCATTCAGGACTGAAGCAACTTAGCACACTCGCCAGAATTATTTATATATTCTATATGTTTAACTCTTTTCAAATATATCATTCCCAAATATTCCCTCCCATTCTCTAGGTAGGTTGTTTTTTTCACTTTCTTAAAAATGTCCTTCAAAGCACAAGCTTTTAATTTTGATTAAGTTCACTTCACCTATTTTCCTTTCATTGCTCTTTTATTCTTCTTATTATTTTGCTGTCCAGATCTCTCATTTTTTTTAAAGATAAGAAATAAAACTGACAATGACTCTGCCTCCTTTCTACTATTCTCTTATTAAGCTCCCTCTCCTCAGAGGCTACCACTATCAGGAATTTGGTTTTGCATTTCCTATTCATGTTTTATACCTATAATATATGTTTTATACTTATGTTTTACTTATATAGTATATATTAAATAAATGCTATATTAAAATATTTTATAAGTATATAATATAATGTGTATATATATATACAATCAATAGCATTCTTTTGTATGTTTTAAAAATTATATACAAACAATATCATTTTTTTTTCTACAGTTTCTCCTTTGAGCTCACATTTGAGATCAATCCATGCTGACCTATATTTGCCTAGTTCACTAATTTTCATTGCTATACTTGTACTCAATCAAACCATCAGGAAGTGATGTTCAAAATAACTTACAACTGCCATGGCTCAGGCACCAGCCAACACACATAGGTGCTCATCTATGCACACCTATGTGTACCTGTGCATACCTGGCTGAATATCAAACCAGCTTCCACATTTTATTTATCTGTTCCATTATTGTGAAACTTAGATTGTTAAAAATAATACTGCTAGAAATATTCCTGTAGCTGTCTCTTCATGCACATCTGTGAGAACTTCTCCACGATGAGTATTAAGGAGAAGAATTGATGGGTGGTCTGCTATGCACATGTTCTATTTTATTTTTACTGCAGTATCAGAAGTGTGGCTAAGGCCTAAAGCTAAGGACAAAAAATGTTAAGTCCCCACATTCCTCGTAACCACCACGATGTCATAGCAGTTGTGACCAGGAAGGCATATTGAGAGGCACCAAGGCTGAGAAACAGATCTTTTCTCTAATTGCTCCCACCCTGGTGAACCTAAGGGAAGAACAGGCAGAGGTAGGAAGGGTTTTTGGAGAATACAAAGCTCACAAAGATATACTATCCTCTCTCTCTTTAAACTTCCCCAATATCCACCAGGAAAGCCAAGGGAAGAAGAAAGATAATGATAGGGCTTTCTGGGCATCTGTCAGAATGATTTTCCTTCTCTTCCACACATAAATTAAGTCAGAACTTGATGGTCTTCTCTTATGGAAACTGGGGGTGAGGGCTTGGATTTGCAGGGTACCTACTGCTCCAGGGTGTAGAGAAAGAGGCAGGAGAGAGAAGACAGGACTGAGAGAAGCAGTGGCATTCCCACCACTGGGCATGACAAATATCCCACTGTTGGTCTATGAGAATTGAGGGGATGCCATAGAGACTGGATGCACTGAGCTGTCTTGGTGGCACCTCCCACAACAGGCAACCACTCAGGGCTCAAGTCCCCATGGAGTCCTTTAAAGAATCCACACATGTGCCCCATGAAAGTTCAGCATCTGGATCCTGCCATGTGGAGGCAAGATCAACAGCTCAGTGATGTGGGCCAGAAAAACAGCAAAAATCACAGAGAGAAGCCTACTGCCCCCTCACCCAATCCTGCAGGAAGGAACTTTGCTGTTTTCCTTTTCCTCTTCCCCATACAACTCAAGGGAGGGAAGAAGTGAGGGGAAGGTGGAGTCTGAGTCTCTGTGTCCTGTCTTCCTAACAATAAGTTCTGTAGAGAGAGAGGAAGAGAAACACTTTGCATCAGATAAGAGGTTGAAGATTTAAAATAAGCAGCACTGGGTTTTAAATATATCAGTGAGTCTGTTCTAATAAGTAAAAGTGACCAACAGCTAAAGAAAACGGCCAAAGGATATTAAGGAAGCCTGGTTCTCTGCTGGCAGGGAGGCTCGATGTGTTAATGTTGGGCATTTGTTGGACGGTATAAAATCTCGTCATGTTTATAATCCAATGAGACAAGATTGTTCAATGAACTCGTGATACTTGATGAATCAGCAGTCATGGGAATTGTCAAGGGGCTCTCCAAGTGGGGACCTAAGTCGTTAAGTTGTGTTCAACTCTTTGTGAACAAGTGTACAGTAGCCCTCCAGATTCTCTCTCCATGGGACTTACCAGGCAAGAATACTGAAGGGAGTTACCATTTCCTCTCCACAGTATCTTCCTGACCCAGGGATTGAACCAGCATCTTCTGCTTGGCAGGCGGATTCTTTACCACTAAGCCACCAGGGAAGCTCATATAATAAGAGATATCTTTCCAATATTAGCATCTGCTTGTGTGTCTTTCAGAAGTATTCTATAGATTTCTTTAGAGTTTTGCACACTTCTTGTTAAGATTATTAAAAGCCCCTCCTAAAGTTGGGGCTATTCCTAGTTTATATCCTCTAGCTATTATTTGTGTTTATCAAGGCTATTGATTTCTATGTTAGTTTTATAAACATTCAAATTAGTGTTGTTATTAGTTCTCTAGGGTTTTAGGTATACTATTAGGTCATCTTAAAATAGAGATAGTTTTACTTCTTTGTTTCCAATTCTCTTGCCTTCATTGAGTTCTCTTGTCTAGTAGCTTTGGCTAGTGCCAGCAGGAACACATTAAATCCCTGGAGAAGCAAATGGCAATCCACTTCAGTATTCTTGCCTGGAGAATTCCATGGACAGAGGAGCCTGGTGGGCTACAGTCCATAGGGTCACAGAGAGTTGGATATGACTTAGCTACTAAACTACCAACAGCAACAAATTGAACAGTGATGGCAAGAATAAGCAAGTTTGCCTTGTTCCTAGAAATGCCTCTAGTGTTTCCCAACCAAACGAAATACTGTCTCCAAGACAGGATTAATTACTATTTTCTTGAGTGTTTTAACAGGAAATAGCGTTGAATTTTGTCAGAAAACAACTAATTTTGACCAAAGCCCAAGAAAAGTGCCGAGTCATCACTACATAAATGGGTCTGTTTTCATTTTCACAAAGAGAGATGACCTAGTCCTCAAATATTCACATTGAAATAGCTCAGAAAATTAGTTCAGCATTTTTCTTCATTGGAATTCTGGCTCCTCGGGGCCCATTAAAATCTCTCCTTCCCTCCCTTCCTGCATCCTTGCTCTCGGTGATCAGAGGCATCTGTGACATGAGCCTGTAGCCCTGGGAGGCCCAGAGGCTCAGGAAACCAGACCAGGCTCTCCCCTCTGGCCTTTTGTTCTGAACATTCTTGATCAGCTTTCCTGCTCTCAATATTCCTTCCTTTTCCCTCACCCTACATCTTGAGTCTTGGCCAGTGCTTAACTTCTTCAGATGGACAGGCATTTGGAGCATCAGCCTGGTTTTCAACTGCAGATTTACCTCCATGAGGTTGGCTCCTTGCTTCTGTGCATAAGCTGGGTCCCTCAGACCATCTGCCTCCTGGGTTGGGTAGTGGGAATCTACTGGAGGGAAGTCTGAACACACCCTACATGCAATCCCGTGCAGTTTATTTCTAATTTAAGCTTGCAGGCTAATTGTTATCCTGCCACCCACAGCTGACAGAATGAATAAGAGAAATGGCCGATGATGGTAAAAGAGCATTACAGCTGGATTTAAGTAATAATGTGTCTCTCACAAACCTGCACAGGTTGCAGTTTGATGAAAATTACAGTCAAACCTTGTGTTGTAAACTGCTGTTTACTGGAGAAAAGAAAAAGGGGGAAAAATATAAGATAAAGAAATAGTATCTGAGACCACCTGGCAGGGTGCTTGGAATCATTATGATGTGTAAAGAAAGCCTTGACAATGACGGATAACCTCTGGAAGATCTGAACAGGGCCTTTTGTTTATCTTCGCTTGCCTTTGCATTTAAGTCATGTCTTTCACTTGGGGGTGAGATTTTGTCTTTGAAAGTTGAAACGATTTTTAACTCAAGAAAGCGTTTACTGGGTTTTTCATGGATTTGTTTTCCCATTTCCCCAACCCCCTACTTCTCCTTCCCGCCTTTCCTGCCTGTCTCCCTCCCTTCCAGCTGGGGTGTGTCAGTCCTGGGTACCAGATGCAAAATGATTAAGCCTGTGCAGTTCACCAAGTTGAACTTGTTATTGATTAGCACTTCTTAAATCAAACAGAATTGCTGATCGCTATTGCTGGGCGGCCACCGCTTGCTTGGGATCCACGAGCTGCTAGAGTGTTTGAGCCTGAGCAGGCAGAGGGGATTTTTGAGGTGTCCTCCCCTCCTTAATCACTCCTGCAGCCTGCAAAGAGGAAGAATAATAACTTTCATCGCCAATTCATGTTTCTTAAGCACTGACTGGGTGTGTGGCAGTGTGCAGTCACAGAGGGGATTTTGACAATTAGCAGGAGCTGCTGTCTTTACTCTCCTTGGCTGTGATAATTAATGCCTTAGGACATTTTTATGAGTTGGTATGTGCCTGGCACATGACACATAGTACTGAGAGCATCAATTACATCTGACCCTTTTAAAAGAACGGGGAATTCAACAAAGAGGCCATTTTGCCCATTTGGCTTGTAGATAGTCTAGCAGGTATTTTGAAATATTAGTTAAATGAAATGAGAAGAGAGGGTCTGTTTACAAATCAGCCATGACCCAGTCATGTGTCCAAAGGCATGAGGAACAATCTCACTCTTGTGTTACCTGTCCCCAGTTCCTGCTCGTGCTGATGTATCCAGACACAAGTCAGTGATCCCCTTGTGTATGTCTTTTCATCTCCCTGCCCAGTGCAACCATCTTTTATCTCCCTGTGTATATATACACATGCGTGAGCACACACGTGCACACACACACACACAGAATTGCTTTTCTTAACCATCTGAGAGTAAGTTGTAAAGCCCAGGCACCCTTGTCCCTACATGTGTATTACCAAAAGATTATTCTTTTACATAATCTTAGCATGATTATTAAATTCAAGATGTTTAACATTGCTATAATACTATCGTGATTATAATATTATAATACTATGCAAACTTAGCCCACAATCAAAATTTTATCAATTGTGCCAATAATGTCCTTTACGGTGTATTTCCAGCCCAAGGTCTAAACATGAATTATTCATTACAGTTATCATGTCTCTTTAGTCTACCCTAATCTGGAACAGTTCCTCCACTTTTAATATTTTGTCTCCTGTGACACTGGCATTTTGAAGACTACAGGGCAGTTGTTTTGTACACTATCCCTCAATTTGGGCCTCTCTGATGTTTCTTCATGATTAGATTCAGGTTACCCATCAGGGACAGGAGTTCTACATAAGTAGAATTATTTCCATCTGAGGGCATACTATCAGGAGACATGTGATGTCAGTTTGTCTCATTCTTTTCAGTGTTATTTAAGACAAGCTTTTTAGAGAGTTTAAGCTCACATTTTTAAAAGCAGTTCATATAGCTAGCTAGTGGGCCATAGTAAAGACTTAGAGTCCCAGCTTTAAGGATTAAAGACCAATTAGAAATATGTGATGTTGGGCCTGACACTTGAGATGGACTGAAAATGCTGAAAAAATGATCTCTGTAGCTTCTAAAACAGCACAAATCCAATAACTCACAAATTGAACCACTGAGGATGACTAATGGTTCCTAAACATTGTTAAAGCCTGAGCTGAGAATAACGGTCATGTTTTCACTTTCTCTTCAATCTTTCTAACAACGTGCATGAGTAGTATTATCGTTATTGTCATTATTAAGTCTGGGCCTCGAGGCTGGACTTGATGATTCATTAAGTTCTCCCAGTTTCTATATTCTCAATAAGATGAGCAAAGCCTGGCATTTGTAAAACATGGAACATGGAACTTAGAAAATAGAAAAATACATCTAGAGGAGAGCGATACTGGAGAACTTTCCTCTAGTGTTTAGCAGCTGAAAAGGAAGGGTTCCAAGTCTAAGGTTGTCTTGAGTTGTTCTTAACTGTCTCTCTGCTTTCCTGATCACCAGAATACCTCACAGGAAATGAAATTTATGCTTGAAATGGTATAGAGGGGTGGGATGAGGGGCTGGGAGAGAGAGGATATATGTGTACTTACAGCTGTTTCACATAGTTGTACAGCAGAAACCAACACAACTTTATAAGGCAATTAACCTCCAATTAAAAAAATTTTAATGGTATGAAAATGTCCACTTTATGAATTTTAAAAGTATTTATAGAACCCAGAAAATTTAAAAATGTGAGTTATTTCCTATTCTTACTGGAGATGACCTGAAACATCCTTTATATCTTCTATTATTGAAATGTTCAATTATTGAGAATTTTTTGCTCATTTATTTAGTTAGTGTGTTAACTTTTTCTCCTGACATAAATCTTTAATTTATCCACTTTAAATCAGAGCCTAATCTGCTAGACTTTCTAGGCAGTGTTGGGGAAGCATTGGTCAATGGGTGGTTTCTTGATGATTGCCAGTTTTCCAGAAAATGAAGAACCTCATCTTATTTCAGAACAGCTTCAGCTCAGGGACAGAGCAAAATAACAGGAGAGAACTAGTGGACTCAAAAGAAGTTCTGAAGTATCTTCTCAGTGTTTCCAAGAAAATGGAACAGATAGACCAAAACTAGGCATTGGTATAAATTCATTGTCTTTGTAGAACTTCTTAAAGGGATCTCACAAATAATTGTATTATAGATAAATAAACTGAAGTCCAGAGGGGTTGTCTTGCCTAAAATTACATGGATAGTAACAATAACAGGTACTTTTTTGAACTTTTACTATGTGCTTTCCACTTTACACTACATAATCTTTAATTCTCACAGTATTGGTGCATTGTAGAAACATTAAAAAACCTCATATATGTTGATGATACCTCTTTAATGGTAGAAAGCAAAGAGATACTAAAGACTCTCTTGGTGGGGGTAAAAGAGAAGAGTGAAAAAGTCAGGTTAAAACTAAATATTAAAGAAACTAAGATCACGGCATCTGGTCCCATCACTTCATGGCAAATAGGAGGAGAAAAGGTGGAAGCAGTGACAGATTTCCTCTTCTTGAGCTCTAAAATCACTGTGGATGGTGACTGCAGCCATGAAATTAGAAGACAATTGCTTCTGGGCAGGAAGCCTATGACAAACCTAGACAGCGTGTTAAAAAGCAAAGACATCACTTTGCAGACAAGGTCCATATAGTCAAGGCTGTGGTCTTTCCAGTAGTCATGTATGGTTGTAAGAGCTGGACCATAAAGAAGACAGAGCACCAAAGAATTGATGCTTTCAAACTGTGGTGCAGGAGAAGACTCTGGGCAGTCCTTTGGACAGCAAGATCAAACCAGTCAGTCTTAAAGGGAATCAACCCTGAATACTCTTTGGAAGGACTGATGCTGCAACCCAGTACTTTGGCCACCTGATGCGAACAGCCAACTCATTGGAAAAGACTCTGATGCTGGGAAAGATTGAAGGCAGAAAGAGAAGAGGGCAACAGAGGATGAGATGGTTGGATAGTATCACCAATGCAATGGATGAGAACTTGGGCAAACTCTGGGAGATGCCGAGGGATAGGGAAGCCTGGTGTACTGCAGTCCTTGGGGCCATGAAGAGTCAGACATGACTTGGCAACTGAACAACAACAGCTAATGCATTATGATTCTTATTTTAAGGTCAAAAGTTAGACTGAGAAAATTTAAATAACTTGTCTCTGCTCATCCAGCTACTATACTAGATGGCAGAGCCTGGTCTTGAACCCATGCTGTCAGATAATAAGCCCCTTGCATATTTCTGCACAACATCTTGGGCAAAGGGGAGGCTGGCCAGAGTGCTTGTTCCTTCCTCCTGTCTCTTACTCCCCTGTGAGAAAGGCGGCAAACTGGAGTGGGCTAATGCTATCAGAATTCTTCTCCTGTCAGAATACTTGTTATCTATTATTATTATTTATTGAATTTTCTGTCTGCCCCTGACTGGTCACAAGTTCCTGCCTTTTGTTCACAATTATACTTGATGTACCAGTACAGTGCCTGGAACATAGAAGGTGCTCAGTAAGTGCTTATTGGGAAGCAGAAAATGAAGGGAGAGAAAGAAGGAGAATGAAAAACAGAGAGAGTGTGTGAGGGAGCAGAAAATAAAAGAAGAAAATCGTAGAGAAAACAAGTGGAGCTCTGACTTTATAACATTACTAAGATTTCTCCTCCTTGCTGCAGATTGCAAAGGAACCTAATGTGCTGATTTCTCAACACATGCATACATACAAATGGTATTACATTTTGGTTTTATCTCAGCAGAGAAAATTGCAAACAACCTAATTGCTCAAAAATAAGTGCATGAGTAAGTAAATTAGGTACATCTATTCAATGAAAGAATATGCAAATATTAAAAATAATTGTTTCAAAGGCTAGGAGGAAACGCAAGAAAATGTATTGACTAGGATAGGATTGCTAAGTTGCTTCAGTCGTGTCCGACTCTGTACAACCCCATGGACTGCAGCTTACCAGGCTCCTCCGTCCATGGGATTTTCCAGGCAAGAGTACTGGAGTACCAGCTTAAAAAGGAAGCAGAATATTAAAATGTAGAGGTGTGCAGATGGATAGAAAAAAGAATACACACATATATAAGAGGATTTCCAGTTTTATTGTATGCTTAAAAATCCATAGGCCCTACTTTAATGTTGGGTACAAAGTAAAAGTTAAAAATAGGAATAACCATGGTTCAGTACAGCCATTACGGGAAACAGTATGGAGTTGCCTCAAAAAATACAAAGAAAGTAGAACTACGGTGTGATCCAGAAATGCCACTCTTAGGTACATGCCCAAAGGTACTAAAACCACTGTCTAAAAGATACCTGTACTCCCTTGTTCATTTCAGCATTATTTATAGTAGCCAAGATATACAAACAAGCTAATTGTTCATTCACAGATGAATGCATAAAGAAAATGTAGGATTTTCACTTGGAATAGGATTCAGTTCGGGAAAAGAAGGAAATCCTGCCATTTGCAACAATATGAATGACCCTGGAGGATATTATGCTAAGTGAAATAAGTCAGAAACAGACAAATACTGCATGATCCTACATGTAAGGATCTCTACCAAGTGCAGAGAACTGCACAGAAAGAGTGCTCTGGAAATGTTTTCCCTAGAGTCTCTCGCTGAATACTGATCAGTGCATGCAAGTGAGGAAGACACCCAATGCAGGGGAAAGAAATTCTGGAAAGGAACAGACCAGGAATAATTTCATGTTCTCACTGGCTAAAATGGAAAGACATTATTTCACACAGGACATTGAATACAGTACTCAGAAGGGTATTGCCTCAGCAGACTAGACTAAAATCTAGACTAACAACTTCTGGTCTGCCTAGCAAATCTTAAAGGGATGTCTTGTAAGGATTATAATGTTTCCAAGTAACTTCAGTGCATCTCAGAAAAAAAGCTCAAGAATGTTTAGAGTAACATAAAAATATCTAGCAACTATAAGGTAAAATTCACATTGTCTGGTATCCAACTAAAAATTAGCAGGCATAATAAAGGAAACTAGGACTCACAATAAGGCCAGAAAACAAGAAAAGATTCAGAAATGACACTGATACTAGAATTAGCAGGCAAGGATTTGAAAACAATTATTATAACTCAGTCCATATGTTGAAAAAGATGGAAGAAAGCATAAGCATAATAAGTAGAAGAATAAAAAATAATGATGCAATTTGAACTTATGGACGTGAAAACTGTGGTGTCTCATAAGCAAATCCACTGAATGGAATTAAAAGTAGACTGCTGCTGCTGCTGCTAAGTCACTACTAGACATTGCTAAAGTAAGGATTAGTGAGTTTGAGGACTAAAAATAGAAATTATTCAAAATGAAACTCAGAAGACTGAGCTAAAATGAATGAAGCTCAGTAAGCAGTGGGATGGGCTTCTCTGATGACTCAGACAGTAAAGAATCTGCCTGCAATCCAGGAGACCTGGGTTTGATTCCTGGGTCAAGAAGATCCCCTGCAGAAGGGAACTGCTACCCACTCCAGTACTCTTACCTGGAGAATTCCTTGGACAGAGGAGCCTGGACGTCCATGAGGTCTCAAAGAGTTGGACCTGACTGAGTGACTAACACTTTCACTTTCAAGCAGTGAGACAACTTCAGGAGCCTGGTACACATCTAGCTGGAGTCCTTGAAGGAGGAGAAGGGATACAAAATATTTGAAGAAATAATTGCTAAAGTTTTTCAGATTTTAACTTACTAAACCTGCAGATCCAAGAAGCTCAACTAATGTTCCAAACCAAGAAAGCTACTCCAAGGCACATAATAATCAAATTGTTTTAAAATAATGACAAAGACAAAGAGAGAGTCTTAAAAACAGCCAAGGGAAAAAAGACTTGTTTTGTACAAAAGAACAAAGAATGACAGCAAATTTCTTATTGGATATAATACACGCCAGAAGATAGTGGATCAATGTGTAGTAGTACTAAAAGAAAAGAATGATCATCCTAGAGCCCTATATCCAGCAATATCTTTCATAAATAAAGGTGAAATAAAGGCTTTTTTGGACATGCAAAAGCTGAAAGAACTCATTACAAGCAGACATGCTTGGAAAGAGATTTTAAAGGAGGTCCTTCAGGTGGCAGGAAAATCATACTGAATGGAAACCTAGGTGCATAAAAAGAAATGGAAAACACTGAGCATTGAACTTGGTAAACATTTGGGTTAAAAAAAAAGATTTTTTTTCTTTTCCTTTTTCTGTCTGAGGTTTATCGTGTGGCAGGCACTCTGCTAGTTGTTTTGCATACATAACTAATATCCTTACATTGACTGAAGAGGAAAAGACTTTATGAGCTCCAGGTCACATTTCCTGGTTAGTGTGGAAGTCAGGACTGGTAGCCAAGCATGATTCCTAAATACATAGCAAGGCTTCAATTAAATAGATATCATTTGAAAATAAAGGCCATTGCAAAAATCAAATCTGCTAAGTGATTATGGAATCTAACAACCTCTAGGGCAAGCCTTGAATAAAATTTTCTAAAGATTTTTACATAATATTTCCATGAGAAGTTAGAGCATGTACAAAAGTAACTCTTGATTTTAAGACAAGGTGATAGATTAAGCCTACACTGTAATACATGCTCCAGACATAATAGGGGACTATGAGTGGAAGAGACAAGGAGGATCTCTGAGAAATAATATCAAGATTAAGTAACTACAATAAAAAATAGTTTGCATCCTGGTGACCAGTGGGGGAAAATGTGACTACACAGCCAAGAATCCTTAGCATTTGAGGGAACTTAATATCTTGAAAAAAGATAATAGATAAAATAAATGAATAAATAAATGTACCTAGATATAAAGAAGCAGAGCTAATAAAGCAGTCAGAACAGGATTTTAAAATAATTAGATTTAATATCCCTAGTGAGATAAAGGAAAGAATTGCATCAGTGAAATAAGAAGAGAAGGTTCTAAAAAAAGAACAGGTTGTTATGAACAAGAATAAATTAGCAATCTTGGAGAGAGAAGTAACTCCAACTTTACAGAAAGGAAAAACTGTTTTGGTGTCATTGGGTAGAGTTTTTCAACTTTCCAATGGGAAAAAAATAATTTTTCTAGTAGCTATAGCCAACCTGATACAAAAATCTGAAAACTATAAAGTAAAAACCACAAAGGTTTATCAGAATCAAATAGCTAACAAGGCTCTTGCAGAAGCTATCTTGTTAACCTTCCATCCAGAGTGGCAAAAAAGCAATTATAGCAATTAATTTTTCTAAGTGTATACTGTTCTCTTTAATAGCTGACACAAAATATGGCAAGAGACATAAGATGCCTGACCAATGGTGTCAGGGGCCCACAGAGCTGATTTGATCCATTTATCAGCAATGAATAGGAGTGAAATGCCATGTACAGTAGTTCCATGATATCCTTGACCCTCTAATTATGATGGGCCTTGCAAATTAATGCCTGAGAAGGAACAAGAAAATNCAGGGGCCCACAGAGCTGATTTGATCCATTTATCAGCAATGAATAGGAGTGAAATGCCATGTACAGTAGTTCCATGATATCCTTGACCCTCTAATTATGATGGGCCTTGCAAATTAATGCCTGAGAAGGAACAAGAAAATGAAAGATTTCCTAGAATTTTAATGAGCCCTCAAATGAAGACTTTTGAAGTTATTTCATATCTCAAAATTAGTAAGAAGGAAAATGAACACAACAGTGAAAAAACCCCTGCAGATTCAGATTAAGTAGCTGCATTCAAGTGCTGAGTTACAAAAATCATCAGGGTTTTGGGTTTCTATTGGCTCTGAGGCGACAACTTTCTCTCCTCTGAGTTGAACAAATATCCAGAATTCAGGGAGTTGGAGCCGGTTGTGTGATCGTGAGAAGAACCTTGGAATGGCAACCTTACCACACAGGTGGGCAAGTAGGTGCATGCAATCCAGGTGGCAATACTCCACACTGATGTGGCCAGAGCCCCTGAGGTTTATGGGAACTCACTTCCCACTTACTGTCCATGAAATGTGGTTTTCATAAAATTTTGGCAGCTTGCTAAAAGATGATCCAAAATTCTGCAAAAAGCATCTTCTTGGTTAAGTCAGATTGATCAGTGGTTTATCAAAATAAAATAAGAATTATTTTGAAGAACTGCTGGTTGATCCTTCTAGGACTCTATAAGCAAGTCTTCCCTATGTAGCCTTGATATTAAAATGTTGTCATGCCTACATAATGGCAATCATACTCTGTTCTGGATAAAAGGAGTAAGAAACAAGCAAGTAGAAATGCAAGAAACCCATTTTTTCCAACTGTACTTGCAAAATACTAGTCCCTGTAAGATGCTCAAAGGAAAAGAGTTTTGTAAACCAGTAATTTGAGTCAGCTCTATATAATTTAAGTTTCTGTTGGGATTTAGATTTCACAGTTGAATATAAAAGGCTTCAAGAAAACCTACAGTAAAGAAAGCTGTGGACTCTGTTAAACTCAGTATTTTTAAAACTAACTGTTCATGGATCTATTTATCCATCCATTCATCCACTTATCCACCCATCCACCAACCATCCGTCTATTGTTACTAAAAACGNTGGGAGCTCATGTACACCTGTGGTGGATTCATGTTGATGTATGGCAAAGCCAATAGAGTATTGTAAAGTAAAATAAAGTAAAAAAAAAAAAAAAAGGCAAAAGCTTCAACTGCCCAGAGACATTCAAGATTCTGGGAAATCTGTTCTACAGTCAGTCAACATGTAATGCAGGGGGAAAGCACCCTTGTGATATTACAGAGCTAACTAGATAGAAGATGCAAACAAACTGAGGATGTGATTTAATTGGCAGGGGAGAAATAGACTTGGTGGATTTCAGCTTCTCTACCAGGAAGGTGGGTCATTGATGTAACATACTTTTAATTAAGGAAGTTTGAGAGGCTTCTTTATCACATGGGTAAACAATTTCTTAGAGTAATATCGAGGTTGTCAATGATTCTTTTATGTTCAAAAAACCCTATATTGTGCTGTAGGTCAATGAGAAGCTGTGGAAGGTGAGATCTGTTCAATACTCATGGCCTAAGGTCTGCAGAAATTTCCATAATATAAGGAAGATTCCTACAGGGACAAGAATGCTAAACTGCAGATTTTTTTTTTCTCCTGGCTATCTCTGCTCCTTTGCTTCATCTTCCATAAACACTGCTAGCAACATGGATTGCTAAGTTGCTTTCTTTTCAACAAACCCAAGAATTAAAATAAAAGCTTTGGCCAATCAAACTATCTTAATAAAAAAAAATCTGTATCAACCTGAGCATGCATCAGACAGTAGGGTGAAAACTGTACAGAGAGAATGACATTTTTAAATGTAATTACAGAAAAGGCAGCTGTTTATATGATTATCTTCTGTCTTGGACTTGAGGTCCTAAATGCCCAGTAGGCTATCAGTTCCTTTTACCCATTGCCAAGATTTCTCTTTGCCCTGTATTTATTTATTTATTTTTATTTCCACTGTTGTTCCAAACTAATTGTTACTGGGACTCTAATGGTCAAGTAAATATTCTAAAAAGAACCATGTTTCCTTAGTTTTCTTTCAAACCATGACTGCACATCCAGGTCTTTAGTGCCCTGGGCCCATTAAGAGAACATGCTGTTCTTAGTAAATAAAGACAAAAAAAAAAACAGGAAATTCTATCCAATCTAATATCTGATCAAGATCAGCTCAAAACAAAGACTTCTTACATAAGAGCAACAGATTACATTCAGCTAAATTTGATTAGGGAGTCTCTGGTGGCTTAGTGGTAAAGAATCTGCCTGGCAATGCAGGAGATGCAGGTTCCACCCCTGGGTCAGGAAGATCCACTGGAGAAGAGAATAGCAACCCACTCCAGTATTCTTGCCTAGAAATCCCATGGACAGAGGAGTCTGGGGGTCTACAGTCTACGGGGTCGCAAAAGAGTCAGACACAACTTAGCGACTAAACAACAACAAAGTTTGACCAAGTATGGTATTTGAGAGAGAAAAGAAATTCTTTCTGCATCCTCCCCCCGCTGATGGTAATTTATCACTTTTTTGAAGAAAGGCCAGGTTGTTGGACTGTGTAGCTCAAGGGAAGGGTCTGACACATTTCTGTAGCTATGACTGAGGACATTGGAGGTCTTACTCCTGGCAATGCTGATTTGGGGAGACGTTTGTCTCTTTTCTTCTGCCAAGTGCTTCATACACTTAGAGACTTCCCTGCCTTTTGAATTTCAGAGACAGGAAGAGCCCACCCCAACTCTAAAATTGGAAACTGCCATATCTTTGCTTTTCTAGTCTTTTTTGCAGAGAGGATGTGAGGTCATAAACTAGCCTCTAAGAGTCAGACTCAGTTATACCAGACAGAATTAGAAGCCAAAGATATAGAGAAGTTTGCAGTGCAGGAATCCTTTCTCTGATGGCAATGGTGCCTGCTGCTAGCAGGGCCACCATGTTCCAGGCTAAAGTGACTGTGCCTTAAATGCCATCATCCTGTGCTTGGTGGGTGCAACCATGGTTTTTCTCACCAGGCCTGCTCTGTGACATGATGACAGGCTGCATGACTGCCTGCTCCAGGTCTCTGGTTACTTAACTGTGCTTCTCCAATCTTCATGGTGATCTGTAAATACTCTCTATCCTGTTCATACCTCCTGGCTTCTAAAATCAGCTAAAGTTCTGTTGCTTGCAACTACAAGCACTGATCTTCATAAATAAATATCAGTACTTCCTTTGCTCTAACTGCTGTGTAGGGTATGGAAAATTTTTCATTTATATCCCCTAAGGGAATGTCATTACTGAATGTTGATTGCTTTTCTTTAGTCTAAATTAATTAAATGACACAGTATCCATTGTAGAAAACAAACAGAGATTATTTTACACAGTATACTGTAAACAGTGATTATAATGTATGATCTTTCCAGAGACATAGTGGGAAACAATATGTTCATTCAGACAGCTCCTGTCGGAAATTGCAAGGCGGTCCTCTATGTTGTAATCCCTTTCCTCCTTAGCTCTAAATGCAGCAAACTCCACACTGATTTAATAACAAAGTGACAGCAGTAAAATCCAGTGTGGGGATAAGAGTTGGAAATGAAGGGAGTGTATGAATCCTGCTAGTCTATGGAAACCATGTGCAAGGGTACAAGCATTTCTCCATAAAAATATTAAGACAAGGCACCAAGCTACTGTCTTTGAGATGCAGACAATGTAAAGCTATTTTTCAACCTTAGGTCCAGCCTTGGGCCCTGCCAAAAGCAAAAGAACCAGGATACAAGGTGAGCTTGTTTTTGAGGAACCCAATCCCATGCACTGAAAATTTTTTTTTTCTTTTTCTTTTTTGCTGTACGTGTGGCACATACAATCTTAGTTCCATGTGTGTATGTATGTGTGATAAATTGCTTCAGTCATGTCCAACTCTGCAACCCTCTAAACTGTAGCTCACCAGGTCCTCTGTCAATGGGATTCTCCAGGCAAGAGTAACAGATGGGTTGCCAATTCCTCCTCCAGGGGATCTTCCCAGGGATCAAACCCGCATTTCTAATGTCTCTTGCATTGGCATGTAGGTTCTTTACCCTCTTCAATGGCACCCCACTCCAGTAATCTTGCCTGGCAAATCCTGTGGACGGAGGAGGCTGGAAGGCTGCAGTCCATGGGGTTGCTAAGAGTCGGACACGACTGAGTGACTTCACTTTCACTTTTCACTTTCATGCATTGGAGAAGGAAATGGCAACCCACTCCAGTGTTCTTGCCTGGAAAATCCTGGGGACAGGGGAGCCTAGTGGGCTGCCATCTCTGGAGTTGCACAGAGTCGGACACGACCGAAGTGACTTAGCAGCAGCAGCAGCAGCAAGCCCCTGACCAGGAATCAATCAACTCTTCTCCCCCTGCAGTGGAAGCAAAGAGTCTTAACCACTAGACCTCAAGGGACATTCTTGAACCTTTGTTTTTCTTTAAGCTGACTCTGGAGAGGATGTTCAGAAGACCGACCAGTGGAAGCCTTCTGACCAAGCTGCCACACAGACAGCCTCTGATCTAGCATCATCTGCACTACTTTCTTGGCATGCTACTCACTTGTATATTGGGTTAAGTGCTATTCAGCATTCATAGGCTCCCTGATTGTGGTCCTGTCTTTTCTACCACTTGGGCTTCATTCAGAACAGAGTTGACTCTTAATATGCATTTATTGATTGACAAGGTCGTAGAGCTCATGGATACTTATTCAGACTGGAGCTGAACTTTGGTGAAAAAGACATAATGAAATAAATATCCCATTCACATAAGGAGATTCTGATCCAGGATCATCCTAAAGGAGAGTGTGTTGGGTGTGTAGGCATAAATGGAGGCTCTGGGAGAAGACAGGAAGGATAGGGACTTTTCTTCTCAAGAAAAGAAAAAGCCAGGTTTAAAAAAAATTAATTTGTTGGTTGGTTAGTTAGTTTGGTTTGATTTACTCTCCTGCACAAAGTACCAGAGCACTAGAGCTAACACTCATCAGCACATTCTATCAGCTGGCATCAATGAGCAGGGCATGGGAAGTGGCTTATCAACACTATCCTATATTTATTGCACATCTATGAAGCTCAAAGCCCTATGGAATATGTTAATTTATGTACTTCTAACAACCTCATGTTGTAGGTTTTCTTTTTATCTCACTTTCAGTTCAGTTCAGTTCAGTTGCAACTTTACAGATAAGGAAATCGAGGCTCAGAGATGAGCCTGCCTAAAAGTCCATGGGTAGGAGGCAGCAGCAATGGGAGTGAGGTCCCAGGCCTTCTTTAAATCATTTTTTCAACTTTGTTAAATATCTCATCAGATGCCTTTTTGATTACAAAAACAACTTATTCTGAGAGAATGAGAAGAGCTTTTTATTCACTTATGGATTTGTAACACTTTTCTGTACTGGAATATGCAGGTTTTGATGGCAGAAATGTGGGATGTGCTAGACAACTCAAAATAGATGGGAATGAACTGACCTACTTCAGTGTGAAAGTCCTGGGGGGTGGTTCAGTCCTCCACTCTCTTCCTAGAGAACATTCATCCTCTGAGAAGGTTGTGCCTGTCTCATAGCTTCATCCCAATTCAGATGAAACTCCTAAAATGTCTACTTCCAGGCCTTTTCTGCCCTTTGCCTTCTGTTCTAACCCTCTGGCTGCCATTCCTGCATTCACTTGAAGACTCTCTAGATGGTTCCTGGAACATGGCTGTCCAAGAGAGAAAGCATTTGATGACTTCACCCTAGAACTGGATCCTACTTTGGACCACCTCCACTCCCGCCCCATCTTTTCGGGAGCTGGTGATATTTTTTATTTAATATTATTCTGAGAAACGATTAAGTTTCCCATACTCAGCTTGACCCTGAAATACAGAAAAAAGCAGAATAGATTGTGAAAAGGTGTAGCAGAGAAAAAAAATACAATCATTATCCTGGTAGTCTCTAGGAAACCCAACTGGAAAACTATTTGGGATAACTTTCTGTGTGGAATAATCTCATCCTAAAACCTGAAAGAAGGGAAATAAGGCATATTATTTATTTTAAAATGTTTATGCAGCTACATATGCCAGGCAGTTCACACAAGCTTCCCTGGTGCTTCCCTGGTGACTCAGATGGTTAAGAATCTGCCTGCAATGCAGGAGACCTGGGTCCAACCCCTGGGTCAGGAAGATCCCCTGAAGAAGGAAATGGCAACCCACTTCGGTATTCTTGCCTGGAACATCCCATGGACAGAGAAGCCTGGAGGGCTGCAGTCCATAGGGTGGCACAGAGTTGGACACAACTGAAGTGACTTAACAAGCAGCATGTAACTCCCCCCACCAGCCATGCACACTCCTCCGCTCATTGCTGCCACTGCCATAATGCACTTCATCTACTCAACCAGAAAGGAGCATTAACATTTGCCTTTCAAAAGTCAATGTCAATATCTGTGTAGGATGTATCACCTGAAAATTAATTATTAAACACATTCATCTCTTCTACTTGACCTCATACAGCCATGAGCTACATTTAACTTTATTATAAGCAAATCTCTCTTCATCCCACTTATCTGTTCCAAGGTTCAAGCTCCAGGACGAGTGGAGAGAACTGAAGGATTCTCACTGGACAGGCCACAAGATCTCTGGACAGAGTCACATTGAATTACTGGCTTTACCTGCTATTTGTAAATTTACATTATAAATAGGGAGTTGATTTGCCTGAATCTGGCTGATATGGGGAAATGGGATGTTTTTATTATGTAGACAGACCAAATTTTTGAGTTAGGAGGTTTGGTTACGAATGTTTTTTAAAAGGACTAATGAGATTCTAAAAACAGCAAAATCTGCTAAAAGAGAGAAATAAAACAAATAAATAAAACCTTTTCAACTCTCTTCTTGGCTTTAAAAATGACAAAACAATAAAACTAATATCTTTGTCTCTGAGTTATGTATTGGAGGGCCTGCTAGAACATCTCTAAGCAATTTAATGAAGTGCAAGACTTGCTGAAGACAGGTGATAAAATTGCAGCATGGATCTCTTGCCCTTTTCCTCCTCTAGCAAATAAGTGAGGTCACATTTAGGAAATCAAGGAGCACCTTTTAAATAACATCTAAATCATTTTCCTTCTTTCTTTCTGTGTTCCCTACACCACTTCGCCAATTTTCTGAAATTCTAAAATTTGGGGCATATGAAGGCAGTAATTATTCCAGAAAGTTGGTAATCCTGATGTTGATGAAGTCAACATGTAATAATAATTAAAACATACTAGCTCATAAATACTATCTTTTATTGGGTTTTCAGGAACTGTGCTTACACAGTGAGTTCTATGGCCAAGTTTAATTGGTCAACATTAATTCCAAATTTTCCATTTATTCCCTCTTCCGAATGATGTTTTCCATAATCTATTTGCAGTATGCAAGAACCCCTCCCCAAGATCTCAAGCATCTCTTTTCTTACATTGCTTCATAAGGTTTGTATGGGAAAAGAATCAGAGCAAATGTATCCAATATTTCTTTGACACAGATCAATGAGAATAACGATATAGATGTATCTCAGCAAAGTATAAGCATTACATGTGCAGTTAACACCCTTATGCTCTGTGTTCATATGGTCACATTTCTGTGTTTTATTGTCTTTTATAGCATTTCTGAAATGTCTCTAAAAGAAAATGTTTCTTTTCATTTTATGGCTTTATAATTGTAAGTATTGCTTACTCCTTGGAAGAAAAGTTATGACCAACCTAGAGAGCATATTCAAAAGCAGAGACATTACTTTGCCAACAAAGGTCCTTCTAGTCAAGGCTATGGTTTTTCCAGTGGCCATGTATGGATGTGAGAGTTGGACTGTGAAGAAAGCTGAGTGCCAAAGAAGTGATGCTTTTGAACTGTGGGGTTGGAGAAGACTCTTGAGAGTCCCTTGGACTGCAAGGAGATCCAACCAGCCCTTTGTAAAGGAGATCAGCCTTGGGATTTCTTTGGAAGGAATGATACTAAAGCTGAAACTCCAGTACTTTGGCCACTTCATGGGCCGATTGACTCATTGGAAAAGACTCTGATGGTGGGAGGGATTGGGGGCAGGAGGAGAAGGGGACGACAGAGAATGAGATGGCTGGATGGCATCACTGACTCGATGGACGTGAGTCTGAGTGAACTCTGGGAGTTGGTGATGGACAAGGAGGCCTGGCGTGCTGCAATTCATGGGGTCGCAAAGAGTTGGACACGACTGAACGACTGAACTGAACTGAACTGATTTCACAAGTGATACTTAACAATAGGAAACATTTTCAAATGTAAAGGAAAATCATTCTTAATTTCACTTCCTACTAAATCATGCTTTCATCTTTCCTTTTCCAGGTCTGTCCAGGTATATTGGTAATGTTTTACCTAGCTATAATTCTCTAAGTTAAGTCTTGACAAGTCACATGTTACATAACGTTGTGACATATTTTTCCACATAGTACTCGGCTGTCCATAATCAAGTTAATCTTGCCTATCACAACCTGAATACCTTGTTCAAGGTATTCAGCAATATCAACACTATCTCATGGTTTCCAAAGGATGTCATTGCTCAACAACTTTTGAGCTTCCAGTTCGCAAGCTACTTTAGACTTGCTGTCATGTTTTTGATCTATTTCAGGTGTGATAAATCTTTGTATTTTAAGGGCTGGTTGATTTTTGAACTTTGTCATATTTTGTCAAGTTTGATAAATACTGTTGAAGTTGGCTAGAAAAACAAGTAGAAGTAAAGAGCACCGCAGCTGGTGAGTAACATCTTGAGACACTGAGTTTCTCACGTGATACATAGACTGACTTCAAAGATCATTTCCAAAGAGAGTTTCAAAAGCCACCCAAATAAACCATAATAGAAAAGAATGTAAAAAAGAATGCAACATTGTAAGTCAACTCTAAATTTTTTTAAAAAGCTAGTTGAGAAATGGTAGAATGAGTATAACAATGTTGGTGTCTCATAGAACCATCCAGAAGGGTACAATGCTCATTTGAAATTTCTAATCCTTGCTTGTGATTTGTAAAAACAGTTCCATTAATTTATAACTTGGCACCCCAGCCCAGCAAGCCACTGATGGCTGCCTTATGCCTCTAGCTCTGTAGGGACAACTGCCTTGAGGTTCTGGGGTCCAAAGAGCATACATCCCTCAAACCACTCAGATCTAAAGGTCAAGCCTCTACTGTAAAAGAAGTCAGACTCCTCCCAGGCTAGCTACATTTGGGAAGAGCATCCAAAGGAGAGTTTCTGATATTCTGTGCAACTCATTTTAGTCTTGGAGGGGGCGGGTCATCTCTAGCTGAAAGTGTGGTGGTTTGTGCAAAAAACTTCAGTGTCTGAGGATCAAAAGACTAGTGTCTAGTCTTAGCCCATACCAGCTAGCCGTTAGGATGTCATTTCTCCTCTCTGGGTGCTAAGCTGGTGATTCTCCATTGATCACCCTACACATTCTCTCTCTCCTTCCCGTGCTCCCTCAGGGCCTGTGGTTTGCCTGAGGCTGTGCTCCTCTGTGGCGCTGGGGTCACTACTTCCATTAGGTGACCTCTTGATCTCCGTGGACCTTCCATTAGGTGTCCACGGCTTCCGCTCTTGGCAGATTCTAGTAACAGCCCCCTGGTTCGCCACTTAAGCCAACCACGGGGAGTAGTTAAATCTCCCCATTGTTACTCCCAGAGTGCTTCAACACTCCTAACTCAGCCCAGACCTCCAAAACAGTTCCTTCAAAAATCTCCCTTTAATTAAGCCTTCTACACCCTGTGGGGGCCATGTCTGATGGGGTTGTCTAATACGTGTAACACAGGGTTCAGACAAGTTGAACCTTAAAGTCCCTTTAAGCCCTTCTGTTCCTTGACCACACTGTTTGCTGATTGAAGTAGGGTAATTTTACAACCACAGACTTGCTCAAAGAACAGTAACCCACTTTTCTAAGGAGGCCTTGATTTTCAATTTTATTATTTTAAAGTCAACCTAAGATGGCTTTAATAGTCAGCAGTCATCATCCATTCTAGTAAACCGCTTATTCAAAATATTTGGCTTGGAGTTGGCAAATAGGCCCTACAGTGAATTCTTTCTATCCAGGTCTTATTTAAGAACCTCAGGATTTAAAAGCCTATAATTAATTAGGGCACCTTTTCTTTTGTCTGATTCATGAAGTCCACCTTGCTCCAGTCACGTCCCTGCTGACCTGTCTGCCGGTTTGTCAGTCTGTCTCGCTAGCCCGCATCCATCTGGTCTATCTAACTGTAACCGCTGGGATGTAACTGGACACCAATGGCATTCTCCTTTTTGAGTAATCGCATCAATGAGTTATATTAGCTGTCATATTAAAGTAGCTCTCTGCTAACCTCTGGTAATATGAGATCATAGTCACCATTAGCCTTTTTTTTTTTTAAGTTGGGTAACACCATTGCCCTAATGTTTTTGTCTTTTTAATCCAAACAGATAAAATCCAAGAAGAACAAAAAAAACTAAAGGAGTTTAGGGTGAGTCAATCTTTCATTTCTAGAAGTATTTTTTTTTTCCTCAAAATACAAAAACAAACATTAAACAGAGATCCCATGAAATATCCAGAATGGTGATTTCCTGGCAGAGAGATCACACATTTTCTTAGGAAGGATGGAAAGGTAATGGGGGCTTTGGGAACATCAAATTTAACTTGGAAATAACCGGGGTGGGGTGGGGGGGAATGGATATAATAATTCTGTCAATTTTACCACCTTGGTCCCTTCCACAGCAATATTAGAGCTGAATTAAAACAAATATCAGCAGCTTACTTAACTGCCATATTTTGTTACTCATCCAAGATGAAAAAGTAAGTGGTTTCCAGCTTTCTTTTTTAATCTCTTGCAACGTGGATTCAAAGTCATTTTACCAGATTTTTAAGATGTTTTTAAAAATGCCCTGGATTTCATTTTTTTCCTATTTAAAATGTATCAAATATACTTTGCTTTCAATGTCGTGTGACTCCAATATATTTCTTGATGAGTGTGATTTGAAAATAACAAACACTGATTTCATAAGCTGATGTCATCTGTCATAAATTTATATTCTCAAACCTTGTTAAACTCAGAGTTGCTACTTGGCATTGCCCTGGACCATTTTTCTGTACTTGCCTGGAGGCAGGAGGATGGGAAACAGGAAAAATATAGCTGAGGACATAGATGGGAAGTGAGAAGAGTTTGAGAGGACTTCAGTGTACAGAATTCAGAGCAGCAGCCCTCTGTTTATAACACACCCTTTCCCGCCCCATGTGGCTCCAGCTATGGAGAAGGGCTGCTGGATTAACAGCTTTGAGAAAGGGAAAACAAACAGAATTATTCAGTTCAGTGAAAATGAGTCAAATCAAAAAGTTATCAATTTGGGTAGTTTCTCTTTTCCTTTTCTTCCTTTCTTCCTTCCTTCTCATTTCTATCTTTCTCTCTTCCTTTCTTTCCTCCCTCCTTCCCTCTTTCCTTTCTTCCCTTCATTTTTATTCAGTGAAGTGGCCAGTGTTAGAACAATTAAAAACAACAGGAACATTAAGATATAACTGGGTTCCTTGAAAATATATTAATCAGATGTCAATGACAGTATCTTGAGTATGATGCCCTATTTTAAATGTTAAGAAAAGAGTGACTATGTTCGGCATGACCTGCCTATGTCCCTTTAGTATAAATACACTGATTGAATTTCTGCTTTTTTGGCAGACCACTTCTGGGCTTTTAGTGGCAGCTGTTGTTCCTACTACTGCTGCAGTTTGCTACTTCCATCCCTGCTCTGCCTTTCTTGGTGGAAATTCGGTTTGGTAAATTGCCAACTCTAGAGATTATTTCTATAGTAATAGATTGCCCAGGGCCATGGAATTACACAGAGCATCGTCAACTTCTGTCTAAATTGAACGACTGTGATAGCTATAGTAAAATAAAGCCTTTTATAATTAAATGCTTAGAAACAGAGCCAAAGAAAGAAAAGGAAGAGGCAGGAAATCTCCCTAATGAATGAAATTCTAATCACTTAGTGTAGTGTTTTTACTTCTAGCAATTTATTTGTTAGAAATATGAGAAGGAGGTAATTCCTATTTTAGTCTTTTTCTATTCAATAATATCTTTCTAACCATGTGCTTGAACACACCAAGCTGTCATTTAAATATCTAGTTTGAACACAAGTGGGGTTTAGTGCCATCACAATGCCTACACTCACGGCATCATAGGATTACAAGTAGTGTGAAGCAATGATTTCTTTGCCCAAGAAAATGAGAATTGTCTAGAACAGAAACTTTTCTAGTCTTTTCTTGAAGCCTTCCAGGATTTGAGGTTCCATAATTACCCTAAGTGATGTGTTTCAGCATCACATGATCCTGGGACACAATAGATCTGTTTTAACTTAAAGAAGGATCTATTGCCTCCAAGAAATAGAAGACAATGACTTCATTTTACCAGACATCATTTTCTCCTTTTCTCCTTAATGAGAAAGACCAATGCAATGATCTACAAATCCCTCTGCCTCAAAGATTCAATTCCCTTACACTGATATTTTGGCTTCTCTTGAAAAGCAAACAACCTTCTGCTTAAAGGCAGAAGATGGAGCCTGACTTTAAGGCAGGCTAATAGAAGGAGCCACTAATATCTATTGAATGAACTAAGGCATGCATGCCTCTTCTAAACCCTGTTCTCTTGACCAAGAAATTAAATTTCTCTCAATTGCTTTCAATTTACTAATTTTTCATCATAAAAGCTAGGGAGATTAGGATGTATAGTAGAAAGAAAATGCATAGTTAAATGAGATCTAATCAAATTTCTAAGCTTTTGCTTAGCAAAGGAAACCATAAACAAAATGAAAATACAATTTATAGGATAAGAGAAAATGTTTTCAAATGATGCAACTAACAGGTTTTAGTTCCCAAAATATACAAGCAGTCACACAGCTAAATATAAAAAGACAAGCAACCTAATAAAAAACCAGACAGAAGACCTAAACAGACATTTCTCCAAAGAACACATATGGATGTCCAATTGGCACATGAAAAGATACTCACCATCGCTAATTATTAGAGAAATAGAAATCAAAACTACAATGAGATACCACCTCACACCAGTCAAAATGACCATCACCAAAAAGCCTACAAATAACAAATGCTGGTAATAGTGTGGAGAAAAGAGAACCCTCCTATACTGTTGTTGGGAGTGTAAATTGATACAGCCACCATGGAGAACAGTAAGGTGGTTTCTTAAAAAATTGAAAATAGAGCTACCATGTAATCCAACAACCTCATTCCTGGGCATACATCTGGAAAAGACAAAAGCTCTAATTTAAAAAAGTACACACACACCATTGTTCACAGTGGTACTGTTTATAATAGCCAAGACATGGATGCAACCTAAGTGCTCATTAACAATTGGAAAAAGAAGATGTGGTTTACATATATACAGTGCAATATTATGAAATAGTGCCATTTGCAGCAACATGGATATACCTAGAGATGATCATACTGAGTGAAGTAAGTCAGACAAAAAATATTATATGATATTACTTATATGTACAATCTGAAAAATGGTACAGATGGACTTACTTACAAAACAGAAGCAGATTCTGACATAGGAAACAAACTTATGGTTATCAAAGGGGAAGCAGGAGGAGGATAAATTAGGTGTATGGGATTAACAGATACACACTACCAAATATAAAACAGATAAACAGCAAGGATTTACTGTAATAACCCAAGGAACTATATGCAATATCATGTAATAACTTATATGGAAAAGAATAAAAAAGAATATGAGTGCCTGCTAAGCCATTCATTCATGTCTGACTCTTTGCAACCTTGTGGGCCATAGCCCATCAGGTTCCTCTCTCCATGGGCTTCTGTAAGCAAAAATAATAGAGTGGGTTGCTGTGCCTTTCTCCAGGGGTCTTCCTGACCCAGGGATCAAACCCATGTCTCTTAAGTCTCCTACATGGGCAGGCAGGTTCTTTACCACTAGAGTCACCTGGGAAGCCTCCAAAAGAATATACATATGTACATAAATATATATATATATATATGTATAACTGAGTCACTTTGCTGTACACCTGAAATTAACACAATATTATAAATCAACTATGCTTTCATTAATAAAAGAAAGAAAATGAGCTTCCACACCACATTCATTAAGTATATAAAGTGGAACAAATTGCCTAACCTCTCTGCAACTTTGATTTTTTTTTTTTCTTTTTAATATGGACTAAAGTAGTTGTCCTCAGTTTGTTGTAAGACATATGTAAACAGCCTAGTGCAAGTTGAAAAAACACAACAATTTATTTATTTATTTTTGCTTATTCTCTAAAACTCTGAAGTTATTCCACTCTTTAAAGGAGATCATGGATGGGATTGTTATTTGCCTATCCCTGTCTACATCCTTTCTTTCCCTTCTTTCTAATAAAAAGGCACTAATTTTGAGCTGGTTCAGTTAAAGACTGCATTTGCTAGCCTCTCTTGCAGCTATATACAAATATATGAAAAAATTCTGCCAATAAATGTAAGCTAAAGTGTCGTGTGTCTACTTTCAGAAGTGAAAGAAAGTGGAAGTGTTAGTTGCTCAGTTGTATCTGACTCTCTGCAACCCCATGGATTGTAGCCTGCCAAGCTCCTCTATCCAAGGTATTCTCCAGGCAAGAATACTGGAGTGGGTAGCCATTCCCATCTCTAGGGTATCTTCCTGGCTCAGGGATCAGGGTTTCCCAAATTGCAGGCAGATTCTTTATTGTCTGAGCCACCAGGGAAGCCCAGGGTTTCTTGAAATGGAGATTGAGCATCTCCCTTCATTTCTTCCTTCCTCTCTTCTTCCTGTTGCTCAGAACACGGATGTTATAACTGGAGCATCTGCTTCTATCTTCAACTCTGGGGATGTAAGCCACATGGTAGGAATGGCAGACTAGAAAGCTGAAAGGGGTTTGAGGTTCTGTGAAGGCCTCACCTGACTATATCCACTACATCCAGACTTCTTTTATTGAACAAATAAACTCTACCTTGTTTAAATCATTGTTACTTGAACACTTTCTATTATATGCATCCAGGCCCAGAAGATAACTTCAACTGGATAAAATATGTGGTAAACTTTAATCTTATTAATATTAATAAATAATTAATGTACATTCCTTAACCACTCATATATTATGTTTCCTTTCATCTCTATTATCACGTTGACTTAAACGACAGTAAAACTACAATGATGGTTCACACAACTTGCAATATTTATATATTTCCATTCATTTTTATAATTAGCCAATGTTACATTTTATGCCTTTTTTTTTTTTTTTTTGCCTTTTCTCTAACAGGTCAAGGTCAATTCCATTTAAATTAATTTTTTCAGTGCATGTGTGCTCAGTTGTGTCTGGCTTTTTGTGACCCCATTGACGGTAGCCTGCCCGACTCCTCTGTCCATGGGATTCTCTAGGCAAGAATACTGGAGTGGATTGCTTTTTCCTCCTTCAAAGGATCTTCCTGACTCAGAGATTGAACCCATGTCTCCTGCGTCTCCTGCATTGCCAGGCAGATTCTTTGCCACTGAGTTACCTAGGAAGCCCAATTTTTTCCAGAGGTATTAATAATATTACTAATTCATAACAATTTAGAAAACAATATGGCAGAGTTGCTGCTGCTGCTGCTAAGTCACTTCAGTCGTGTCCGACTCTGTGCAACCCCAAAGATGGCAGCCCACCAGGTTTCCCCGTCCCTGGGATTCTCCAGTCAAGAACACTGGAGTGGGTTGCCACTTACTTCTCCAATGCAGGAAAGTGAAAAGTGAAAGTGAAGTTGCTCAGTCGTGTCCAACCCTCAGTGATCCCAGGGACTGCAGCCTTCCAGTCTACTCCGTCCATGGCAGAGTTGAATGGCCTAGGATTTGTGATTTAAAGGCTTTGACTAACACTACTACTACCATCATTAGTTGTGTGACCTTGAACAAAATGTTTAACTTCTCTGACCCTCTCTCTGTTTTATCCATAACAAACAAGGGTACTAATAATTCTATCTTACTAACTTGTTGGAGTTAGTGAGAATCACATAGGATTGAAAGTACTTTTTAAGAGATAAATCTCACCCAGATGTTCCTTGTTATAAACAGCATCACAAGAGACATACTGTAAGTAAGACTCTTTATCCATACAGATACTAGATAAAATTATGAGAGAAAATTTTAAAGATTCCAATATGTGGTGGTTTCCAATTTCTTCTATCAAGGGTAAAATTAATCTTTGATCAGAGAACTTATTGTAAAATATAAATGGATTAGAATTATAGTCATAGGCTATAATTTTTTTATATAGAATTGTTTAGGTGCAGAAGGAATAAATATTTAAGATCTTGAATTCTAAGCAGTGAATCTGAGGATCTTTGTACTCTTGGTCCTCTCTGGCTCCTTTCTTCCCTTACCACGCTGGCATGGATCAGTGGAATCTGATCCATTGCCCTTGAAGAGCATGACAGAAAGGTCAAAGTCATTCTTTTATAGCTTGCCAATCATTTGGGACACAACTGAAAGTGTCAGTAAAGATCAAGATAACTTATATCTGTTACTTCCTCATTGTCCAGGTGGGCAATCATAGCAAGAATTATTCAAGCTCAATTTTCTCTTCAAAAGCTTTATTGATTGCTGCATAATGTTTTCTGATGGTCCAAGGAGCTTATGTTAACTCCCCAAATGAATTGGGAACACCCATTTGATGCTTACCAGTTAGGTGAAGATTCCACTTACAAAGACTCTGAAAATGAATATGCTTCAGTGGAAGAAATGAACTTAAATCCATATGTATTTATCTCACACATACTGATTATGCTGGATCTGGTGCAGTGATGTACCCTTTTAGGGTGACCACCCATCTTGGTTTGCCTGGGACAATCTTAGTTTATGTCTGTTGTCTCAGCATAATTATTAATAGTACCCCTTTTACTTTCTAAAGCACTCTGATTTAAATGATAAATTATATGCTTACCCTATTTTAGAGACTTTTTACTGTCTTGGTTGAATAATAATGAGATGGGTTTATAAATTCTAGGCAGGCATCATTCTTTTGTGAACAATCTGCCCTGTTGTGGAATGTTTAAGACAACATCTCTAATAATCCATGTTTTCTTAGATCTATGAGCAAAGACCAACTGACCTTCTTCTTTGGAAAAAAAGGCTTTAAAATATCACCATCTCTGAACATCTATATCAGAGTCTGATGAATTTTTTGTAAATGACCAGAAAGAGTAAGAAGCTCAGCCTTTGTGGGCAATGCAGCCTGCGTGTCAACTGCTGAGCTTTCCTGCTACAGCTTGAAAGCATCTAGATAATACCTAAAACAGTGTGATCCAACAAAATTGCATTTACGAAAATAGTAGGAAGAAAGGATTTTGTCTGTGGTGCACCAACCCCCACTCTAGTGTTTTAATATTTTCTCTTGATAACTGCCTAAATGGAATTTATACTTTACGGATTTCTCTTCAAGTGTTAAAAGGAGCAAAAGACAGACAGTTGGCCCTAGTTACACTGTAACTAGCATCATGGAAAGATGCGCTTATTTCTCACAAAGCTATTCTCTCAAGCTTTCTGTCATCTGCACATCCTGTTCAATTCAGAGTCAGAGTCCACATTCAATCTAAAGAAGTACAATGAAGATGCTCCCTCTTTAAACGAGTCCCTACATATGGGCATCCTTCAAGTGCTGTGGCATTGACAGCCAGCTATATTTGATTGCTTAGGTGTTTTAAAAATTGTTTTGTTTTCAACATGTATGACAAAAGTAGTTCCAGGATATTTTTGTCTTATTGTGTACCTCCCTGTGTTTTTGATGGGGACAAAGTATAAATCTACCTTTGAGATAAAATGCTTAGATAAACAAGCTTGCTTCTGTGAAAGAGGAATTAAAGAGGGAAAGAATTGAAACCATGTAAGTAGTTAAAACACAAGAGAAAAGTCCATTGCCCTTTAAACTGAAAGAGAAGGAAAAAACATGAAGGAAAGCCTTGAATAAAATTAAATAAGTGCTGAAACTATACTCAGAAACACATCAAAACATGGCATTGTTTTCTTGTTATGTTGAGAATTGTGATAATATAGTATGATTCACAGTGGGTGTGAGTATGCGTATATGTGTATGTGAACAGGAATTAAAATTAGACAGCAACAAAATGTTAAGACCAGATATTGGACATACTAAGCAAAGAAATGTATTCAGTCAAAGTAAATAGACAAAGTGTGACATGCTCTAAATGATGATGAGTAGGTGAATTTTTTGCTGTCTGACCTGGAATATCAAGCCCCAATCAGAAATAAGTGGACTGTCTCTCCTAGAGAGGTAGACACTAGTTGCAGCCTGGGGAAAGAGGAAACATAAAAGCAGATCTAGATTTGCCTTACAATGACAGCTGCATATTAATCTAAAGAATTTCTAAAAAATCAAAAAGACATTTTCAGCAAAATACACCCCTAGAGCCTCAATCATAAAACAGGAATAAACTTGAAACAGGATTGATTTCATCTTAAAGGGAATATTTCTTTGAAATGCTACNTGACAGCTGCATATTAATCTAAAGAATTTCTAAAAAATCAAAAAGACATTTTCAGCAAAATACACCCCTAGAGCCTCAATCATAAAACAGGAATAAACTTGAAACAGGATTGATTTCATCTTAAAGGGAATATTTCTTTGAAATGCTACCAACTGTAGTTGTCTTATTTGGTTTTCAATCCTATAACAAAATTGTGCCATATTGTGTCAAATAAGAAGATAATATAACAGCTTTAAACAAATTTTGTAATTATGGGTTCAATCAAAAGTGCATCAAATTTGTGTGTATTTGGGAAGCTATGCCATTGAATACTAAGCAGCTCTATATATCAACCTTCATTTTTCATTTCAATTTTAAGACCTTGACTCTTAAAGGGTTAGATTTTCCCAGAAGAGATTCCATGCATTTTAGTTGTTTGCTAGTCTCTTTAGAAAATGCTAGGTGCTGCCCTAGAGAGATTAAAGATATTTAGGCATGAATGAGATATCTGTGATCTAATGCCTCTTTCAGTTCAATTCAGTTCAGTCGCTCAGTCGTGTCTGACTCTTTGCAACCCCACGAATCGCAGCACGCCAGGCCTCCCTGTCCATCACCAACTCCCAGAGTTCACTCAGACTCCAATGTCCATCGAGTCGGTGATGCCATTCAGCCATCTCATCCTCTGTCATCCCCTTTTCCTCCTGCC
>SJYV01048915.1:613688-680957 GCA_006410875.1 Neotragus pygmaeus | reverse complement strand
TCATCTGCATATCTGAGGTTATTGATGTTTCTCCTGGCAATCTTGATTCCAGCTAGTGCTTCTTCCAGCCCAGCGTTTCTCATGATGTACTCAGCATATAAGTTAAATACGCAGGGTGACAATATACAGCCTTGACGTACTCCTTTTCCTATTTGGAACCAGTCTGTTTTTCCATGTCCAGTTCTAACAATAAATCAGTCAATCTAATCAATCAACCAAGCTAATGCCTCTTTCATCAACCCCTAAGTACAGTTCTAACCTTTGGGCATCTTCACACTTCACTGGGACGTGATTTCCAGACTCATGAAAAACAAGGTTTCTTGTGCTAAGAGAAGAATAATTGAATCCAATTTGGTTTGATTTTTCATAAGACTATCTTTCCAGCATTTAGTGTCCTTTGAATGGAGAGGGAGAGAGAGTGATGAATAGGTTACAAAGGCATTGCAGATTTTCAGTATGTCAGACAGTCCTGAGTTTAATTTCTGAGTGTCTAGTTCTTACAAACTTGGGCAGAGCATTTTCTTCTCCAGGTTTCNTTTAGTGTCCTTTGAATGGAGAGGGAGAGAGAGTGATGAATAGGTTACAAAGGCATTGCAGATTTTCAGTATGTCAGACAGTCCTGAGTTTAATTTCTGAGTGTCTAGTTCTTACAAACTTGGGCAGAGCATTTTCTTCTCCAGGTTTCGGTTTCCTCAGTGTAAATTGAGGGAAATTTTATTCCCTCTTTTCAAGGTTGTTGTGAGAATTATCTAAGATAATGTGTACCAACCCACTCCAGCATTCTTGCCTGGGAAATCCCATAGACAGAGGAGCATGGCAGGCTACAGTCCTTGGGGTTGCAAAAGATTTGGACGTGACTGAGTGACAAGACAACAACAATGTGTACCGAATACATAGCCTCAAGTCAGTCACGTAATAGTGGCTCAGTTAAATGGAGCTGTTGATAAAGACCTTGAAGTCATAATTAACTAAAACTGAGTATCTGAGTAGGCTTGGCAAGAAGTATGGGAGGTATTCTATTTAAGGAGATTCTCTTTCACCAGAACCAAAAGCATAATAAATTACCTTGACTGGGTTTGAGAAGGCAGAGGATATGAGCACAGAGACCTGTACGACTCCACACCCTTTTATACTCTTCTTTCCAGAATTTTCTTTTGTCACTGAGTTCGTGTACTTAAATATTTTCACTATAGTTCTTTTTGGTATAAATTGAATGTGTGTTCCAGTTTTCAATGCAAAAAAAAAGTAATACTGTAATAAAATACTGTTTTTCTCTCTTGCTAACATGTTTCCATGGAAGAAAGTAAATTTTGAAGCTTTCTATTTTCTTTTTTCTGTTTATTAAAAAAGTTCCCTGCATACAAAGTCTCTGGCAAAGTAAAGTTTATCCTTTATCTCTTAAGACTTGATTCACCTTAAATCTTTTTAAGGGCTGCATTACTGCATAAAGCAAACTGTGCTTGACACTCATCACACGAACCTTGAGGAATAAACAAATCAGTCAAAACTGCCCAGGGAAATGTGGGGAGAAGTGAGAGGAAGAAACCAGAGCGGGCTCTCTTTCGCTGAACACTGAGGGCATTCCTCCTCCTACACCAGGGACTCAGGCAGCCTCACCGCAGATTTGTCAAGTGCAGGCCCCAGAATAAGAGAACGGAGTCATCAGCTTAAGGTCACCTAACAACCAAGTGGTGGACCCAGGATTTGAACCCAGAGCTTACATCCTTTCCACCTGAGTCAAGTGCATTTGGATCTGGTTCAGTGGTGTAAAATAACAGTATCCAAGGTTGATTCTCTCCCTCGAGCTCCACTGGAAAAGCTGTGCTCCTGCAGCTTTTAAGGAGCAATGGGGAAGGTAAAGAAAAGAGCTTCTTTGCAGAAGCACTCTCAAAGTGTGGTCTCCAAACCAGTGGCATTAGCAATACCTGGAAACTTGTTAGAAGAGCACTTTCTGGGGCCCCATCTGAGTCAGACACTCTGGGGAGGGGTCAGCAGGCTGGTTTTTGTTGTTATTACTTTTTTGGGTTTTTTTTTNTGTTGGCAGGTTTGGTTTCTTTTGAGGCCTTTCTCCTTGACTTGAAGATGGTTCCCCCCCTCGCCCCCACCACCAACTCTGAATCCTCACATTGCCTTTCCTCCGTGCAAATGCACCCTTTCTCTGTGTCCAAATTTCCTCTCTTTACAAGGATACTAGCCAGACTGGATTAGGGCCTCGTGACCTCTTTTAAATTTAATCACTTCTCTTGCTGTTTTGTCATTAAGTTGTGACTCTTTTGTGACCCCATGAAATGCATAGCCTGCCAGGCTCCTCTGTCCATGGAATTCTCCAGGTGAGAATACTGGAGAGGGTTGCCATTTCCTTCTCCAAGGGATTTTCCCAACTCAGGGATTGAACCCATGTCTCTTGCATCTCCCGCTTTGACAGGTGGATTCTTTACTACTGAGCCACGTGGGAAGCCCAGTCACTCCTGTAAAGGCCCTATTTCCAAATAAGTCACATTTGAAGTACTGGGTGTTAGGGGTTCAACACATGAGTTTGTGGGGGCAGAATTCAGCTCACAACAAGTCCAAACTTCTCTCTCTTTGATTTTCCCAGCCCAGCCTTAATTCTACTCTCTCTAGTCTCCAGAATGTACTGAATGCTTCCCTGCTCATGCCAGTCATCCAAAGGTGGGACCTTTTTCTGCTGTGGTCTGACCAGTGATGAGGACCACACATCTCTTACTCCTCTTGTTCCAAACCTTATTCTTCCATGGGTAAGAGTTTAATGCCTATGTTACTCAACTGGCTCTTTTTGACCCTAGAACTTCTTTGCGGTTAAATCTCTCTCATTTAATTGATTTTCTGAACCCAAACACAGAAGTTTATATTTACAGTTGTTTTTAGTTATAATTATTATCCTCATTACATTTCCTCTTACTGTTTTTGACTTCTTTATGACTTTAAAGTAGTTTTCAAATCTTAATGCTGCTGTCTTATATCCTTACTAGTCCTCACAGCTGTATGTCCACTCCTGGTTTAATGAGGTTGCCTTCCCAGCCTTTATCCAAGTTGTTGTGAAATATGCTTAGCAGGAAGGTCCAACAGAGTTCTAGGTCACACTTGGACAGCCCCTTGCAGGTTGACCTCTGTCCATCAAGTCAGGTGTATAATAGAACACTGCTGAAGTCACCACAGACCTGGGTTTGATCCCTGGGTCAGGAAGACGCTCTAGAGAAGGGAATGGCTACCCGCTCCAGTATTCTTGCCTGGGGCCATAAAGAGACAGGCATAACTGAGTGACTAACACTTTCCCTTCTTGAATTCACCATTTGTCACCCAACCCACATTTATCATGAGGAGTTGCTTTTCCCCAGGGTCAAAGAGGCTGACATCCCCATCCTCTCATATCTTTCTTTTTCTTGGGCTATGGTGCACATGGTTTGTATACCAGGATTTGAGCCACAGCTCCTTGGCTGCTAGAGATTTGATTTTTCTGTTGGTTCTGACCTAACAATCCCATATGTTCTGGATCCTGGTGGCTCAGCAATTACTCAGTTGAATCTGCCCAAGCAGAGCTTGCCCAAGGGGAACCCAAAGAGGGCGCCCCTGGGTAACCCTGAAGCTTGGGGAAGCCTCAGTTCTGACAGTAGACTGAGCCTTCTGAAGGGCTTTCCCTTCATCAGGGGTCCTTGGCACTGTATTGTGGCCATTCTCAGATCCACGTAAATAGAATAAAAAGCAGTCCCAATTTAATCTGCCACTCCAGCCCCTGTGAGGACACAGCTGGTGAGAGTATGCTGACTGTATTCACAAGTCAGTCCCTTCTCTCCAGCCTTGCAATAATTTTGTTGTCTTTGTTATTCTATATCCTGCGGTGACTTCCCTGAGTGCAGTGAGTGATTAATTTAGCTGGTGTCACAGACTACAACATGTTGATGTAAAGGGAAAAAGAAAGGAAAAAAGAAAAGTGTGGAAGGGGTGAAAGGCTGCTGCAGCAAACNTTATTCTATATCCTGCGGTGACTTCCCTGAGTGCAGTGAGTGATTAATTTAGCTGGTGTCACAGACTACAACATGTTGATGTAAAGGGAAAAAGAAAGGAAAAAAGAAAAGTGTGGAAGGGGTGAAAGGCTGCTGCAGCAAACACACACAGAACCCAAGCTCCAGCCCTTGTACAAGATGCTCCACTGGCCGAAGTGACCCTGCGACATTGTTTTTGTGAACAGGAGTATGAACTTCTGAATGGTTGAGTTCCAAAATTCAAAGCCTGAAACTCTCCCAGGGCTCCCTCACTTCCCCCACTGCCTCTGAAACATCAATAGCTTTAGGAAATAATGAAAAACAAATCAGAAATAAAATCAGAACTTGAAAACCCATGGTTCTCTATGAAAAGGGCTTCTGCTGTTCAAATGCTGGTTTATAAGAGAGTGAGATTTGGGATCTCGTGTGAAAACAAACGTCAGGTTTTTCTGCAGCTTTGATGCCTAGTTTAACCCTTTATCTTTCTTGGCTCATGAAGCTGAAAACATTCATGTGGCCACGAACTTGTGAGAACTCAAATTGTTCACCAGTCTAGGTAGAAGCTTATCTGTACATATGGTCATTGATGCTGCTGAGAGAGTTTATCAAGTGATAAACTCAACATAAGGTAGTTGCTGTCTTTTTCTTTTAACTGATATCATGAAAAGGGATTAATTTCATAATGGCTAAGCCACTGGTTTCTCCAGTGGTCATGTATGGATGTGAGAGTTGGACTGTAAAGAAAGCTGAGCACTGAAGAACTGATGCTTTGGAACTGTGGTGTTGGAGAAGACTCTTGAGAGTCCCTTGGACTGCAAGAGATCCAACCAGTCCATTCTGAAGGAGACCAGTCCTGGGTGATCTTTGGAAGGACTGATGCTAAAGCAGAAACTCCAATACTTTGGCCACCTCATGGGAAGAGCTGACTTATTGGAAAAGACTCTGATTCTGGGAGGGACTGGGGGCAGGAGGAGAAGGAGATGACAGAGGATGAGATGGCTGGATGGCATCATCAATTCGATGGACATGAGTTTGGGTAAACTCCCGGGAGTTGGTGATGGACAGGGAGGGCTGGCGTGCTGCCGTTCATGGGGTTACAAAGAGTCGGACATGACTGAGTGACTGAACTGAACTGAACTGAAGCCTATGATGGTGGCTCTGCAAATAATACAGTTTTCCCTATTGTGATCCAACTCCTCCCTTGCCATTTTGTAACTTGGCTTTTAAATATTGGGAGGTGGGAGGGAGGTTCAAGAGGGAGGGGATATATGTATACCTATACCTGATTCATATTGATGTTTGGCAGAAACCAACACAATTCTGTTAAGCAATTATTCTTCAATTTAAAAAGATGTAAAATAAATATTGGGTAAAGGGACTTCCCTGGTGGTCCAATAGTTAGGACTCTATACTCCCAATGCAGGGGGCCCAGGTTTCATCACTGGTCAGGGAACTAGACCCTGCATGCTGCAACTAAGACCCAAGGAAGCCAAATAAATAAATATTGGGTTAAAAAGTAACCAAAGAGAGAATAATTTAACAATAAGCCCAGATTTTAACATTTTTATCCTTAAAATAATTTTTAAAGAAATAGCAGGGATAATTTTCACTACAAAGTGATACAACTTCATTAAAGAAAATGGAAAATATCTTACAAAAAGACCTGAAATCTCACCATGCAGAGATAATCACTATTAACATGTTTAAGTCAGTATTTTTCAGGCACAAATGTATGTATGTGCCTGTATATGGTGCTCAGTTCAGTTCAGTTTAGTCACTCAGTCGCATCTGACTCTTTGCGACCCCATGAATCGCAGCACGCCAGGCCTCCCTGTCCATCACCAACTCCCAGGAGTTCACTCAGACTCGTGTCCATAGAGTCAGTGATGTCATCCAGCCATCTCATCCTCTTTTGTCCCCTTCTCCTCCTGCCCCCAATCCCTCCCAGCATCAGGGTCTTTTCCAATGAGTCAACTCTTCGCATGAGGTGGCCAAAGTACTGGAATTTCAGCTTTAGCATCATTCCTTCCAAAGAAATCCCAGGGCTGATCTCCTTCAGAATGAACTGGTTGGATCTCCTTGCAGTCCAAGGGACTCTCAAGAGTCTTCTCCAACACCACAGTTCAAAAGCATCACTTCTTTGGTGCTCAGCCTTTTTCACAGTCCAACTCTCACATCCATACGTGACTACTGGAAAAACCATAGCCTTCACTAGATGGACCTTAGTCGGCAAAGTAATGTCTCTGCTTTTGAATATGCTGTCTAGGTTGGTCATAATTTTTCTTCCAAGGAGTAAGCTTCTTTTAATTTCATGGCTGCAGTCACATCTGCAGTGATTTTGGACAGTCATGTCCAAATCTTTGTGACTCCATGGCCTATAGCCTGCCAGGCTCCTCTGTCAATGGAATTCTCCAGCAAAAATACTAGAGTGGGTTGCCATTCTCTTCTCCAAGGAATATTCTCGACCCAGGGAGTGGACCCATGTCTCCTGCACTGCTGGCAGCTTCTTTACTCTGTGTCACTAGAGAAGCATTGTAGAGTCCTATACTTTATTCTAAAAGTGAAATAATGTTGGACATACTAGTTTGTAACCTATATTTCTCTACTTAATAACTTGTAAACATCTTTCTTTGGTATTCGATTTTCTTCTACATTATTTTTAATGTCATCACATTATTCATTTCATTGGAGGGTGGGGGTAAAATGATACATGTAATTAGTGACTCAGTCATGTCTGACTCTTTTCAACCCTATCGACTGAAGCCTGCCAGGTTCTTCTGTCTATGGGATTCTCCAGGCAAGAATACTGGAGTAGGTTGCCATTTCTTTCTCCAGGGAATCTTCCCAACCCAGAGATCAAATCTGGGTCTCCTGCATTGCAGACAGACGCTTTACCGTCTGAGCCACCAGGGAAGCCCCAAATGATACATACTCTGATTTAATCTTAAAAATATGAGATAAAATAAAAATTACTGAAAGTTCTACAAAATTGAAACCACTGTAAACGTTTGTATGAACAGTCTTCTGAGAGTTCTCTTGTACAATATTTTGTGCTCTTCATGTTTTTCAATCTGCTTTTAAGCACTTGGCAATAGAAAAAGGAGAAACTTGCATATTTCTACACATAGCTGCTTGTCATTATTTTAAAGGGCTAGATTACATTCCACTGTGCATATGTGCTAAATTGCTTTAGTCGCTTTAGTCATGTCTGACTCTTCCACCCCTTGGACTGTGTGTAGCCTGCTAGGCTCCTCTATCCATGGGATTCTCCAGGCAAGAATACTGAAGTGGGTTGCCATGCCCTCCTCCAGGGGNTACATTCCACTGTGCATATGTGCTAAATTGCTTTAGTCGCTTTAGTCATGTCTGACTCTTCCACCCCTTGGACTGTGTGTAGCCTGCTAGGCTCCTCTATCCATGGGATTCTCCAGGCAAGAATACTGAAGTGGGTTGCCATGCCCTCCTCCAGGGGATCTTCCTGACCCAGAGATGGAACCTGCATCTCATTTTGTCTCCTGCTTTGGCAAGCAGATTCTTTACCACTAGCACCACCTGTAGTAGGTGCCAATATTTACAGGATGAATGCACCACTGATAAACGTGTCAGCTCTGTGTGTGTGTTATTCTAAACAATGTTGTGATGGACATCACTGAATTTTATCAGCTTGAACTTGAAAGATTGCCTCTTTGTAGTAAATTATACATGCAGGTTTGCTGGGATAATAGCATACACATTGTACATCTTAATTACTAAAGTGACTTTCAGAAAAGCACTCATTTTCATCTCCACTAAGGTGGGATAACTAATGCACAACAACACCAAGTTACACTAACTTAAACATTTAATTTTGTCCATCTTCTGGGTGAAAAACTAAATTCACTTTATTGATTATTAGCATGATTGAAATCTTTTAATGTGTTGAATTTTTACTTCTGTGAATCATCTGTTCATGTCCTGTGCCTTTTTCATTGTTGGTCTTTTCATTGTTGATTTGTAAGAATATTTAGTCAATAATATTTAGTTGTGATCTATCATTTGTCTTATAAGTATTTGTCAAATTTTGTTTATATTTTTAACTGAGCCAAAGTTTACTTTTTATAGTAAAATTGCTCAGTTTTTACATATTTTCACCACAAGATTAGAAATTATTTTCTAATCCAACACTATAAGAAAATATCACCATCTTAGGGGTTTTATTTTTTTTTTTACTTTTAAAACTTTGACCCATATAGAACTTACTCTAGTATATTGAACTTTCTTCTAAATGGTCATCCAGTTGTGTCAATACTATCTATTGGATAATTCATTTCCCTATTAATTTGAAGTGTTACATTTATAAATTATATATTATAAATTCCCACTTATTTTTTAGAACTTGTTTTTATTGCAAAAATAATATATGTACATGGTAATAAAGGATGCAAGCATGAAAAATTGTACAATACAAAAGTAATTCTCCACCAACATTTTCCCCTCCCTAGAGGAAGAATTTTCCCAGAATGTCATTCTAGGAATACACAAGCATAGGTGTGTGTACATGTGTGAGACACATGCATAATACATAGATGTATACATGTACGGGTATCCCATTTTATGTTTACATAAATTAGAGCTTTCTACACGTACTNAGGAAGAATTTTCCCAGAATGTCATTCTAGGAATACACAAGCATAGGTGTGTGTACATGTGTGAGACACATGCATAATACATAGATGTATACATGTACGGGTATCCCATTTTATGTTTACATAAATTAGAGCTTTCTACACGTACTGCTTGGTACCTAATTTCTCTTTTTTTAAACACTGTATTTTGAAACTCTTCATAAGATGAACCGAGCTACTTCATTCTTTTTCATAATTGCATAGTATTCCATTGTGTGTAGGTACCATAATTTGTTTAAACAAATAGCCTGTTTGTTGACAACTTTTTCAGTTTTCAATGACCAACAACCCTATAAGGAATATATCACCTCATATTTCTTGCACATGTATACGTAAAATGTGGGACAAATTCCCCAAAGTCAAAAGAGTATATGTAACTGTATTTGGTAGATATTACCAAACTGTCCTCTAAGGAGGGCTGCCTTACTCCATTCAAGCTGCTATGACAAAATATCTCAACTAGGTAGCTTATAAACAACAGAAATTTATGGCTCACAGTTCTAGAGGCTGGAAAGTCCAAGAATAACTTTCATCATGTTCAGGTGAGGCCCTCTTCCTTGTTAGAGACTTCCCATTGTATTCATACATGGCAGAAGTGGGCAAGGGAGCTCTTTGGGTCCCATTTTATAAGAGCACTAATATCACTCAAGAAGGTGCCACCCTCATGACCTGATCATGTCCCCAAAACCATACCTCCTAATACCACCACATGGGCATTAAGAGTTCAACATGAATTTTGGGAGGCCACAATCAGATCATAGCAAGATCAAACCAACTGTGTACTCCTATCTACAGTGAAGGAGTGCTTAGATTCTGTCTCTTTTTTTTTTTTCTTTCTCAATCTGAAAANGCATTAAGAGTTCAACATGAATTTTGGGAGGCCACAATCAGATCATAGCAAGATCAAACCAACTGTGTACTCCTATCTACAGTGAAGGAGTGCTTAGATTCTGTCTCTTTTTTTTTTTTCTTTCTCAATCTGAAAATTGAAAAATGTTATCTGTTAAAGTGGATTTATTTTATTATTAGTGAGAGTGGGAGTCTTTTCATGTACTTATAAAGCTTTATTTTTAAACATGAATTCATGTTCCTATTTCTTATAGCATTGAAAGAACTCTTTATATATTGAGAAAATTAATCATTTTTCACTAATATATTCTAAAAATGTTTTTCCGGTTAGTCATTTGTCTTTTGACTGTATTTACAATGATATTTTTGCTGTGTACAAAATTTAATTTTTAGGTAGTAAAATCTATTAACCTTTAACTTTATGGCTTCTGGGTATGTTTTCTTGCTTCGAGAGGCTTCCACCATTTCAAATTATAAACAAGCCTTAATGTTTGCTTCAGAATTCCTATGTTTCATTTTTTTATGTTTGTCTTTGAGTCATCTTTCTATTAAGAGGATGATTGAGTACATTCACTTTTAGCCTTTTCCCAGACATATAGATAGTTGTCCCTAAAATAGTTTATTTAAAAATCATTTTTCCATTGATTTTAAATCATGGGTTTGTCATATATGAAATTTTAATATAAAGTTAGGTATATTTCTCAAATCTGTTCTATTGGTCTAAATTTTTAGTCTGTGCTGACAGTGTACAGTTTTAATTATTATAGTTCATGATACAGTTAATATGTGGCACGTCTCCATCAATAGTCTTTTTCTATTTTTTCTCACTACTCTTGACAAATTCCTAAATAAACAAGAAATGTTCCAGGAAAATAAAAGAAACTTTATTGGGATTTTTAGTAAAACCGCATCAAATTTATAGTCTTTCTGCCTGTTTACTAGGTCTCCTTTCAAGTCCTTTACTACTTGTTGGATTTTCTTTTCAAATTTCCTGCACATTGCCTGTTGAGCTTAATTTGAGATGTGTAATGGGTTTTGCTGCCTTGTGAATGGGATAAATTCTCCTTTTAAAGTTTCTTTCAGATATTATTTGTCTGTTTAAAGTAAACTTACATGAGATTTTTTCCTTTTCTCACTTCAATATTGATATTCTTATTTTTACAGAGAATTCAGATATATAACCACCACATTATCAAAACAAGTTGTGCATATGACCCACTCCAAACCCCAACCGGGTGTGAACTGATCAAGAAATGATAGGAAACACTTACCAAGTATGTTGTTAAAATAAGATAATGGACAATCAATTTAATCTTCAGGTAATTGTACAGTTTTAGAGGGTTTTCTAATTTAACATAAAAGCAAAAGACGGTGTCATTCTTAGCAGAAGACAATAACTTCATGTGAATCAATGCTGGTGACCAGCACACTATGAGCATTTTGTCACTGATTCCTGCCCCCTCTTCCCTTTCTTCCTGTCTGTGTCAGAGATGTTTTCTCTTAATGCATTCAAAAGGGCTATTTTGGGATTTGAGTCACCTTTTCTCCTTGTGTGTCTGCAACAGACACAATCCATCAACCTCCTATCATACACAGAAGAAAAAAATCCACTCTCCAAGATAGCCAGGCGGTCATTTGGTGCTGTGTCTTATCACAAGGGCTGGGCCCAGGTTCTCTGATGTTTCTGAGTGTGAATTCTCAGCCACCTCGGATGCCCACATTTGGTGCCCTGCCTGGCTCAGTTTAGAACAAAACACTTTTCCTGACAAGTTGTTTGGTGCTGATTATGTTTCAATTAGCGGGTTTGTCAAAACTCTGCAGAAACCCAAAGAACAGCCCTTCACAGGTTCTGTTAAGAAGTCATATGAACTAGGGAAAAATTATTGCATCATGGACAAAGAGGCTATAACCATGCCATTGATCTTTATATCAATAACTGAAGTTGTAGATGCTAATTTGGCTGTGTTAGTAAACAGACTTCACTAATAAAGAGAGAATAAAGAAAAAGATAATTTTTTGTGATTCAACTGGCTGGGGGTGGCCTGCTATTAAGTTGAGAATTTAAGAAATGCACTTGTATAATAATTATTCTTTATGAAAAGGAAACTTGACATTTAAGCAGTTGTTAGACTGTCTTTTTTGAGGAAGCAGCTGCCTCACTCCTAATTTACAATAGCTCTACTACCTGATACGTGAGCAGATTGGAAAAACCTCGAGATAAACCATCAGTTCAGTTCAGTTCAGTTCAGTTGCTCAGTCGTGTCCGACTCTTTGCGACGCCATGAATTGCAGCACGCCAGGCCTCCCTGTCCATCACCAACTCCCGGAGTTCACTCAGACTCGCGTCCATTGAGTCTATCCAGCCATCCAGCCATCCAGCCATCTCATCCTCTGCCGTCACCTTCTTCTCCTGCCCCCAGTCCCTCCCAGCACCAAAGTCTTTTCCAATGAGTCAACTCTTCAGCCTCATGCAGCCGACTACCTGCTTCCCCGGTGGCTCAATCCACCAGCCAATGCAGGAGATGCAAGAGATGTGGGTTTGATCCCTGTCGGGATGATCCCTTGGAGGAGGGCATGGCAACCCACTCCAGTATTCCTGCCTGGAGAATCCCATGGGCAGAGGAGGCTGGCGGGCTACACAGTTCATGGGGTCACAGAGAGTCCCACACGACTGAGCGATTGAGCACACACACATGCACATACCTACACACAGCTAAACCATCTACTTGACATCCACACTCGATTTTAACAGGACTAATGCTGAGCCTCCCTCTTCTCCCACATCTGCTCCTCCCATAGTCTCCCACCCAACAAACACCCTTTATGCTTGGTGTTCTCTCACAGCCCATATCTAATCCATCAACAGATCAGGGTGGCTCTTCTTTCAGACTCTCTCCAGCATCCAGTCTTCACATCCACACTGTTCCTACCTGAATCCCAGGCATCATCATCTCTTCCTGGCTGTTAGGCTGTTGCACTGGCCTCCTAAGTGGTCTAGTGGTCTATTCTTGCCAAGCAACCAGAGTGGTCCTATAAATACTAAAAGTATGTCCATTACTCCTGTGCTCAAAACCATCTAGTGGTTCTCCACGACACTTGGTGAAGTGAAGTGAAGTCGCTCAGTCGTGTCCACCTCTGTGACCCCACGGACTGTAGCCTACCAGGCTTCTCTGTCCATGGGATTTTCCAGGAAAGACTACCGGAGTGGGTTGCCATTTCCTTCTTTAGGGGATCTTCCCGACCCAGGGATCGAACCTGGGTCTCCCACCTTGCAGGCAGACGCTTTACCCTCTGAGCCACCAGGGAAGCCCTCAAGTAAAAGCCAATGTACTTACCCAGTTCTACAGAACCCTTAGGATCTGCCCCCGTCACCTCTCTACCATCTCACCCATTCCTTCACTACCTTCACCCTAGACAACTCACCAACCACTCTGATGTTCCTCACACACACACCAGGCACACCCCCACCTCAGCCTTTGTGCTTGACTTCCTTCTCCTCCAGGTTTCCCATGGCTCAGTCTATCACTGCCTTAAAGTTTTTACTTAAATGCCACTGTATCATCAAATCTTTCCTTGGGTATACTGTCTCAAATTGCAACCCCATACTCTCACTTCTACCTCTTACTTTCTTTATTATTCTCCTTAGTTTTCAGCACTAACATATTTCCCATTTTATTTGTTCATCTATTGCCTGCTGGAGTATGAAGCCTTGGAAGGCAAGGGTTTTGTCTAACTTGTACCCCTTGCACCCAAAACAGAGTCTAGCACATTGTAAGCTTGACAAATATTTGTTGAATAAGTGAATGAATGAATGGACAGTTGAAAGCAAGGGCACAATAAAATTTTAACATTAAACTTCAACAATATACTACTTTTTCAAATCTTAAATTAGATACTTGAAAGGCTCACTGATAAAGCATATGTTATCCATGGACAGAAGTGCCTAGTGGGCTATGTAGTCTATGGGGTCACAGAGTCAGAGGTGACTGAGTGACTAACACTTTCACTTTCAATGCCTTTTTATCACTTGAAAAAATATAATCAAAGCTTCAAAGTTTTAATGATCAACTGCTACCATTTTCTGTTGTTTTATATTTCCTTGAAGACTCCAAAGGGCAAAGGAAGCTGTGTGGTTCTCAGCTTAAACTGAAGACTTCCCCATTCTCATTATAATATGTTGTCACTGATGGAAATAACAGTGTTCAGTGTTATTCTTTCAGTAGGTAGGAGCCTGAGGAACGCTTTCATTGGGCCAACTTAACCCTGAATATAGTGTGGTTAATCATAAAAGCAAAATCCCAGGTATTGCAGATTAGTCTGGTTCAAGTGAAGTTACCCTAAAGAGAGACTGGTATCAACATGGCTAAAATCATTTAGTACCTATTTGCAATGATACTAAATCTGATGTAAAGAAGAGACCAGAGTGATGTAACTTAGTGTTTTCCTGGTGGTGCATCTTAGGGATCCACAGCCTACAATGATACATGATGCAACTTTCACAGGGTCTCTACTCATCAGACCTTGTGGTTTGACTATCTCAGTCACTTGAAATTTTACCTCTGACTCTTTCTATTGATTTAAGTCATCTACTCATTAAGCCTGCACCTTAAAGTGAAGTGTTGTTAGGTGAAAGCTAACTTGTACTTGTTACACACACTGCTGTTATTTTTATATAGCCAATTTAGGTTTTGTTTTATGTTGCCCCTCAGCTAGTAGTTCATTTTGTAATGGATTTCTAAAGATTAGAAAACCAGCAACCCATATTTAAAGCCAGGTTACTTTAATATTCAACAGTAGACTATAACCATGCTAAGAAAAATAAACTTTTTTCTAAGGCTAGCTGACTAGTCAGAGGAGAGCAGGGAGGGTTTTGCAAGGATATTCCCAGATTAGATGCTGCACAAATCACTTCACATGCATTGTATGATTTAGACATGTGAATAGGACTTGGTAGCTAGAATTTCTCTGCAAAGAGCAAAAACATATATGTAAATTCTTTTATTATGCTGCTGCTTCTGCTGCTACNTTGCAAGGATATTCCCAGATTAGATGCTGCACAAATCACTTCACATGCATTGTATGATTTAGACATGTGAATAGGACTTGGTAGCTAGAATTTCTCTGCAAAGAGCAAAAACATATATGTAAATTCTTTTATTATGCTGCTGCTTCTGCTGCTACTAAGTCGCTTCAGTCGTGTCTGACTCTGTGCGACCCCATAGATGGCAGCCCACCAGGTTCCCCCATCCCTGGGATTCTCCAGGCAAGAACACTGGAGTGGGTTGCCATTAGTATGCCTGATTTTATTTTTTTTTTCCTTCTCAAAAAGGCCCTCTTGTACAATTCCCACATAGGAAGTTAGTACCTCTAATACCAAGCAAGTTCTGTATAACAAACTCCAGAGATTTGCATATTTACACTGCAATGTAAAAATCCAAGTACAAATCATGTACATCCATGATTCATCCTACAAAGCAATTTTCCAGTTTCACTGGTCCATGGGTCACTTTCTTAAAATAGTGGTATCTGAAGTATAAGATACCAATTCCTCACTTGGATGTGGGTAGGGAGATATGGAGTATGAAGGACAGCTAATGAGAAAGGCGTTCTGTTTCACAACTTACAAATGTTGGGGGAGATAGGAGAAACATTCACCCAGCATCAGGGCTCTGTGTTTAGTTTTGTCCTGCCTTTATTTTTAACTACATTTCAAGGCTGTTGTGTTGAAAAGGAAATGTTTGAACACTGTGTCTCATCCCATGTTGAACCCTATGCCATGCAGGTGGTGTCACAGAATTCTGCTGTCTGCAGATAGAATATTTTTTATACAGGGCCCCCCAGAAAGTACTTTCAGGCAACCCAGATCCTGATCACTGTAGGCAGGGCCTCATTATCTACCTCTAGTAATAACTAGTAAAATATTATAGTCAAGCTTACAATTCAGAATAGTGTTTTTCACTCTGCCAGATTGTGAATTAACATAGCATGATCAGTATTTTTAAGTGATTACAATAGAATAAAAAAATATCAAAGGGTATCGTATGTAGTAGGAACAAATATTTCACAGGGGTGGGTGTGTGTGTGTGTGTGTGTGTGTATTGGATGCTGATAGGAAAGTGCTTGTTTATTGTAGGTTGTAGTCCAAAAGGTTTATAAGACATTTATGGCAAACTACAAGTATTCAACAATATTTCTATTTTCTCCTTTGTGGTAACATGAGTATATCATTTAAGCCTCTTCTGTAGTTAGACAAATCCATATGACTGAGTTTTGGCAAAGAGAATGTGAATAGAAGTTCCATACATTCCTTCTAAACTTTGCCCATAAATATTTCCCAAATGTGACCCTTGCTTTCCCCCAGCATGTAACTGAATTGAGAGGATCTTCCATGAAAAGGGAGGAATATGGGGCCCTGAAGGTACATGTGGAAGGCATCTTGCTCGTCAATTCACACTGAACTATGAGGTGGGTAAAAAATAAGCCATTTGTGTTGAGCCTTACAACCAGGAGTTCATTTGTTATAACATCTAGTTTTACTTATTCTCCCTAATACAGGATGATAAAAGGATGAACACCATGGCAAGATTTCTGCTCTCCTGCCTCTGGTTTTATTCTAGGTTCTTTAAAATCTGGCACCCAACAAATACTATGGTCCACATTCACAAAGCGCATGTGAGGCTTAGCTTTCCTCTTAGGTTCTCTGCACTTCTCTCCTTTAACTATAACTAAAACTCCCATTTGGACCTTGCCTTTCTGCTCCATCTTACATTCAGATCTTTGGCTCAATGTCTGTCAGTCACTGAGTCTCAGCAAGCCTCTAGGACCTATACCATAGACAGTCCTTCCCCACCAACCTCCTATAGATTCTTGTCCATGATCTGTGATCCATTTCAGCCCTAGGGTATAGGCAATATCTAACAAATAAAATTTATTTCTGATAAAAATTTACTTCATGAGAGAACATTCTATTTACAAGAGAGGAATTTGAACAATTTCAAAAATAACAATGAGTAACAATAGCTAGTGTGTACTGAGGGCCTACTAGTAGGCATACATTACCCCTAAATCTCACCAAAATCCAGTAAATATTGTTACACTCACTAAAAGAGGAAGATACTGAAGCTCAGAGAGCTGGGATTGTCCTAGGTTACACAGCTCTTATTTGGACTTGAACTCACTTTTGTCTGATGACCAAACCCACACTCTCATTCCTGGTGGCAAAAAAGAACAAATGTCTAATAGTGAGAAGTTTAGATTGCGATACACTGAAGAGGCTTCTTCTGAGCCCTCTGATCACCCTACATAAGAAGGTATCTGTTTGTAGAGGTCATGCTGTGTACTGAGCCACACTGAACTTTTAATTCACTTGTGGTTTCTGGGAAATGAGGGTGATCAGAACTAAAGTGAAGAGCTCCAGGGAGATTGCAACCACATTCTCCGTACATGCTGCAAGGGAACACCAATCTCCCAGCTAAATACAGTGCGAGCTCAGCTCTATGAAGTTTGGTCAAGGAGCTGGGGTCTGACAGGAGTAGATGAGACCATTTAAGACTTATTCCTTTATAAAGAGAAGTGGCCAGGTTATGCCTTCAGACAAAAATCTGAATCAATGGTTTTTGAGAAGGATGCTCATGAGAACCCACTGGGGAATGTGAAGAACATATAACAACTTTTTCTAGCATAGTCATTCCATTTAAAAATAAGACATAAGAGTTTCTAACATCTAATGAATAGATTCATACCAGTACTCTCCTCCATTCCTATGTCATACCAGACAGGCAACACTGCAACATGTCCTCAGGAAAGGTGGCAGTTCCATGCTTGAGAGCTGAGCCCATATTAATTCTTTCTCTTTTTTGTTTGCAAACCAGTTCAGTTTACACGGCCCTGTTTAAGTGCATTTATTCATTATGTTATCTGGTTGCATTAGTTAGGGTTCTCCAGAGAAACAGAACCAATAGGACATATAGAGCTACATATAAGGAGGTTTGGGCTTCCCAGGTGGTGCTAATGGTAAAGAATCTGCCTGCCAGTGCAGGAGATGTTGGGATGTGGGTCCGATCCCAGTGTCGCGGGGATCCCCTGGAGGAGGGCATGACAACCCACTCCAGTATTCTTGCCTGGAGAATCCCATGGACAGAGGAACCTGGTAGGTTATAGTCTGTGGGGTTGCAATAGTCGGACACAACTTAGCAACCAAACTACTACTACTACTATATCATGAGAAAAACATGACACTTTATTCGAATATAATAGACATTATCAAGACTCTTCAAAATATGGACTCATTCACCATCATCAATGATGCACTTCAACCCGAGTATACATTGCCCTTTGAGACAGTAACTACTGAAATGCATGCAGATAAAGAAATTGGGGCTGCTGTTCCACAATTTTTTACTGATAACACCTGGCCAAAAAATCTGGAGAACATTGAATCTGGCCCATCCTAGGGCAAGTCCCACAATTCAGAAGTTACTAGTAGATACTGAAAGGCTAGATCCAGACTTCCATGGGGGTACTCCTGGGCCTCTGACGTTACACCTCTCCACTCCCATCTTTGAGCCTCCAGAGCTACACCGGCACAACCTTAATTGCCTTCATAAACACAGGCAAAATCATTTTCAGCTGCCTGGGACTCTCCTGGGCAGATTTTGCTTTCATCAGACTTGCTGTTCTCCATCAAGCTTGGTTGGAACTATTCGGCCTTGATTTGGATTCAGAAGCTTCATGCACTTACTGCTCTAAGCAAAAGTTAATCAAAATATTTATCTCAATAATTTGGTCCAAAAGTTTCCTCAAATTAACTAAGGCAAAACCGTTCAGCCAGGTTACTGCAGAAAGCCCTAGAGCGGGACAGAACTGCAGGGGGGAGGAAAAAAACGAGTGCAATGGGGAGAGGAGGCCACATGCTGACTAGATGCAGTCAAAAGTATATACAACATTTATTAGCTAAAGTACCACGAAAAGCATTCTAATCAGTTGATTTCCTCTCATTAAATGTTAATTACTTCATATAAGCTTCCTGTGTAGGAAAGTATCAAGTACTTAGCAGGCATTAGGAAAGAGGAGGGTCACGCAGGGAGTCTGGGAGACAGCAGACACTGGAGTGATGCCATTCTTACCTTGCTGGGTGGCATTTTTGTTTGAGGCATATGTGAGCTTCTTGAGAAGGATCAGAAGGCCTGCAAGAAACAAACAGAGAGTAGAATTTTCATTCTGGTAATGAGTCTCTGAAACGACATTGGGTGAGTTTTAAAAAACACACTTAATGGGATTAGCTTCTGAACCATAAACTTTGATTATATTCCAGATACATTTGCTCACACTGTTTAAACTCATAAAACAGGACAATCATATCATATTAAATATTATTTAAATTGTTTTAGGATTCTGGCTTGTAAGCTACCTTGGTAAACTTATAAAAATAAAGGAAACAAAACTAAAGAGCTGTGAGTACCACAACATCATTAAGTGATTTGGAAATGGGTTGTGGGATCATACATGTCTGAGACCAGAAGGGACTGCATGCAGCCAGTTCACATGAGCATGGCTGTGCCATGTTAATGGCAGCCCCTGTTCTGATTGGCCAGCCCCTGGCCCCAAGCAGTTGCTAAATATTACTAATATCATTTCTGATAACATCTAAAGCACTCATTTCACGGAATCTGGCCCATCCTAGGGCAAGTCCCATAATTCAGGAGCTACTAGTAGATACTAGGTACAAAGACACAGTGATCCAGTGACTTTCCCACACTTCATATCTTATTAAGAGAAAAACAGTATTTGGACTTGAGCCTCATTTTACAGTGCTCCTTTGGTGTGCCCACACATCCTCTGGCCCTGAAATTTGTTGCCATTTCTTGGTATAAACTGGCAATGCAGCAACCACATTTTGATACAGAGTGACAAAGGCTACTAAGCAGCTTGGGCTAATACTTTGATAATAGCTGAAAAGCTATAAAATTACTATCTTTCAAAAATACTCTCAAACATTTATTGAGTGCATGCAATGTGACAGGCACAGATACTTTGTCTATTGACTTTAAGCTTTTAAGCAATATTAACTTGTTTAATCTTTACAATATCACTATTAAATAGATCAGCAAACTAAGTTGGACTGGAATGGGAGAATTTACCTCAGATGACCATTATATCTACTACTGCGGGCGGGAATCCCTTAGAAGAAAGGAGTAGCCATCATAGTCAACAAAACAGTCCGAAATGCAGTACTTGGATGCAATCTCAAAAATGACAGAATGATCTCTGTTCATTTCCAAGGCAAACCACTCAATATCACAGTAATCCAAGTCCATGCCCCAATCAGTAACACTGAAGAGCCTGATGTTGAACAGTTCTATGAAGACTTACAAGACCTTTTAGAACTAACACCCAAAAAAGATGTCCTTTTCATTATAGGGACTGGAATGCAAAAGTAGGAAGTCAAGAAACACCTGGAGTAATAGGCTAATTTGGCCTTGCAGTACAGGGCCAAATGAAGCAGAGCAAAGGGTAATAGAGCTCTGCCAAGAGAATGCAGTGGTCATAGCAAACACCCTCTTTCAACAGCACAAAAGAAGACTCTACACATGGACATCACCAGATGGTTGACATGGAAAACAGATTGATTATATTCTTTGCAGCCAAAGATGGAGAACCTCTGTACAGTCAGCAAAAATAAGACTGGAAGTTGACTGTGGCTCAGACCATGAATTCCTATGTAGAGTTCCAAGGAATAGCAAGGAGAGATAAGAAAGCCTTCCTCAGTGATCAATTCAAAGGAATAGAGGAAAACAACAGAATGGGAAAGACTAGAGATCTCTTCAAGAAAATGAGAGATACCAAGGGAACATTTCATGCAAAGATGGGCTCGATAAAGGACAGAAATGGTATGGACCTAACAGAAGCAGAAGGTATTAAGAAGTGACAAGAATACACAAAAGAACTGTACAAAAAAGATCTACACGACCGAGATAATCACAATGGTGTGATCACTCACCTAGAGCCAGACATCCTGGAATGTGAAGTCAAGTGGGCCTTAGAAAGCATCACAACAAACAAAGCNCATTATTAGCACTCAAAATCATCTCATAGTTTATTACATACTTTGCCTTCAAATACCTTATGCTAAAGTGAGATCTAATCATACCTGCTGGGTAATAAGTTTCATAAAGGGGAGGATGTAAGTTAAAAAAAAATTAAGGAACACTAACATTAAATTTTCTTCCCACATCAGCAGGTTTGTGTTTTCTTTCTTACACTCCTCACTCCGGATATGACTTAAGGACTTATTTTTGTCATCTCTGACATTTTTACAATCATCTTCTATATATTTTCTGTTCAATAAGTTAGCCACCAGCCACATTTGGCTATAAGGCACTTGAAACATGGCAAGTGCAAACTGAGATATGCTGTAAGTCTAAAATGCACCCTCAATTTTGAGAATTTGATGAAGAAAAGAATGCAAATATCTGGTTAGTAATTTTTTATATTGGTAACATGTGAAATGATCATATGTTTGATATGTTGGGTTAAATAAAATGTTATTAAAGTTAATCATCCTCTTTCTTTTTGATTTTTTAATGTGGTTACTACAAATTTTTAAATTGTAAGTGGGATTCACATTGCATTTCCATTGAACAGTGTTACTCTAGGCTTTAGTCTTCAAGAATGTCCTCTCAGTTTTATATTCTTTCAAAAAAGCTTTCCTTGGTAATATATTCTTCCAAGTTTTGTGAAAATTCCACTCTTACCACACTCACTTCCCTCCTCACTTAATTTTTCACTAGCATCATTTGCTTGGGGTTTGTTGGAAATTCATTTTGAAATGCACCCCCCTCCTCAATTTCTCAAGTCATTTTCCCTTGGCTTGATAATGAAATATCATTACCAATAATCACACAATAATGCAAATAATATTGATCATTTTTTGAGATATTACTATGTGCCAGGCACTGTGATAAGGTACTTTACATATCTTATCTCAGTGTTTATAACAACTAAATAAGGTACCTGTTATGATGTCCATCATACAGATAAGAAAACTGATGCTCAGTGAGGTTATGGTAAAGACTGTCTAACTCTTCCCCACCACCTTTCTCTTTCCTTCTCGACTCATAGCAATGCTCTCTTTCCCAATTGTGACAACCAAAAGCGTCCTCAGGTATTGCCAAGCGTCCCCTACAAGGCAAAATTGCTCTCCCTCCTGCTGTTGAGAACCACTGGTGTAGAACTAGAAATTATTATTTCCTTTAAATTCAGGGGATGGAACTTTTGGCAGCTTGTGTCAAGGTCTTTCCACTACACTCTTTGGGCAAATGAGACTTCTTGCATATACCCAGCAGTTTGCAATCTGCCCTCTTTGTCCCAGTGCCAGCTCAGTCTCTATCTAGTGTCCACTAATTTTTTTCTGGCTGATGAGCGCATATAAACAATCCCTCAACAGACTCATACCACTGTTGTTTTCTCTTTTCTGAAACACTCTCTGGGGATATTGCTAGTCCAAAAATCATAATTGTAAATGATTTTCCTGCCATGTATGCAGGCATCTCTATCTCAGGGGCAAGAACCAGTCCAGAGATCTTTTGGTTTACAAAAGCCCTAGATTTCCGATGATATATAGAACAAAAAGTCAAGAGACACCTTTATTAAAAAAAAAAAAAATCCTCTCAACAGGCATAGATGGAAATCTATTCATAGTGTTTAGCTCAAGACTTAATCACCCAATCTTTTTATTTACCCACTTTTTCAAAAACTAGATGGTTACAAAAGAAAAATAATTCAGTGCTCTCTCAAATGACTTGGAAACCAGCTAGAATCTATTTCTCAGTCTTTTACATTATAATTACTGATTTGGAATGCATAGTACCTGTGTCTATTTCCCATTATGCATTACTTTTTTCTACTCTCAGTTGAATCTTGGAGACCAGACACATGACCCTTGAACAGATCTCTTGTTCAAGTCCCTTGCCTAAGAATCATATCAATATGAACTTTCATTGGCAGTACAGCACTCTTTCCACTGACAACACAATATCACAATCTGGTTAACATTGCTCTAAGCTCCAGAAAGCAAGAATCATCGTGTGTATGTGTATGTTCATGTGGGTGTGCACATATGTGTAAGTGCATTAAAATACTGACTTTTTAATAGTAAGTTTGGAGTTGTATCTCCTTTGTTGTTTTTGATTCCTAAGATATTCAGCGTAGACAAAGAGGAATCATTTTCTTTCCCCCACTCCCTTTCAAATCAGGTACAGTTTGGAAGAAAAAAAATGATTTTTAGACCATTTATTTTCCAATAATAAGGACAAACAGAGAAAGGTCTCCTGCTGCTTTGTGTAGAATTATTTTAAAGCTGTTAAGTTAGTCCATCTAACTTTAATCAGGTGCAGACAAGAGCTTGCTGATCTGTACATTCTGAAATTTCACTGCTCCTACACAAACTCACAAGCTAAAAACAAGGAAGCCTGACACTTGGAGGGCCATGCTGTTTGACAAACCAGATTAATAATGAATGAACCCATCTTGTATAATCAGGAAGGGGAGAAATGCTACAAATTAGAAATAAGCATGTTCTTCATTACAGGTGGCAGCAGGATGCTGCTTAGGGTATCACTGATGCTCAGATTAGCTGTGGGGCACACAATCCACTTGCTGACTCTCGCTGCTCCTTACTTTCCTCTTGAGAGTCTCCTTCTCCAGGGATTTGCAAAATGAGAAATCCTCAAAATTCAAACTTGGGAGATGCATTTGCACCATGAGAATGACAACTGATTATTCATCTATGGTGTATGGATATTGTAAATAGGTTACATTTCCTTCTTAAATTAAGTTAAAGTTCTCATATTTCCTATACAAATCAGAACAAAATTATGCCAAGATGGGGATTTTTGCAAGATTTCTGGTATTCTCAAGAGATGCTTACTCTGAATATCATGTGCTTTCAGAGAAAATGAGCTGGAATCTCAGAATCAGGGGAAACTTGCTGGTGTTTTGTATGGTTGGAGTTTGTTTTGTTTTAATATGTGCTATCAAGGACTAGTCCTGGAATTAATGTTAGAGTTGTGTGTGTATGTGTGTGTGTGTGCACACATGTACACACACCAAAATCAAAACAGGTACAGAAATGAAACAGAATGAAAGATATCAGGAAAGGTACTAGAGAAAGCCAGTTAGCGTCACCTCATTGACCAATCATGAAAATGCCTTGCAAAGAGTGGACAGCCTATACATGTCAGCACCACAATATCTCATAAAATATCACTGATTCAAGAATGGTCCTGGGGGCTAAAATAAACTGACAACCTGCCTAGATCTCCAGTGCAGGATGGGTGTGAGGGAAAGAATTCCACTAATTTGTGTCTCTAACCTATTTACCTGTCATGGTTTCATAAGTATTATCTCGGTTCTCCTATGCCATGAAGTTTCCTTTGCTGAGGTGAGAGTAGATTGATGTCAGTCTCAGTGGCCTATCAGGGGGAAGTCCATAGCCTTTAAATCAATGGAGAGAAAAAGTATGGATGTTCCATGACTACTTTTTGAGAAAGGTCTATGCTGGATCAAGTTAAGGACCAATTGGTATAACTAATGTGATAGTTCCAGGTCACAATAAAACATGCTGACTAGCAGGTAGACACTGTTCAGACATTAAAAATAAAGTAGCCCCTTATTTATCTACCTATTGCCATCTAATATGTAGATGAGAGTATCATTTTGGGTCTGGGGATCTTGAAAAAGGCCAGGCAAAATCAGGACACATCTACTACAGCTGATAGATTAAGGGGTCAGAGGGTTTGAGGGATGGAAGATTTCAAGAACGAGATCATATATATGACAGCAGTGAAGTTTTACAAGAACAAAAAGTGGTCACTCTGGTTAGGGTAGCTGAACTGTGGTTGATATATGCTGCAGGGATAAGAACAGGTCTATGAAGAAGCCCCAAGTCACACTGACCTACATTCATTCATGTGGCCCATCCTGCCCATGTTTCTTGCACAGCCCTCAGAAGTAGCTATCACTGAGCTATGTTCCCCTCCCCGCCAAAAAAAAACACTTGTGGTAAGCAGAAGACTGTAAGGTGTTCATGCCCATAATTCCCAGAACCTGTGACTAGGTTATATTACATGGAAAAGAAGAATTAAGTTTACAGATGGAATTAAGGATTCAGCTGAACTTGAGATAGATAGGTTATTTCAGATTCTCCATGTGACCCCATGTAATCACGTGAGTCCTTGTAAGTGGAAACGAGGCAGAAGAGAAAGAATCAGAAAGATGGCAGAGACTTGACAAGCCTTTGCTGGCTTGGAGATAGAAGAGGGCCATGAGCCAAAGAATGCTGGCAGCCTCTAGAAGCTGGAGAAGAAAACAAAACTGATTCTCCCCAGAGCCTCCTGCTAGCACCTTGATTCTAACCCCATGGACCCATTTCACACTTCTGAGCTCTGGAACTATAAGTCAATACATTTGTGTTGTTTTAAGCCTCTAAATTTATAGTAATTTGTTACAGCAGCAATAAAAATAAAATAAAATAAAATAAAATAAATTACCCCTCCAAAGATGACTTTGTAACATATTCTGAAATATGTTTAGAACTTGTGTTAGAGGGAATGATGCAAGCAAGATGGGCCTCATGACAAAACTTCAAATGGGTTAGGGACAGGGGGAAGCGAGGAAGAGTGAACATGATGTCTGTCACTGGCTTTTGTTCCCAATCTAGGCCCCTGGGGAGGAGTTCTTGGGCGGGAGGGGCTACAAAGAAATAATTGAAATAATTGTTTTCAATAAAACCACCATAAAGCTGCAGGCACAAAGAAGTGTTGCTTTGGATCCCTGCTAGCAGAGTGTGACACAGGAGCTGCCTGCTTTGTGCTCCAGCCAGGGAGGGAACTGCAAACAGCTGTGGAGTCTCAAGAAGGCTGCAGTGACTTGGGCCATGCAGCCCAGTGTTTGTGGGTGGATAGAGGGAAGAGCCCAGAGGAGGAAATGGCAACGCACTCCAGGATTCTTGCCTGGGGAGAATCCCATAGACAGAGGAGCCTGGTGGGCTACAATCCATAGGGTCACAAAGAGTCAGACATGACTTCACAACTGAGCACACAGGCAGAGGGGAGAGCCCAGAAGAAAGGATCATCTGCATGCCTGATAGAAGAGGAGGCCTTACAAGGAACACTAAAGCGGAAGAACGTGAGTCAGCAGTGCCCATCAGATGCCCTGTTATTATTCACGAACAGTGCTGAGCCTTCCTGGAAATCCTCAGACAGAACTTCATTGACTGCTGGTGGTCCTCCAAGAATAAGTGACAGGTGAGGTTGTCATTCCTCATGAGACCCTCTTCTAACCCTAGGCTAGGGTGGCCGGTGGTCTCAAAGTTTATCTTACAGTTCCCAAAATGTGTATATACAATTTATACACAAATGTGTATAAATAATAGGGGAAATTTATTGATAGTGTTGAGACGTGGCAAAACTTTCCTGGGAACTTTGTGTCTGGGACTTCTAAAAATTTTCTATGTGGTATCTACCAGATTTAAGCCTAAGGCAAAGAAGCTGTGAGGCAAATATTCAAAACTGTTTTGTTACCAACTGTTGGCAGAGAATATTTCATTGATTGTGCCATCACTGATGTGGTATCAGCCCAACAGAAACTCATATTAGCAAATAAAAGACATAAACATTCTAACTTAGAATCTACATCCTAGAGAATTCAGATGTTTAACATCAAAAGAGGATGTGTTCTTATTTTTGTCTGAGAGAAGTTTCCAATAAAAGGAGATTAAAACTTGTTTCTAAGAAGAATACTCTCAAAGTTTCCTCTAGCTTTACAAACTCCATACAAAAAAGCACATGGAGGGAGGGGTTTTGCCTAGCCTGCACCCAGGAGGAGCCCCATGCATGCCTCTTTCCGAGGTCCACGTGCATGTCATTCTGCTACCAGGCACTAAGAGGCTGAAGCTTATCTCCTTCAAAGTGCTTTCTCAGCTGATATTGCCAGTGTTACTGATGATTTTTCCTCTAGTCCTACATATACAAATTGACTGTTCTCTTTGTTAGAAGCTTCTCTGGATTCATTCCTGGAGATCTCCTGCCCTCTCTATTTGGTTTGCCATATGTGTTAAGTAAAACCCCTGCTATTTTGCTTTGATAAGATTCAAGTGTTCCTCCCATGCAGGAAAGGAAAGCCTCTTGTATGACAAGATTAATAGGAAAGAGCAGAGACTGGTTGTATATAATCGGAGCTCACACAAACCCCAAGCAAAATGAGGCTGAAAATATCCCTTTTAATTGATCCAAAGTCAAATTCAGTTATAGGTTCAGGAAAAATCCCAAATCATAAACCCAGGGTCTTCTCAATGCACTCTTCCACCAGCATGAACCTAAATATAAGTAGTTGTTTAGAGTGAATTTTCTTCTTTTGTTAAGATGTAGGCCAGTGGTTCCTTTAATTAGGTGTCAGTCTTTTATTGAAGTAGAACAAGGCAAGGAAAAATTAGAATACAGAGTCAAATGACTTGACTTCAAGTCTAGAAACTTCCAGTTCATAGCTCTATGACTGAAGATAATTTGCTTCATCTTTCTGTACCCCAGGTTCTGCTTCTGCAAACTAGAGAAATCACTACCTGTTGTACTGCCCTTGCAATATTGCTGTGAGGCACTAATGAAGAAAGGGTATGTGAGTGCTATGCATTCTAGAACCCTCTGTAAATGTTGTTATTGGCTAGTCTGTGAGGGATACAAAAATATACCAGTCACGGTCCAGACTCTCAAGGAACTTAAAGTGGAAAATCAGAAGTATGTACAGCTGACTATAAAATGCAGCAGAATGTGATCACTGGGAGCCCAAAGGACTCGGAAACTAGGGAATGTGGGAAGGTTATGAAAAACAAGGCAGTGAGGCCCATCCTGAGTGACGTGTGGCACTGCAGAGAGAGAGGGAGAAAATACCTCGGCAGAAGGAGCAGTGTGACCAGAGGTGCTCAGACTTGTGCTTGAGTAATCACAGGGAGATCTTGGGGCAGGAGTAGAGGTGCTCAGGATGGAGGGGCAAGGCCACCAGGAGAATTCTGTAACTGGAGAACCCTGGGAAATGTGAGATATCTTAACATGAGTATAAACATAAGCCATAGGTCCTGATGTCCCAGCACAGAGCTGGAGCTTGAACTGGGGGGAAGGTTAATAAAGCATTGAATGTTAACTAAGTAAAGTGTCTTGTCCTTACTTTAAAACTTTCCCACAAGCAGATTCCCTCGCACAAAGCTGATCCAAAGTTGTGCTTTCTTTTTTCCCTGTTAATTAGAGAGAAGGAGCCTTCTCAACTAATGTCCCACTGGATTACTGTGCTTTCTTCACATCCTTCACCAGGTTCAAGCTGAGGAGAGTTTATCCTTTAGGGAAAGCCCAAGGTGAACTGTAAATATTTCAGAAGTCACAGTCTATTATCTTTTCTGCAGCTTCTAAACAATACATGCTAGTTAATTTCCTCAGCCTATATAGGCCCTTTGGTACTGAGTATTCCTGTGGCCAAATGAGGCTTTGCAGTTGTCTTGCAGCTGAGGGGCTAACTGTGCCATGCTCTGTGATGTTATATTTTTCTTGCACTCGCATCTCATTTTCTTACACATCTGTGTGAAGAACTGTACCTCCCCCCTAACCACGATACACATACAATTTTACTCTGAACCCATCTCCTATACTATGGAATCACTGGGTTCCATTCCTCATTCCTCTTTGTAGTGTCATCATGGGGAAATTGACTATCAAATGTTAACTTAAATTTATTAGTATAAAACCTGAAGAAAGGTGTTACTTGTGTATGTTTTAGAGACATCTTCCTCACTCCTTTCAGAATTGATTTCCTTCTCCAACACCCTCTGTTTCAGTTCAGTTCAATCGCTCAGTCGTGTCCGACTCTTTGCGACCCCATGAATTGCNTCAGCGGGGTGACCTTCTGCACGTTGTTCCTTGAGGTTTATAATAAACTGCACATATCTGTATCCTATGAGGAAGGCAAGGCAACCGTTCACGTTCCCCATTTTCCAGATGGGGTAACGGGTGCTCAGAATGGGGCAGTGACTTTTCATGGCAGGTCAGAAGCTGACCCTCAGCCCATTGTTTTTTTTTTGTCACCTCCATTACCCTGTGGACTCTAGCACCTACCTCACATGCTCGGAAGAACATTTCCAGCTGGTAGTGGGAGGTGCAAGGGCCCCCGAAGCTGGACAGTAGGTGAGCCCACCCAGCTCTTTGATCTACATGCAAGTCACTGCAGCTTCTACAGGCACGTGATGAAGTGATAAAATGAAGTCGCTCAGTCGTGTCCAACTCTTTGTGACCCCATGGACTGTAGCCTGCCAGGTTCCACCACCCATGGGATTTTCCAGGCAAGAGCACTGGAGTGGGGTGTCATTTCCTTCTCCAGGAGATCTTCCTGACCCAGGGATTGAACCTGGGTCTCCCACATGGTAAGCATTGTAGGCAGACACTTTACCGTCTGAGCCACTGATGTGAGGAGAAGCAATACTTCATCTATCCCCAAAGGGAGGCTCTATGGAGAATACGCAGGAGAGGCTGTTGTTCTTCAAAACCCAGAGAAATGGAGCTTCCTTATGCAGAGAAGACCCAGTGGGGAGAGGAAGGCTGGGAAGGGGGTGGATAAGAGCCAATGCCTACCCAAGAAGTCAGGACTCAGCTCAGAAAGGGGGCTACTGAGAAAACCCAACCTGATTCAGGACACTAAGTCGGGTCTGACTCTGCGATCTCACAGACTGCAGCCCACCAGGCTCCTTTGTCCATGGGATTCTCCAGGCAAGAATACTGGAGTGGGTTGCCATTTCCTTCTCCAGGGGATCTTCCCTGAAGACTAAACCCACGTCTCTTGCTTGGCAGGTGGATTCTTTACCACTGAGCCGNGCAGAGATGTTACTCTGCTGACAAAAATCCATCTAGTTAAAGCTATGGTTTTTCCAGTAGTCATGTAGAGATGTGAGAGTTGGACCATAAAGAAAGTTGAGTGCTGAAGAATTGATGCTTTTGAACTGCAGTGTTAGAGAAGACTCTTGAGAGTCCCTTGGACTGCAAGAAGATCAAACCAGTCAATCTTAAAGGAAATCAGTCCTGAATAATCATTGGAAGGACTGATGATGAAGCTGAAACTCCAGTACTTTGGCCACGTGATGGAAAGACCTGATTCTTTAGAAGAGACTCTGATGCTGGGAAAGACTGAAGGCAGGAGGAGAAGAGGACGACAGAGAATGAGATGGTTGGATAGCATCATCAACTCGATGGACATGAATTTGAGCAAGTTCCAGGAGTTGGTGATGGACAGGGAAGCCTGCCATGCTGCAGTCCATGGGGTCACAAAGAGTCTGACATGACTGAGTGACCAAACTGACTGACTGACTGAACCAGTGTTGGAGAGGATGTGGGGAAAAGAGAACCTTCAAGCACTGCTGGTAACAATGAAAATTGATAAAGCCACTATGGAAAACAGTATGGAGGTTTCTCAAAAAATTAAAAATAAAACTACCAAAAAGTGACACAAATGAACTTATATACAAAACAGAAATAGACTCTATAAGCAAAAAAGAATATATATATATANACTGCTGGTAGCAATGAAAATTGATAAAACCACTATGGAAAACAGTATGGAGGTTTCTCAAAAAATTAAAAATAAAACTACCAAAAAGTGACACAAATGAACTTATATACAAAACAGAAATAGACTCTATAAGCAAAAAAGAATATATATATATAATATTTAACTTAATCACTTTGCCCTACACCTGAAATAAATATGATATTGTAAATCAACTATAATTTTTAAAAAGTAGAATTACCATACTGTCCAACGATTCTACTTCTAGTATTTAAGAAAGCAGAAACACTAATTCGAAAAGAAATATACTCCCCTATGTTCATTGTAGCATCATTACAATACCCAAGATATGGAAGTGACCTAAGTGTATACACACACTTAAACACACACACAAACATACACACACTGGACTATTATTCATCTACAAAAAATAAAAAAATAAAAAAACTATGAAATCTTGCATTTGCAGTAACACAAATGGGTCTAGAGGGTATTATGCTAAGTGAAATAAGTCAGACAGAGAGGGAAAAATACCTTATGATTTTGTTTATATGTGGATTCTAAAAAACAAAAACAAAACTCAACAGACTCATAGACACAGAGTCTATCTATCTATAGATCCAGATGTCCTTGAATCAAAGGTCAGAAATTTCTTAAATAAGAAATAAAATATAAACAATAAGAAAAATAAATTGAGCTTCATAAAAAGTTGAAATTTTTGCTCTCAGATGACACTGTTAGAAAAATGCAAAAGCAGCTCAGACTTGGAGAATGTGTTTGCAAAACTCACATCTGATAAAGAGTTTATATTTGGAATACATTAAGAAAAGAACCTTTACAATGCCATAATAATGAGAAATAACCCAGTTTTTTAAATGGGCAAATGACTTGAACAGATACTTTAACCAAGAAGATATACTAATGGCAAATAAATACATGAAAAGATTCTCAGCTTCATTAGTCATTAGGGAAATAAATTTAAAATCACAGTGATGTTCTACTACATACTAACTAGAATGCTAAAAATTTAAGATTGAAAATGTGAGGTGTGAGCAAGGATATAAAATAACTGGAGCTGTCATATACTGCTGATAGGAGAACAAAATTGTACAGCCATTTTGGAGAGTAGTTTGGCAGTTTCTTAGAAATTTAAACATAACAGGTACCATATAACTCAACAATTACATTCCTGTGTTTTTTTTACCCAAGAGGGTTAAAAGCATGTGTTCAATTTTTTGAAAAGGAAAAAAAACCTTGCAGGTGAAAGTCATGCAATTTCATTCATAATAGCCAAAACTCAGAAATAATCCAAATGTCTATCAGTTGGTATATGGATACATAAAGAATTGTATATAAAATAATAAAATAAACTAATGATACACATATTATGGTTTTTAATTAATTATACATAGCAATATAAAAAGGGAACATACTATTGATACATACAATAACATGGATGACTCTCAAAAGCATTATGCTAAGTAAAAGAAGGCAGATACTAGACTATATATGATATGATTCTATAAATATGAAATCCTCCAAAAGGCAAAGTTAAGGAACAGAAAGGAGATCAATGGTTGCTAGAGAGTGGGATTGTAAGCAGAGGATTGACTGCAGAAAGACACAAGGGAAATGGAAATGTTTTATATTGTGATCATTGTAGTGGTTACACAAACTCACACATCTGTCAAATTTTATTAAATTACATACTTAAAATTGGTGAATTTTATTCACCAATTCATCTCATAAATATTGTTGAAAAAGCTGAAATAAAATTAAAATAAATAAGACCAAAACTGAGATTTATTTATCACTATCAAACCCCACATTAAAATAAATATATAAAAAAAGTTCTTTAGAAAAAAGAAGAGTTCTTCACACACACAAAAATATGATACCATATTAGAATCACACGAGATAGGATAGGTTAATGAAGTTAAAGCATTCTAAGATCTTTTCTTTTTCAGGAAATGTAAAAAATATAATTTGTGTTAAAATTTATAAGTTGAGGACACATGTTGCAATTTTAAGACAGGCTCCAACAAATCTTTAATAAAAGACAACACAGAAAGTTGAGCAATACATTTGGAACAAACACTTTAAAAAAGGGTATATAAACGACGAACAAATGTATAAAAAATGCTCAGCTTTGTGAATCATCAGAGGAATACCAATTATAAACACAGTGAGAGACAACTACATACTTGCCTACCAAAATGGCTCAAATGTAAACAACAAAGACCAAAGGCTGGCAAAGCCATAAAGTAAATGAAACTTTCCTACATTGCTGGCTGGCAGTGTAAATTAGGGAAAGTGGTTGACAGCAGGGACTAAAACTAAGCATATGCACAGTTTATGAATCAACAAGTCCACTCTAACAAAATATACATTCAATAGAAATGTGAACATAAAGTCAATATTACAGAGCTTTAGTCATAATAGAAAAAAAAAACCACAATGAACTAAATGCTTATAAACAGAAGAAAGGATAAAATGTGATATATGCACAAAGTGGAATACTATACAGCAAATAAAATAAATAACTACAACTGCATGCAACAACTTTCACGAATCTTACAAAAATAATGTTGAGTGGAAAACACCAGACATAAAGGAGCACACGTTGTTCAGCTGTATAATAGCTGTTCAACAACAGGCACCAATCAGCGTTGTCAGAAGTTGGGATAGTAGTTATATTTAGGGAGGCAAGGGTTGGTTTTAACCTGGAAGAGGCATAAAAGGTGATGCCTAGGGGTTGGCAATGCTGTGTTTCTTATTCTGGGTTGTGGTTACCGGAGTGTATTAACTTTGTGAGAATTAATCAATATAATAAACACTGTTGGTGTCCCACACAGATCCCCTTTATTCAGTGTATCCTTTGCTCAGCTGCTATAAGTGACAGTGACTAACAGCTCACAGCTGCACCCTCATTCTGAGAATTAAAAGAAGTGGCTTCCCTTGAAAATAATCCCAAATTTGTAATTTTGTATCAGGGTGAATGGCAGCCAAAGGTTGAATGATAATGAAAGTGTAAAAGGCCAGGCCACTTGGGATCACAATGAGGCTAGATTTTTAGCTGGATCTGCCTCCCTCTCTGGATAGACAATTACCCATAAGTTCTTTAAATTCCTGCACATCTTGTGAACCAGATGTATTAACAGCCTTTTTTGTATATGATCTTTACAAGGATGTCTGTATAGTAATCATCCTTGAAAGGTAAAAATAGCATCTTCCTGGAAAAAAGGGAAGGTTTGTTTACTGTCCAATATAATAAACTGCCAGTGTAGGAGATGCAAGAGACACAGTTTGGATCCCTGGGTAAGGAAGATCCCCTGGAGGCGGAAATGGCAACCCATTCCAATTGCAGTTCTTGCCTGGAGAATCCCATGGACAGAGGAGCCTGGAGGACTACAGTCAATGGGGTATCAAAGAGTCAGACACGGCTGAGTGACTGAGCATACGCACACGCACACATAAATATATAATATCTCTTTTCAGATCAAAGTTCAGACAGGAGGTCGTTGTTGTTTTTCAGTTGCTAAGTTATGTTGTATCTTTGTGACCCCATGGGCTGCAGCACACCAGGCCCCTGTCTTCCACTATCTCTGTTTGCTCAAATTCATATCCTTGGGATCCCTGAGGCTAACTAATCATCTTATCCTTTGTCACCCCCTTCTTCTTTTACCTTCTATGTTTTCCAGCATCAGGGTCTTTCCCAATGAGTCAGTTCTTCAAATCAGGTGGCCAAAGTATTGGCGCTTCAGCTTCAGCATCAGTCCTTCCAATGAATACTCAGGGTTGATTTCCTTTTAGGACTGACTGGTTTGATGTCCTTACAATCCACAGGACTATCAAGAGTCTTCCCCAGCACCACAATTCAAAAGCATCAATTCTTCGGTGCTCAGCCCTCTTTATGGTTCAACTCTTACATTTGTACATGACTACCAGAAAAACCACAGCTTTGACTTACGGACCTTTGTCGGTAAAAGTGATGTCTCTGCTTTTTAACATCCTGACTAGGTTTGTCTAAGCTTTCTTCCAAGGAGCAAGAGTCTTAATTTCATAGCTGCAGTCACTGTCAGTGGTGACTTTGGAGCCCCAAAATAAAATCTGTCACTGCTTCCACTTTTTCCCTTGTCTTTGCCATGAAGTGATGTGACTGGATGCCATGAAGTGATGTGACTGGTTGCCATGATCTTAGTTTTTTTGAATGTTGACTTTCAAGCCAGCTTTTCTGCTCTCCTCTTTCACTTTCATCAATTACTCACTCTTTAGTTCCTCTTCGCTTTCTACCATTAGAGTGGTATCATCTGCATATCTAAGGTGGTTGATATTTTTCCCAGCAATCTTAATTCCAGTGTGTGATTCATCCAGCTTTGTATTTTGCATGACATACTCTGCATATAAATAATCAGGGTGACAATATAAAGCATAGTGGTACTCCTTTCTCAATTTTGAGTCAGTCAGTTGTTCCATGTTGGATTCTAGCTGTTAATTCTTGACCTGCATACAGATTTCACAGGAGGCAGGTAAGGGGGTCCGGTATTCCCATCTCTTTAAGAATTTTCCAGTTTGTTGTGATCCACATAGTCAAAGGCTTTAGCATAGTCAGTGAAGTAGATGTTTTTTTGCAACTCCTTTGCTTTCTCCATGATTCAAGGAATGTTGGTAATTTGATCTCTGGTTCCTCTGCCTCTTCAAAACCCAGCTTGTACATCTGGAAGTTCTCAGTTTATGTACTGATGAAGTCTAGCTNAGTGAAGTAGATGTTTTTTTGCAACTCCTTTGCTTTCTCCATGATTCAAGGAATGTTGGTAATTTGATCTCTGGTTCCTCTGCCTCTTCAAAACCCAGCTTGTACATCTGGAAGTTCTCAGTTTATGTACTGATGAAGTCTAGCTTGAAGCATTCTGAGCATTACCTTGCTAGCATGTAAAATGAGTACAATTGCTCAGTAGTTTGAACATTCTTTGGTATTGCCTTTCCTTGGGATTGAAATGAAAACTGACTTTTCCCAGTCCTGTGATCACTGCTAACTTTTCCAAATTTGCTGACATACTGAGTGTAGCAGTTCAACAGCATCATCTTTTAGGATTTGAAATAGCTCAGTTGGAATTCTGTCACCTTCACTAGCTTTATTAATATTAATGCTTCCTAAGACCCACTTCACACTCCAGGATGTCTGGCTCTATGTGAATGACCATACTATCGTGGTCATCTGGGTCATTACGATCTTTCTCGTACAGCTCTTCTGTGTATTCTTGCTACCTCTTCTTAATCTCTTCTGACTCTGTTGGGTCCTTACCATTTCTGTTCTTTATCATGTCCATCCTTTCAAGAAATACTCCTTTGATATCTCCAACTTTTTTGAAGAGATTGCTAGTCTTTCCCATTCTATTGTTTTCCTTTATTTCTTTGCATTATTCATTGAAGAAGGCTTTCCTATCTCCCCTTGCTATTCTCCGGAAATCTGCATTCAGTTGGTATATCTTTCCCTTCCTCCCTTGCCTTTTGCTTCTCTTCTTTCCTTAGCTATTTGTAAAGCCTCCTCAGGCAACCACTTTGCCTCCTTGCATTTCATTTTCTTTGGTGTGGTTTTGGTCACTGCCTGCTGTACAATGTTACTAACTTCCTCTGTCCATAGTTTTTCAGGCATTCTGTCTACCACATATAATCTCTTGAATCTACTCATTACCCCCACTGTATAATCATACGTGATTTGATTTAGATCATACCTGAACAGCCTAGTGTTTTTCCCTACCTTCTTCTGTTTAAACCTGAATTTTGCAATAAGGAGCTCATGATCTAAGCCATTGTTAGCTCCAGGTCTTATTTTTACTGACTTTATAGAGTTTCTCCATCTTTGGCTGCAAAGAACATAATCTGATTTCAGTATTGACTATCTGGTGATGTCCATGTGTAAAGTTGTCCCTTGTGTTGATGGAAAATGTGTGCTATGACCAGCATATTCTCTTGACAAAACTCTGTTAGCCTTTGCCCTGCTTCATTTTGTACTGCAAGGCCAAACTTGCCTGTTATTCCAGGTATCTCTTGACTTCCTACTTTTGCATACCAGTACCCTGTGTTGAAAATGACATCTTATTTTGGTGTTAGTTCTGAAAGGTGTTGCAGGTCTTCACAGAACTGGTCAACTTCAGTTTCTTCAGCATCAGTGGTTGGGGAATAGACTTGTATTACTGTGATGCTGAATGATTTTCCTTGGAAACAAGCTGAGATTATTCTGTCATTTTTGAGATTGCACCCAAGTACTGCACTTCAGATACTCTTATTGACTATGAGGGCTACTCCATTTCTTCTAAGGGATTCTTGCCCACAGTAATAGACATAATGGTCATCTGAATTAAATTCACCTATTTCTGTCCATTTTAGTTCAATGATGCCTAAGATGCTTATGTTCATTTTTGACATCTCCTGCTTGACCATGTCCAGTTCAGTTCAGTTCAGTCACTCAGTTGTGTCCAACTCTGCAATGCCATGAATCGCAGCATGCCAGGCCTCCCTGTTCATCACCATCTCCCAGAGTTCACTCAGACTCACGTCCNTGATTCATGGACCTGACATTCCAGGTTCCTATGCAATATTGCTCTTTACAGCATCGGATCTTGCTTCAGTCACCAGTCACATGCACAACTGGGTGTTGTGTTTGCTTTGGCTCCATCCCTTCATTCTTTTTGGAGTTATTTCTCCACTGATCTCTAGTGGCATATTGGGCACCTAATGACCTGGGAAGTTTCTCTTTTGGTATCCTGTCATTTTGCCTTTTCATACTGTTCATGGGGTTCTCAAGGCAAGAATACTGAAGTGGCTTGCCATTCCCTTCTCCAGTGGACCACGTTCTGTCAGCCCTCTCCACCAATACCCGCCTGTCTTGGGTTGTCCCACAGGCATGGCTTGGTTTCACTGAGTCAGACAAGGCTGTGGTCCTAGTCTGATTAGATTGACTAGTTTTCTGTGAGAATGGTTTCAGTGTGTCTGCCCTCTGATGCCCTCTTGCAACACCTACCATCTTACTTGAGTTTCTCTTACCTTGGGTGTGGGGTATCTCTTTACGGCTGCTCCAGGAAATCACAGCTGTTGCTTCTTACCTTGGATGAGGGGTATCTCCCTACCACCACCGTCCCTTACCTTCAATGTGGGATAGCTCCTCTAGGCTCTCCTGTGCCTGCGCAGCCACTGCTCCTCGGGTTGCTCCTCAGGTTGCTCTTCCCGGTTGCCGGCCCTGACCTTGGCCGTGGGTGGCTCCACCCATCTGCTGCCCCTGGCCTGGGGGCTCGGGGTCGCTGCTCAGGGTCTCCGCCCCTGGCCTCGAGCACGAAGTGGCTCCTCCTAGCTGCTGCCTCTGGCCTCGGGCTCGGGGTGGCTCCTCAGGATCACCACCCCTGGAGTCGAGTGCAAGGTGGCTTCTTCCAGCCACCCCTGACCTCCGACATGGGGTGTCTCCTCCCGGCCTCCCCTGGCCTCGAACGCAGGGTAGCTCCACCCAGCTGCCACCCTGTCTTCAGACACGGGGTGTCTCCCCCCGGCCGTCCCTGACCTCGGACGCGGGGTGTCTCTCTCCAGCCGCCCCTGATCTCGGACGCGGGGTGTTTCCCCCCAGCCTCCCCTGACCTCGGACGCGGGGTGCCTCCTCCCGGCCACCACTGACCTCAGACGTGGGGTAGGTCCTCTAGGTCGCGCTTAGTGTGCCAGCCTGGCTCTTGTCAGCCGCCTGCTCTATTTTCTTCAATTTAAATCTGAACTTGTTAATAAGGTGTTCATGATCCTAGCCACAATCAGCTCCCAGTGTTTTGTCTTCTGACAGTATACAGCTTCTCCATCTTTGGCTGCAAAAAACATAACCAATCTGACTTCAGTATTGACCATCTGGTGATGTACATGTGTAGAGACATCTCTTGTGTTGCTAGAAGAGGGTGTTTGCTATGACCAATGTGTTCTCTTGACAAAACTCTGTTAGCCTTTTCCTGCTTCATTTTGTACTCCAAGGCCAAACTTGCCTGTTATTCAAGTTGTCTCTTGACTTCCTTCTTTTGCATTCCAGTCCTCTATGATGAAATGGTTATCTTCTTTTGGTGTTAGTTCTAGAAGATCTCGTAGGTTTTCATGGAACCATTCAACTTCAGCTTCTTTGGAATTAGTGGTTGTGTTGCAGGAAGGGGGATCCCTTTCAAGGCCCGAAACTGGGTTCTTTTCTAACACTCAGAAATGAATTGCCCAAGGAGACACATGTGCTGACAAAGCAAATGATTTTATTGGGAAAGGGCACCTGGGTGGGGAGCAGTAGGGCAAGGGAATCCAGGAGAACTGCTCTTCCATGTGGCTTTGCAGTCTTGGGTTTTATGGTGATAGGATTAGGTTCCAGGTTGTCTTTAGCCAGTCATTCTGATTCAGAATCCTTCCTGGTGGTGCAAGTGGTGGTGTATCTCATTTAGCCAAGATGGATGCTGGTGAGAAGGATTCTGGGAGGTGGTTGGACATGTGGTGTCTCCTTTTGAACTTTCCCGTACTCTCTTGTTTGGTGGTGGCTTATTAGCTCCATATTCATTACCAGGATCTCCTGTCATAAAACAACTCATGTGAATGGTTACTAAAGGACCTGGCCAGGGTGGACAGTTTCAATCAGTGTGCTTCCCCTAACAGCTCCCCACTGAGAGACTTCATATTCAAGATACTTCTTGGGAATTTGGGTGAAGGTCTTTTTCATCTGTAACTTCTTCCTGCTGTGCAAGGGTGTAGGCCTGCCTAGCACAGCAGAAGTCTTTCTCTACCTGATCTAAGTTGAGGTATATTTTTGCCTGAAACCAACAATCACCCTTGTAATAACAGCAATTTAGTTTGAAACTATTGGCTCCTTTCAGAGATGAAATAGACAGGGGCCAAACAGGAGATCTAACAGGATGGTCATCTCTGGTCCCTGGAAACAGAAGGCAACATTTCGGGTGAGGGCTGTAGGTTTTGTGACTTTGATTGGTTGGCATCAGAGCTGTGCTCCAGGAATCTTGTGCTCATTCTCATGTTACCATCCTCTGCCTGGGTGGGGGCCCCAGTTCTGTAGAAGAACTCAAAGACATCATCATGCATATTTCTTTGAGTGGGAACCAGGACCCTGTCTCAAGGCTGTACCACCATCTGATTGTTCCTCCTCTGTTTCTGTATCCCCTCCCTTTCCTGATTAGCAATTGTTTGAATCCACCCTTTGGAACTCAGGGAAGGTCAAGGAGGCTGAATGAAGCCTATATTGTATAGAAAAGAAATGGAGAACACAGAACAGATCTCTACTCCAGAGCCCCATGGAGTCCTGCTCAAGGAACTGGGCAACTATGACTGTGATAACTTCCTGCCAAAATGGGACATAGGACTGGCTCAGTTTGGAGAATAGACACTGAATTGGAAGTATTCTTGAGTTCCAAGTCCTAGATCTGAGCCTTGTATGATTAAAATCTCAATCCTTTGGTCTGCCATTTTGGTGTAACAGACCCAATTAGAAGTAGTTGGAGGAATGATAGCTGGAATTTTAATAGACAAAATAAATATCATTTGTTTTTAGAATAATAGACCTGAAACCCAGGGAGTTTCAGGGAGACTTGTAGCCAGGTAGCCAGTTGCCGAGTTTTATAAAAAGTAAGGTTGCAGTTACTGGCTTCCAGCAGACATTGTTTTGAGAATGGTGGCACCAAAGCCTGACATGATGCAGAAAACTCAAGTGTTTAGCAATACAAGGTCTAGTCTGAAATTACACCCATTGTATCACCTAGTTATTTCCCAGGATGTCTGAACCATAGCTATTCTATTTTGACTTTTAATTGTAAAAGTTTCCTGAGTAACTGAAGCAGATGTCACCATTAATGATGTCAGTGTTTCTCTAGGTATGAGAAGATGCAAGAATTGGGATTCATAAAATCTTCTCCTGAAAAGATCTAACTATCTGAAGGCCTGTTCTGCCAATTTTTCCCAGAGCACAGAGTGTTTCATTCCTGATTTTCACCCTGAACTCCTTTCAGGGGAGCTGAAGTTCAGCAGTTACAATGGCCATGATTTAATCTTTGTAGATGTAGATGGCAAGCATCAGTTTTCAGCTGGCAGAGCCCCTTTTTGCTCATAAACTTGACCATGATTTCGAGGGGGACGTTTCATAACCATTTTATCCCACGGTGTTGAGGAAGTCCATTCTCAGGTTTGGCAAAGATTTTTCTGACAGGTCACTCAATCTGCTGTTACTGGACTAGGCAATAAAACAGTATCCAAAATTCTCTGGACCACCTGTCTTACTAGCCTCTTGGTCCGTAAAACATTCCCTCTTGTTGCTTCTTTTCATATCTAGAGTTACACTGTTACCATCATCCTTCTCACATGGAACTATACATTATTTTATCAGAGGCATCAGTCAAACATTTGGCAGTGTAAGAAACAGAAATTTTGTAAAACAGATGAAATACAAATAACATAGCCAGCAGTATTAGTAAAGTCATAAGTAAGACTTAATAGATTCCATTAGATTTAGCCCAGTATATCCCAGGTCATCTGACTTAGTCTACTCTGTACAAATCTTTATCTCCCAGGGAAATTATATATTGGCACTGTCTATAGGTACATAGCCCAGTTTACTAGACTGATTATCCTTCAGTTCAGTTCTGTCACTCAGTCGTGTCCAACTCTTTGCGACCCCATGAATCACAGCACGCCAGGCCTCCTTGTCCAACACCAACTCCTGGAGTTCACTCAAACTCACGTCCATCGAGTCAGTGGTGCCATCCAGCCATCTCATCCTCGGTCATCCCCTTCTCCTCCTGCCCCCAATCCCTCCCAGCATCAGAGTCTTTTCCAGTGAGTCAACTCTTCACATGAAGTGGCCAAAGTATTGGAATTTCAGCTTTAGCATCATTCCTCCCAATGAAATCCCAGGGCTGATCTCTTTCAGAATGGACTGATTGGATCTCCTTGCAGTCCAAGGGACTCTCAAGAGTCTTCTCCAACACCACAGTTCAAAAGCATCAATTCTTTGGCACTCAGCCTCCTTCACAGTCCAACTCTCACATCCATACATGACCACAGGAAAAACCATAGCCTTGACTAGACGGACCTTAGTCGGCAAAGTAATGTCTCTGCTTTTGAATATACTATCTAGGTTGGACATAACTTTTCTTCCAAGGAGTAAGCGTCTTTTAATTTCATGGCTGCAGTCACCATCTGCAGTGATTTTGGAGCCCCCCCAAAATAAAGTCNATAGCCTTGACTAGACGGACCTTAGTCGGCAAAGTAATGTCTCTGCTTTTGAATATACTATCTAGGTTGACCACGTCCAGTTTACCTTAATTCATGGACCTAACATTCTAAGTTCTATGCAATATTGTTCTTTACAGCATCGGACTTTTCTTTCACTGCTAGACACATCCACAACTTGTGTCATTCCTGCTTTGGCTCAGCCACTTCATTCTTACTGGAGCTATTAGTTATTGCCCTTTGCTCCTCCCTAGTAGCCTATTGGACACCTTCTGACCTGGGGGCGGGGGGCTGTGGGGGGCGGCTATCTTCCAGGGTCAGACAGGTTACTGCCCATTATAAAAGATTCAGTTTCCCTAAAGTTGGGCTCCTCTCCCGTGACAAACCACTACCTGTGCAGCATTACCTGATCCTATTTGTACCATCTTATGGGAATTATGGCTCAGAGAACTAGCTGCTACTCTGGCTGTTACTATTGCTGTCAGTAATTTATCACCTTTATCTCTGACCTGAGAGTTTGCTGGCATCCATAACACTGAGACAGGCTAATTTGTTAGCTAGCAGATAAGGTAAAATCTCAGAGCCTTCCCAGCTCTTTACAGCTTCTTCTGCCACTTCTCCTACTTCACTTGTTCTCTTACAAGTTTCATCTGAATGTACACCCTCAGTAAACCATGTACGTTAAAAACTCCCATCTCGGATTCTGCTTCTGGGAAGCCTATTTTAAAACAATACAGTTTTAAATACAATAGACTTATGATTTGTAGACAATATGGTAGACTTATGAACTGTGCACTTTTCTATATGTACTATACTTCTTCTTTTGAAAAGCTTATATAAACATTTTAAATCATAAACACAGAAAATAGTTTGCATAAATACATAAATATATACTAGTGTATAGAGCATGAATTAGTGTAGGGGGAGATTGGAATTAAAAAGTCCAGTTGAAAGTCTATTACTAGAGAAAAAAAAGGATTACCAGATGATAATCACCCTAAAAAATTAAAATCGGTTCTTAGAGTCTAGGTTAGAGAAAACAAAAATCTGACTGAGGGCAGTCACACATCAATAAAAGGGGAGGATTCAAAAGATATTTAAATGGTAGGATGCAAGTTGATACACAAAATATTTAACAGCTTGTAGACATGGATGCTGGCCCATCATCATGAGTACCAGCCATAAACAACTGCTCTGGTAGAACTGGTACCTGCAGGCAGAACATCAGCAGGTCTGATAGGATTGATGGGGCTTAACAAGCAGTTGAACTGAGTGAGAAATGAGTTGAGATGCCTCCAAAGTTTTCAGCTTGGTGACATGGATAATAATATTGCTTTTAACTAATACGGGCAATATCATTTCTATTTACATAACCTCAATTATTTGATTCTCAAATGAATGACTTCCAAATCTCTCCAACTCCTCTGAAAGTCAAAATTATCTGAATATCTTATTCCACACAGTATAGAATAAGATGTGTTTTTCATTTAAAAAATATTTTTAAAATCACACCAATTAGAAGCCATAAAGAAAGGAATGTAGACCAATAAAGTAAGCCAGCTTGACAGATGATGTATCACTTTTAATCACACAGCACATGCGGCTGCCAATTGCTATTTTTTTCTGTTAAGGCGCACTTTACAAATCATTTGACTCTTTCACAGATCTTCCTAAGGTAGCATAAAAGCAGCTGGATTTTATGGAGTGAGACTCTGAACTGCTAATTCACAGTCTTTGCCATATATCCTTTTAATGCAAACAGCTTGGAATTAACTCTCCTTAAACGATTAAGAACCTATGGCTTTCCATCTTCCCTTCCCCATAATTACCAGTATCTTTTAAAGAGGAAAGTGTGTTTTCTGTTCATTAATGGTAATACTACCTAGGAAGACCAATCAGTAAGTCCATGATTCGCCAGTCACTGTAGAAGTCAAATTACCCTCTACCGGGACAAAATCAATTAACACCACTAGGGATGTCATTATTGTCGCATTATGTCACCCGATAGTCTCCAGGGCCTATAAGTGATTTAATTTTTTTTTTTTTTTTTACTGCTATGATTCCTGTTGGGGGCAGGGTTTAGGGGGGTAGAATAAACTTCACATTAACAAGGGAGATTTCAATTACAGGGAAATTAATTTTACAACATAGAAAAATGAAGCTACTGTTTTAGATCTTTGGGAGAAAATAAACACATGGGAAACTCTGAGGCCTAAATGATTTCTTGTACTGGACTATATTTTAAAGGTTTGCTTAAACAAAAACCATACTGGATGAAGTCATGAGGCACTTTTCTCAGGGCAGAGTAAGACAAGAGCTGGAAATTTATCAAATCATGGCAAGCTACACAGCAGTCCAAGAGGCCGAAGTTGTGATTTCTCTTCTAATAAAATCAATTTGTTTCCCATCATGAAAAATAATACAGTTCTAGTTCTGTGAAGTTAGACACTCATGTCAGAAAAGAGCGTGAATAAGTGTCTGGCAGGATTAGAACTCATTTGAGAAGGCTGGAACTCTGCTTTGAATTGCAGTGGGCACGTCACAAGCAGGGTGTCCAGTAGTTTGCACCCTCAGAACTATGCCAGTTGCTTAGTCTGGGGGGTTGTTGGCTCAGTAGCCAAGAAAACCACATTTGACATCATTCTCTTCTGACAGTTGTCTCTGTCTTCCCCATTTCCTTAACTTCTCATCACCAGCAGTGAATATTAAATGGGATCTGAGTTCAGTTTGTTTTTATTATTGTAGTTGCTGTCAGAAAGGAATACGAAATCCCCAAGTAAATTAAGTAGAATGCTTTTAAATGGCTGGCTTCCCTTTTAAAAAGTAGACCCAACTTCTGTATTTTGGCCTCCATCAGGGGGTATTTAATTAAGTCTATTCTGTCTAACATGATCTGATGTCATTGTACAAGGATATGTTCTTTGTTAGCAGCACTCTTAGTTTCAGACTCCTCTGTGTATTTGAAACCATGGTAACAGAGCAGTAAGCTAAAGCCAATGAGATAATGAGATATTCTCATTGTAATTGTGTTTCATGAGGGCACAAGATCCCACGGGTGGTATCTGACTGTCTTACAACTGCTAACAGAATTTAAGAAGCAGACATATATTAGCATGATACCGTTTTCCATAACAGCCATGTAAACATTTGTGACATGGCATTTTTAGCTGTTTCCAGCACATAAAAGTATGTAATGTGCATTTATGTCACAAAAAGCCACACAATTAATGAATATCAATATTTAAAAATCCTTAGAACTTCAAGGAACTTCAGATTTGAAATGCACCAAGCAGGCTGTGGGGATGCTGTTTTGCATTATAATTATGAGCTGGGCTATGTTTTATGAGGGGAGGAATCCATCAAAGCAAAGAAAAAGAGACCGGCTAGCCCTTCTTTACCTCCCAACCAACCCATATGCACCTCCTAAAGGAGGGACAAAACTAAGCAGGGTTCCCTGTGTTTTTATGAGGAAAGCCAAGTAAGAGATTTCTAAAAGCATTTTACCTTTTAAAGAGGAAAAAAAAAAAAAAAACATTTGGAGAATATAACCAAAATATTTACAAGGCTTCTTGTCGTCTGAACTAAAATCTGAAAGGAGAACACCTCACTTCTAGTTTCTTCTCTTCTGTCAGTGTTTGAAGTTTCCCCACAGTTTTCATTTGAGTTGCAGATTTTATACACAAGTCACTGAATCCATGTTCTCCATCCTGATGAGGTTGCCCTAACAGGCATTGTGTCTTTTAATAAATAATTTAAAACCAAAAAAAGAGAAAGCACAATATAGAATGATCGGTTGATTTAAGCAGGGCTAAGCCTTAACACACTCTTCATGTCACCAGGGCCTCCCACAAGGAGCCCTGCTTTAGAAAAGAACTGACCTGAGAATGTGCATTTTGTCAGTTTTGTGACACGGGTGGCTCATGGGACAGAGACGACCCAGTCACTGGGACTTTCTAGACAAGGGATATGCTTGCTTTCCCCTTCACAGACAAGGGGTGTCACTTTTTGGTTTTCAGTATGTACTGCCACCATTTCTAAAATGTTTTGGCATAGGGAGCTAAAGCGGTGTGAAAATCATTTTAATAGAGAAAGGGAAGCTGGTTTTCTTGAAAGTCATTCAAGTGGCTACAGTGTTGGGGGGAAGAGTTCTCTTTTAATCTGTCAGTAGTGCCACATTCATCTTTGAACGTCACTTACAGACAGGCAGTTTTTTCTTCTGCTGTGTGCATATATGTGTGCACGTGTGTGATGCACGTGTGTAGCTGGGAAATGAAATCCATGCTGTAAGTGGTTACACAGACAGAATGTGTCACAGTGTTGGAGAATATGGTCTTCATCTCTGTGAGATAAGGGTGGCCTCATCACTCATGGCTGCTGCAGCAGAACTAACCCAGAAGTGGGTAATGAGGCCACCTCTACTGAGGGGAGATAACTTCTGTATCTAAGCTGTCATGACCTATTAGGTCCACACTATCTGTTCTTGGATGTGTCTTCCAGCCAGCCCTTTGGACTGTACAGTCATTTTCATTATTATTTCTACATCTGAAAGGGAGAGACCTTGCTTTCTTTAAAACCCCTCCCTTTGTTCCTGAAAAATAGGAAATGGTTGTCAGGTTTGGAAAAGCACCCTCTGGGCACCATGTTGAAATGTTCAGTGAAGGCTAGAATTGACATTTGCAAGAGTTTGTTTAAAAATGGCTTAAATTACTGTGAAATGGCTTTACTTGTGATAGCTTTGAAATGGGCTACTGCATTTTAATACAGATGGGCTTTATATGAATTTTTTAGTTAGCTTATACACTATTCCTAGTTTTAGAGGATGAGACAAAAAAAATAAGAGAATATGTTTTACAGATTTTGGAATCACAAAGGTGTTGCTTATAAAACAAATTTTTGTAATGTACTTTCTTCAATTTCAAGTCTTTTAACACCATAATTTAGCCTGAGAATAGCAGATGTCCACAGAAGTTGATTCTGTTTTGTTTAACTGATAGCCAGAGGCTTGCATTGATTTTTCCCCCCTAAACATCCCTTGCTTTCTACCCTGACTGGAGTCAACACTTCTAGGTTTAAAAAAAAAAAGTGGGAGGGGAATGAGGAAGGAGACATGTGTGGTGGTGAAGGTACAATATCTACATTTTACTGAGTAGAATGAAGCAGGCAGAATGACATAAAGGAGGAACTCTAAAATCCTAAGTTCCCAAGCTTATGGTTCCTGGGTGTGGGGGTAGAGTGAATGACTTTAGAAAAATGTGATTGAGGTGATGGGGCAGCAGTGAGCAACAATTGTGTATCAGTAAAAGCAGCAAAACGCCTGCCTTTGGTAAGAGAGGCACCAACCAGCATCCTTCCACGTCAGGCCTGGGAGGCAGGGGCCAGGGTGGTGGTGCTGTAGGGGGAGAATCCTCCCAGCTCCTTACTAAGTGGGGGAACACGTCATACTGGCTGAAGGTGGCTCCCAGGCAGACGCTCTATGACCATGACTGGGAATGAAGCCAGCTGTTTGTACAGACAGAGGTTAGTGGTGTTTGGAGAGGAAATAATCACAAGGGCCAGAACAAACAAGACCAGATGGGCCCTCAGTGGGGAAGGTCGGGGGAAGAGCAAGAGCAATGGAATCTGAGGGCCANTGACCATGACTGGGAATGAAGCCAGCTGTTTGTACAGACAGAGGTTAGTGGTGTTTGGAGAGGAAATAATCACAAGGGCCAGAACAAACAAGACCAGATGGGCCCTCAGTGGGGAAGGTCGGGGGAAGAGCAAGAGCAATGGAATCTGAGGGCCAATAAACCAAAGCATAGGGCTTTGGGTCCTGGTTTCCCTGCTGGGTCACTCAGCTTATAGAAATGTGCATTACTCTGCTGTCGTAAGAGTTATATGAAAGAATACACATTTGAATAAATGTGTATAAAATATTTTTGAGTGACTGGCACAGTCCAGGCAACATGTCTGTGAACATTTTCTTTCTTCTGGAGAGAAGAAAAAGGGCAATAATGGAGCTGCTCCTATAGAGCTAATCTAAGGGTCAGTTAAGAATGTGTGTATGAAATACCTTGGAAATGATAAAACACCCCATAAGTGGTGGTTAAAATAATCTCTAAATAAATTAAACATATACATGTAGATAAATATTGAAATTATTTGTAAACATAAAACCTAAGTAGTATTTCAGATGTCCATTTCCTATCTTTTCATTTGAGAAAAAGACCAAAAAAAAAAAAACTCAATAAAAAAGCAAAAGTTTATTTCCTGAACAAGCAGTGAATAGAGAAAGATAAATGACCTTGGGATTCTTTCAGCCACCCTCCTTTGAGTCCATCACTGGAAGTCCAGTGAAGGAGGAGCAGATGTTCTGCTCCTTTTAGTGGTTCTTGGGGAGACTTTAGGCAAAATGGTGAAAGAAAAGGAATGGGGGATGGGCTTCAAACTCAAAGCACTTTTCATCCAGGGATTGGTCAAAAAAGCCACACTTTTTGATGCAAAGGGATCTGACAAAAAATGATTACAGATGAGGTATGCTTTCCCAGTTTTAGAATGAAAAACACATTTCAATTCAAGTCAGAATTTCCTTCTAAACTGTTAGAATTTCTATTTGAAAGATTTAAGTAGTGATGTTTCATGAGTAGAGAACGAGAAGCTTCCAGAACTGGCCTCAGATGCCTCTGCCTTTTCTCTCATTGAACACATCAGAACCTTCCCCCGTAGATTTATGAATTTTTAGAATAAGCCAAGAACTGAGTGGAACCTAAAGCCCATACCCTTTCCCTGGTACCGCCTGAGCATCTGAAGTCCCGATGGCTAGCTCACTTAGCCCACAGACAGATCTATGTCACCTAGTAAAGGGAGATCTTACTCTAAGCCAGGTGTCTACTAGTGATAGGGCAGGATGAATAAATTTATTGACGCTTCCTATTGGCTAGTAAGATCTGGAACTGAGATATAGGACAAATAAGGCTGGAGTTGTAGGAAGGTTGTCTGATCCAGGGCAACTAGCTACAGGGCACTCAGTCAAGATGGTTGAAGGGTTGTGTTTGGAGAGTAGCACCAGGAGCTGAGCGCCAAAGCTTACTTCCCAATTTTGTCCTGCTTCTGCTCAGTCATCCTTGTATCAGAGGACTAGATACTTTGACTCTTCTACAAAACTATTCCAACTCCTTTTAAGGATGATGTATGAAAGTGAAAGTCGCTCAGTTGTATCCAACTCTTTGTGACTCCATGGACTGTACAGTCCATGGAATTCTCCAGGCCAAAATGCTGAGTGGGTAGCCCTTCCCTTCTCCAGGGGATCTTTCCAACTCAGGGAACAAACATAGGTCTCCCATATTGCGGATGGATTTTTTACCAGCTGACCCACTAGGGAAGTCCAAAAATACTGGAGTGGGTAGCCTATCCCTTCTCCAAGGGATCTTCCCAACCCAGGAATTGAACTAAGGTCTCCTACATTGCAAGCGAATTCTTTACCAACAGAGCTATCAGGGAAGCCCAGGATGATGTGTAGGTCACCCTATAATTTCCCTTTCCCTGACATAATCAAGTCTGCTAATAGACATAGCCATGAACTGTGGTTTGCCAATAGTCTTCCAAACTGTGAAAATTGAAAAGTGCTTCCTCAAACTATAGCTTGTGTCTGCAGTTGAAGACTCTGGTGAGGCAGGCCTAACAGGAGTGCCCTTTGCACAGGGAGGAGTGCCCACTATTCACAAGAATACTTTCTTTGAGGACTTGGAGGGCTCACCTGGTCAACTGAGTTTCTCTCCAAGCAAGGCTAGGCATATAAAGAGTGCCTGAATGCACTTCTGAGACTGAGCTTCCCAGCAGACCTAAGCTCCTCAAGGGCAAGCAGTGTCTGTCTACTGTTGTATCTTCAACACTAGCACGGTGCTGAGCACAAATCTGGTGTTCAATTTGTTGAATGAGTAATCACTGAAACAAATTCCTTATCCTTTTATTGTTGTCCTTGTTGTTCAGTCACTAAGTCATATTTGACTGTTTGCAACCTTAAGGACTGTAACACACCAGGCTCCTCTGTCTTCTGCTATCTCCCGGAGTTTGCTCAAATTCATGTCTAGTCCTTATCCTATGTTTTGCCTCTGTCTCCTTTTTTTTTTTTTTCTTTCTTGAAACTACAAGAACAAATTCAAGTACTATTATTTTCTTGCTACCTTATTTCTCTTCCTCTTTTTTACAGTCCCAGCTGTTCTTTTGACTTCTTTTCTCCATTCTTTCTCTGTCTTGGCTATGTCTAATCTCCCAGTAAAACTGCCATCTTCTGGATAAGAAACTGCAAGTGGAGCATGTGATCCCATCAGTGTTCCTGCCTTGCTTAGCCTAATATTTCCACTGCAATACTGCTCCTGATCCATCGGGCTGAAACCATCACACACGTGCAACCCATTATAGCTTCACACACTGCATGCAACATTCATCTCCTGAGACTTCAATCTCAGCCAGCTCCAAAAACCTAGAAGGTTACCATGCAAAGAAAATTATTTTCTTTAAATGAAGGCTGGTTGACCACCACAGTGTGGTCCAAATCATTCATTTTTACCCCCTTAAGAAACAATAACACAAATATGACAAGGACTTGTGCTTTGTCATTTCCCTGCTTCTAGACCAGCTCCTGTAAGGAACAGGGCTCTTCGAGATGACTCTCAGATGCAAAGGGACTTGAAAAGGCACAGTCCTATTTTCTTCTAGTTCTGCACCAACAGTGTAATGGAGACAAGAGTCTCCATTGAAAACCCAACAAAAGGGAGTTTGAGGAACATGTTGCTCTTTTAAAGTTCAAAACTAAATTTATACAGATAGTTTTTATTCCAGATTGAGACACAGAATAGGAAAAGACTCAGCAAATTGAATACATGCATTAGTGACTCGAGACAATAACTGAAGACATGTAGCTTAATCTTTACAGTTTGTTTGAAACAAATACAGAATTCATAGGGAGTAAAAAGACAAATTTTATCATTTCAGCTATTACTTAATGCAGAAATTTTGAATTACAAATAATGAATTAGAGTTTATGTTCCTGCTTTATTTCTTTTTTAGAAACAGAATTCAAGGACAACTTTTTTATTGGTGCTACACGTTTACTATCCTTCTAAAACATAATAATATCTAGTCAATTAAATAATATGAATTGTTAAACCAAAACTGTTCAGTAGCTAAATATTTTGGAATCAGATGCTAAAGTAAAGCTTGATTATAATGATAAAGGACAGAAAGACCTGTTGGGATTTAGAGACATATTTCAAGTTATCCTAGAAGAGATTTCTAGTCCCAATGTTATGAACTTGTCTCAGGCCTTTTTACAGTCATCTTAAGAAGAGCTGACTATAAATAGATTGCTTCTCGCAACTCTGACTCTTAGTACACCTTGAAGAAAGTGCATAAAGTAAACGCATAGAATTTCAGACTTTCAATGGGACATTGGAGGTCTTTTTGTCAAAAATATTAATTTCACAGATGAGGGGATAAAAAAGACCTAAAGAAATTAATGATGTAACCAAGGTCATCCAGTTAAGGAGTAAACTCTAGCCCACATTTTCTGATTTCAGTTCTGATTAAACTTAGAAATCAGCATATCAAAACAAAAAAATACTAGTTTAGATTAACACTAAGTTATTGTTCTTAGCTTTCTTCTATCACTTTTTAAAAATTTTCCACTCTATTTTTAAAATATTTTTAGAATTTAAGGTAATAAATGAACATTTGTACTTCATTTGACAGTTTTTAAAATTTATTCAATACATTTTCATTTAACTTGGAATAATACTGTAAAATAGGAAATCTCTTATATACAAGAAAGAGAGACTGAGAGAGGTTTAGGGACTTGCCCAATGATACACAGACAGCTAGATAGGGGCTGACCTTTGGGCAGAGGAACTTTAATGAACAAAATTTAATGCCTAGAGATTGGGGCAAAAGTAAAATTTAGCCAGACCTGAGGGTGTGACAGGTGCTGCGAGTTGTAATTGAAACATAGATGCACTATGTGGCAGGGATAATTCCAAAGGTATCCTCCCCCCTCGGTTATTCAACCAAACACTAACCTGGATACTTCTGTGAACGGACTTTGCAGATGGAATTAAGATTACTAATCACTTAAAGTGATCTTGAAGTAGGATGATTATCCTGGATCACTCAAGTGCATCCAATTAAATCACCTGCACTCTTAAGAGAAAAGGAAGGCAGAAGGATGAAGCGGTGAAAATGTGAGGCAAAAGGGAGGTTAAAGAGCTTCAAAATATGAGAAGATTTCTATCTGCCACTGTTGTTTTGAAGACAGAAGAAGGGAGCCTGAGATAAAAAATATGGGTGGCCTCTAGGGGCTGAGAACAACTGCCAACTGTTAGCTAACAAGGGAATAGGGATGTCAGCCCTACCACATTATGGAATTAAATTCTGCCAACAACCTGAATGAGTTTGGAAGTGGATTCATGCAGACAGCCTCCCCAAAGGAAGGCAACTCTGCCTGTACGTTGATTTCAGCTCTGCGAGGTCCTAAGTAGAGAGTCAGCTGAACCAGGCACCTACAGAACCATAAGACAACAAATGGGTAAATTTGCGGTACTTGGTATGGCTGTAACAGTAAACTGATACAACTGAAATGCTGCTTTCAGTTTCAAGCTTCGATTATTATGTTAGGAGTTTGGGGCCTTTCACCCCTTTTCCTCCCAGGGACTCTTACTGGTAGTGTAGATCCCAATGGCTGATAACCACATGAAACAGGAAGCAGTGCTTTATTAACCTGGCCAAGTATAGATAACTCCCTAAAAGTAGGGTTCCTGGTAAGCTTGTATCCAAGAATAGAGCTTAGGCCTGAGGCCAACTTGGAGCATCTTACGTTCTCCTTCCCTGAATTGGAAATGGCTGGGCCTATAGCCCTTCAGAAAATGGGGAGAATAGGCTGAAAACATGGTCATGTTGCTGCTTAACCTTGCTGCCAACTAGGGAGCCACTACCCCCAAGGGCAAGCAGGACACGTGGCAACTGAGAGCACAGTGATACCACCTAGTAGTAAAAGGTGACTCCATGAATATTAGGCTTTTACCAGTAAGTAAGAAATTAGGCATTTCTGTTCCACTAAGAAAAAAATGAGTTATGAATTTTTGAGAGAAGAGATGGAAATTTCTTCTATGAACAAGGCTGCAATATGAGAAGAGTTGAAAGGACACTCCCTATCATTTTACAGACTGAGTATTCTTTTTGGGTGGTCGTGAGATGAGGAGGAGAATGCGGAACACTGAATAAATACCATTTGGAATACTACGTCTGAATCTGGCAGACTGAGTTCCTTTAAAGCATTAAATCCCAGATGCTTTTAAAATAATTGTGATGACAGAAACAATCACTGGATATAAGAAAAGGAATAAAGAATTAGATCTTTCTCTATAAGTCTAACATTTTATTCTCACATGTGTTTAAAATTCCTGACTGATATAAAACCACATCATTTGAGAGAAGTCCTTTAGGATGGAATCAGTATTCACTATTTTTGTCTCATGAATAAGAGTGAGGAGAAATTATGTTGAGAGATTTGATGCTGAGATCATTGGAAGAGTGGGGTTAATGGTTACTTTAGGCACATAGAGTTTGAAGAGTTGAACCGTCAAATAATAGCCTGAGAAATACATGAAACTTAACAGCTAAAGTTGAGGGGAGATGGAGCAAAAACAAGGGAGAGTGGAGAGGACTATGGGTTTCAGGAAAGAGTTGTCAGTTTTAGGACAAGAATTTCGGAGATGTCAGGTGCATGTGAGATGATCAAGTAGCAGAGAGGTATTTCAGCATAGATACACATACACTCACAATGATTTGAAGTGTTCTTGACCCTGATATTTGTCCTATATTTGAGAATACAGTACAATGGCTGTGTCTCGAGAATTCACTTGAGTTTCTTCTCTTTGGGAAAAGTTAACCAACTTCTCTCATCTATAGAGATGGGAATGTCACTTGGTCCTTATGTTGCCTTATTCTTTGTACTTCTTAGACATCCAAGTGGAGATGTTGAGTAGGAAGCTGGATAAACAATCAAGAGCTGGACTGGCTGCTGCTGCTAAGTCACTTCAGTCGTGTCCAGCTCTGTGAGACCCCGTAGACGGCAGCCCACCAGGCTCCCCTGTCCCTGGGATTCTCCAGGCAAGAACACTGGAGTGAGTTGCCATTTCCTTCTCGAATGCATGAAAGTGAAAACTGAAAGTGAAGTCGCTCAGTCGTGTCCGACTGCTAGCGACCCCATGGACTGCAGCCCACCACGCTCCTCCATCCATGGGATTTTCCAGGCAAGAGTACTGGAGTGGGGTGCTATTGCCTTCTCTGGCTGGACTGGAGATACACATTTGATATATCTTTGTGTACGGCTGTATTAACACCATGGAACTGCGAGACCAAGCAGCTAGAGGAGCTGGCTGTGACCAGAGCCCTGGACCCTCCTACATGGCTTGTAGAAAAGGAGCAACCAACCATGGAGATGGGATAGGGCCTTCCCTGAAGCTCTCCTCTTCTGTGACACAGGTGAAAGGTGTCACAGAAGCCAGAGAAGGATGTGTCAAGGAGGGTGTGTTTAAAAAGAAGAGTGTGGTTAGCAAGGTCAGCTGCTACTGACAGACATAGGAAGATGAAAATGGAAGCTGGCAAATGGCTTTTTTCAGACAGAGTTTATTGTACAGGTCATTGGTGACCTTGATAAGGGCTGATTTAATGGAATGATGAGGGTGAAAGCCAGAATGAAATAAGTTGGGTAGGTAAAGCATGATGAAGAAATGGAGACTCAAAATATAGACAACTCTTTCCATGAGTTTTGCTGGGATGAACTGAGGGACCTGATGAATTCTCTAAAACCATTATGCTGTTCTTTTTGTTTTGTTTTCAGATGGGTATGCCAATGGGGAAATTGTGTGTGTGTGTGGGTGTGTGTGTGTGTGTGTGTGAAATGGAGCAAGAGACTGATCATGCAAGAGAGATGTGCAAACACAAACTTACCCAATATTAAAAAATTTCAGAAGGCATATTAATATATACTTTTCAAGAGTTAGTATTTGTTAGACATTGTCTTGAATATAATGAAAATACAATCAAATTCAAGAAAGGAGATATTCTTAATCTAAAAATGAAATGCTTTAATGTCACTCTCACCCACAGCTTAAGATCTTAGCCTTTACCAAAAGATGGGGTGTGGACAGCAGAAAAATAGTGACAATGAAGGTAGCATTTTGTGTCACTCCCCTCTGCCATCCCTGAAGACAGCATTCTTACTTTATGTTCCATAGACAAAGGAAAATCGTGGCGTGGTGGTTTTTCCTACATGCCTCAGAACCTGTGAGCTGGAATTCTAATGCCCAAACCCTCTTCTCTTAAACACACACCCTTCCAGCCCCTAAAATAAGAGAGAGATGACAAACACAAGAAATTGGTGACTTGCTATAAAGTCTTTATCCTGTCAAATATTTGAGGGCATGAATAACACAGAGAAAAACTATATTATACCACCCACATCTACCATAAGGTATGAAACTGAGAATTTTTTTCTGAATTGTATTTTTTATTTTCGGTCTAAATTGAAGAGTGATGAGAAAATTGTAGCCTGACTGTTGTAGTGTAAGAATCTTACAGATCCCCACATAAACCCATAGGGATTAGGCAAAGCATGTGTATCTTTTGCATTTGATAAAAAATAAATGCCAAGCTTTTGCAGTCTTTGTGATATAGAAGAACTCTGATATCATTTAATGGAAACTATAACAGAACTATTAATATAAGAAAAAATTTTAAAGCCATTGCCTTTGTTCCCTTGAAATGAGTGACTAGTTAACAAGATTATTCAATTTGAAATAATTAGGTTTCTGGTTCCTGTAATTTAGGTCTTACCTGTCACTAGAAATTATCTAAATTGCCACATATATATAATTATAATTATATATATAATTATGTCATGTCAATAAGATGAAACATTTAAAAACATTTATATTCAAAGATTATTTTCTAATAAGGAAAAATTATATTTTCAATATACTTCTGACAATATATTAAAAATGACATTTACATAATTATTTTTACCATGGGATATTGTTTATACCATACTTTTATGAGGCTATAGACATTGATTTCTTTCAAACTCTTATTTTTCTGGTTGCATTTTTCTTTTTATCAAAGAAAATTTAAAAGATCATTCAGCATACTATTAAATAACTATAATATTAGGGGTGCAGAGATGTTTTCATCTGCAGTGACAGTGTGCCATGTAACCTTCCAGATCTTACTAAATCCAGGTTTGACTGTAGGGAGTTCATCTGATTCCATTATTTAGCTAAGTAGAATTTTATAGCCATTAAAAGCAAAGCCTTAATTCCTTTCACTGAAGCTGAACACAAGACATTGTTTAATACATTTAATTACAACCTAATTGAGTTCTGGGACACTGCTAGCCCACTGATGGACTTCAAATGTTATTATTAATTTAATAATAACTTTTATTGAGTACTTATTCCTTATTCTGTGCCAGGCACTCAACTATATACTCTACATACATTATCTTGTTTAACCTTCTAAATAGTAAGTGCTATTTGTGTTCCAAATTTACATATTAGAAAAGAGGTTCAGAAAGGTTGCTCAACTTGCCCAAGATCACACAGTTTATTACTAGAACCAGAATTGCATCTGGGGCCTGTCTCAGGCCAATTATGGAATATTGAAATAGAAAAATTCTCTATCCTGAACCTGATAACCCTGGAGTTAACATTTACTATGTGATAAACCCAACAGTCCCATCTCCAACCATTTGCTGAGATAAGAGGTGCTGATGGCCATTCTCAGTGGCTTTCTTAATTGTTCTTTACTGCTCAGGGGTAAAAGAGGACCAGCACAGAACTGTCACTGCAGACGTGCATGTAGGTATATAACATTCACTTATCCATGCAGTCTTCTACTATTTTGACTTCCCAGGTGACTCAGTGGTAAAGAATCTGCCTGCCAATGCAGGAGATGCAAGAGATGTGGGCTTGATCCCTGGGTTGGAAAGATCCCCTAGAGGAGGAAATGGCAACCCACTTCAGTATTCTTGCCAAGGAAATCCCATGGACAGTGGAGCCTGGTGGGCTACAGTCATAGGGTTGCAGAGTCAGACATGACTGAGCAACTGAGTGTGCAGGCACACATCTAGTGTTTATTAAGTACCACTCTGTGCCAGGCATGGTGCTACAATGTGGAACAAAATAGCTTCATCCTCATAGAACTTTCTGTCAAATGGCTGAGACACATATTAAATAAACTACAAATAAACCAACACAGAAGTACTTTAGAGGGGGAATATCTGGTTTCTATGAAAGAGAATAACCACTGTTTGTTTATTTTACATTAGGGTGTCAAGGGAAGATCTACAAAGAAGGGGTATTTGAACTGAAGCTATTATAGGCATGGAGGCTAAGTGTATTCATTCATTCATCAAATGTCTACCGAGGACTTATTATCTGCAAAGCACTGTGCTAGGTGCAAAGACTACAAGACTATGATGGTGAGTGAGGCCAAAGTGGTCCTATCACCATAGAGTTTTTAGACTTGTGAAAACATCAAATATAATTTCTCACTGAAGCTATAGGAAATTAATATAGGGGAAAAAATAACTTAAAGAGAAAGAAGCCAGTAAATTTAAATACCTGTATTAGTAAAATGGATTCATTTTTTTTCTGGTCAGTTAAGAGTACTTGAGACCTAGTTAGCCTCAAAACTATGAATCATAGTTTTGTTATACCTAGAAAGTGTTACTATATTTAAGCTATCCCTAAAAGCCCATAACCTTAGTATTAAGCATGCTTACTCATTTGATTCAAAAATTAGGAAAAATAAATGATCAGATTTCCAAGAAGGAAACCACCATGGGCCATGGTTTCATGCAGCATCCACACAGAGCTTCCCTATAGGAGGTGCTGTGCAGGTGGACTATTTTGGGGTGACTTAAGTGGGAAATTCAGTTCAAACCACAGGCATAGGAGGCATGTTGGCAAACCATTTCTGTCCATCTAAACAGTAACCATCACTGGTAACTTTTCACCTCCTGCTGGGTTGGGCAGGGGGATGTCATATTTGTAGATGTTGAGAAAAAGCTCAGTTTTTTTCTCATCTGTCCTGCAACTTCATTATTTCAGATAACATTTGATAGGTATGTGAAATGCCTAGTCTCCAAATACTTGTTTCCTTAATTTTGTCTTTAAGAAAAATCCTTGCTTATGATGAACATATAAAGCCAAGTGTTCCCTTTCCCTCGAGAGATTAAATACAGATATTTTTTTCAGTCAGGTGCCTCTGGCCTTTCTGTAGTTGAGACAACAATTGTTGTTCAACTCTACCTGNGAAATGACACACCCTTCTCAGGAAAGATGTTCAGAGATATTGCACTCATTTGGCCACCTCTGCTTTGAGCTGTAGGCTGCCTCCCATGAGTAACAGGGATGAGGGGTAGGGAGGGAATGTGGGCTTCAAAACTCAATCATGAATGCAGTTGGTGTAGGGTGAAGGCATATCGGAGTGAAGGAATGGGTCCCAGAACCGCAAGGTATGTATGCCGCATACTGCTTCTGCCCAGTTCCAGTTCCCTAAAATGTTTACAGTCCATTTTTAACAAGACATTCTTCATGCCTAGTACCTCTGAACAGTCACATCTCAGAGGAAAAAAGCAAGACTGCGATCATAATGATTTTCTTGTCTAACCATCAAAATCTCATATTTTTATTACATCGTAATTCCAGGGACTTTACAGAGCTCCATTAATAGAAAAGTGAGGCTAGACCTGTCCAATACTGGTCATTTCCATAAGATTAAAAAACCTCAGGTGCCAGTTCTACACCAGGCTTACACTTAGCTTTGAGCAACTTCATTTGCCTCCCCGAGTCTTGGTTTTCACCTCTGCAGAAATGCATGGACTACACTAAATTGTCTCCAGCACTCCTTCCAGCCCTGAAATTCTATGACCTATAATTATTATATGGGTGGTATATTTCAATACTTAGCAGAAATTAGAAATGTCAAGAAAAAAGCCTCCCTTTTAAACATTTCTAAAACTTGGAACTCCAATTTTTATAATAATCTTAAAGGCTTACAACCTGCCAGCACTCCCAAGTTTATGCCTTTGTCAACCAAGGGTGGAAGAATTGGAAGAAGTCTGGTTTTAGAAAATCTGTTTACTTTTTTTTTTTGCCCAGGAGGATTTTATTTTGCATAATCTTTTTTACTGAGGTTAATTTTGAGGAAAACATGGTCTAACTGTTCTAAGCCATTTTGAAATTCAACAAAATACAATTTAGTTCCAGTTATTTGCTATCTAATTCTAAACCCTATAAGCTCATTTATCTTTCCACGAGGCATTCTTTTAGCAGTGACTAGATCTCAGGGCTGAAAAGCCCAAATTTGGGTTTAGAGATGGAACCCAATGAATTTGAAAAGATTTTGAATGTGCCCAAACTTTCTCTTGACTGGCCTTGATCAGGAATGGAACAGTTGCCATGGCCTAACTACAAATCTCGTTTTAAAAACGTTTGGCTTAGTTTGCCTTTCTTTTTCACAGATCCCTCACCCTGGACCTTCATCAGGACACAAGGATTTTCTTGGAACCTCCAGGCCACACTGCTGTCACTTCTTGGCTTTCTCGAAATAACACTGAGGGGGCGGCATGCGAAGCGTGTAGCAAATGCGTTCGTTCTAAATTCCTACAGACAGAAGTTGTTGACCAACCTTTTCCAGAGTAGGAACATTATTTGTCTGGTTGCCGCAAGCCATCCAGTGCCAAGTCTAGAGCCTGGTACACAAGATATTTGTGTGCACAAATACACAAAAATATTTGTGGATGAACACACTTTACCACAAGATGATACACACTAAAACGAATTAATAAGATATGAACAGAATAAAAATAATCTCCAACTTTCCATTTGGGGCATTAGCAATTTTCCCCAAAACTATTATTTTCTGGAAAAGTAGGTGATCTGTATTCTGTAGTTGTTCCTTTTGTAAAATTTGAATGAGATCAGAGACTTCAAGAATGATAAACTGTTTTGGCTTGTTTAACCAAAAGAAATGGATAGCCATGGGATGTGATAGCACTTACTGTTACTTTGTCAACAATAAATTACTTCTATAACTGAATTAGCCAGGAACTGGTGAAAAACAGTCATTTTGATTTAGCTAAAACTGGTTATTTAGACTATTTTTCTCCATTGCATTGAATTTTAGCAGTGTTTTCACATAATGTGAAGATTTCTTCTTTTTTTCCACCCCTCAGTCAATAGTTTCTGCCTTCAGTCAGCACTCATTTACTCAGCAGATAAATGAGAGTCTTATCTGTGCCAGTCTCTGGGGAAACAGCATAGAACAATGCAGAGATAGTCCTGCCCTCATGGAACATATATTTGAACAGGAAGAGGTGAATAATAAATAATTATGGACTTCCCTGGAGTTACAGTCGATAGGAATCTGCCTGGCAACGCAGGGGACATGGGTTCAATCCCTGGTCTGGAAGGATTCCACGTGCTGCAGAGTAGCTGAGCCTGTGCAGCATAATTACTGAGCTCAAGTGCTGCAACTGCTGGAACTTTCACACCTAGAACCTGTGCTCCGCAGCAAGAGAAGCCATCTCAGTGAGAAGCCTGGGGAGTAGCCCCCACTCATGACAGCTAGAGGAAGCCCACAAGCCAACGAAGACCAAATTCACCAAAACTAAATACACAATAAATAAATAAAATTTTAAGATAAATAAATAATTACACATATAAAATAATGTTGGGAAGTAAGAGCTGAAAGAAACTGAGGTAAGGGAGGCTAGGGGTGGTGGACAGAGACCAGGCCTGAGGCAGAAAGAAGTTTCAGGCCAACAAAGGACTGAAAAATAAGGCCAGTGTGGGAGATGGAGAGGGTACAAGTTGAGAGCAAGGAGGGCTGGGCCTTGCTGGGTCTTGCAGGCCACACCAAAGAACTGACTACAGGGTTTGAAACTGGAGGGACGCTACCATGTCTTGTTTCTAAAAGGTTCCTCTGGCTTCACACAGGATGGATTATAGGAGGGTGTGATCAGCTGCTGTCCAAGTGTGGTGTGAGAAGTGACAAATTCAGGAGGCACTGGGAACGATACAAATAAGTAAGAGGTAGATCTCATTGTCAAAGGCAATAGGGCTTGCTGGCTGATTGACTGTGGGGAGAAAGAAAGAGCTGGAGTGATGCCTTATTGAAATTAATGAGATCGACTAATTAGGATAGCATTTTACCATAAACAAATTATTAAGCACTTTCCCTGCCAGTATCACTATCCTGCCTTTTAGGCTTAAAGATCATTAAAAAGGCATCTGACAGGAGTCAGGGGACCTCTAATACACTTTATAACCATGGGGAAGAGAATTGCAGAAGTCAAGCTATAGTAATATGTCACATTTATAAAGCACATTGCTGCTTTCATATCCGTGATCTCCCTCACACTCTTTATTTTCCTTCAATTTATATGACATTTCCATAGAATGGGGTGGATTAGTAAGCTGATGTATTCATGTAACAAAAACCGGATTCTGATGAAGAGTTTGTTGACAATCTATTGCTTATTATAAGTTTTGTTTTTCTAAAATCTTGCTTATGACAGGAACCCCCTTTACTAACAGAAATTGTTCTCAGTAATTTAAAAGAAATATGTTTCCATTATCTTTTGTTTCAGTGTTATCTGTAGATCACCCTGACCAGACTTAATGAAAATAAGATTCAATTGGAGTTTTAAGAATTTCAGCATCATGAAAGTTTTGAAATGATTACCCTCTTCTCCAAATGAAAAGGAAATTCAGATTGTTATGCATGAATTAATTAGGGCCATAACCTCCCAGGCCTGCACACAGATCAAAGCAAGCTTCTGCCCCAAAGCAGGCTGAGAGAGGGAGCTGTATGCAAACAAGGGCTGTGATCTTTCCAAGTAAACGGTCGTGATGCTGTGACAGCCAGAGAGAGCACTAAACATCCTGCACTGGAGTCTTAGACAAAGGGACTGGTACCTTCTTCTCCCCCAGAAAAGGACCAAACCAGGTATGCAGCCCACCGATGGCATGCTCCTGGGAGAAGGGGACGTGGCTGAAACTCATAGAGAACACAATGGCTGCAGGGAAGTGCAGACCATCAGAATATGCCTCAGAATAAGGTGGAAAGGACAGTGGCTTTGAGAACCAGTGGCTAGGATTAGAGATCTGGTTCCATGATAAGAATTCAGCCTCCTCCATGAGATGAAGATAATATACCCCCTTACCAGGTCAGGGGCTTCCCTGGTGGCTCAGATGGTAAAGAGTCTGCCTGCCTTGCGGGAGGCCCAGGTTTAATCTTTGGGTCAGAAAGATTACCCTGAGAAGGAAATGGCTACCCACTCCAGTATTCTTGCTTGGAGAATTCCAAGGACATAGGATCGTGTGGGCTATGGTCCATGGGGTTATTGTAGCCACGCGTTCAGGGAAACAAACTCACTCAGGACAATGCAGATAGTGGTGTACAGTTTATTACACCGGTGGGCCCAAGTTAGAGTCTCCTCTTAGCCAAGGACCCCAACCAGTTTTTGTGAAAACCTTATATACCCTATGTGTACTTGCTCAAGCCCACCTCCTCAAATTCCTTGAAACTAGTCTGGACTAGGTAAAAGAGAGATACAATCAAAGTTAACTCATGATTCATGTGTCACAAGACTAGATAAACAGTGGACATTTCTCAATAGGACTGTGGTCATATCCTGATAAACATAACGGAATTTACAACTTTGTTCTGTTACAGAGATAATTAGCATATTCTTTTAGGCAATGGAGAGTCCAACTCCTGAGGCTCTTTTATCCAGGGGTCTGGTTTTCCATTGGTATGCATTTCTATAGACATCGGGCACAAAGTTCAGAGTCCGTTGGGAGGGTAACCTAATGTTCGAAGCCTGGCCTAAGATGGAGTCCAGCTCTGTCTGTCTCCTCCTTCAGGGTCACAAAGAGTCAGACACGACTAAGGGACTAACACTCTCACTTCACTTTACAGAGTCAATGGAAGGATCAAAACCCAATTGCAAAAGGGGTAGACTAATGATTGTTGAGAACGTGATTAAGCTTATCAAAGGCAATCTTCATTAGGCATGAAAAATAAGCTGAAGATTATTGATGAATGTTCTTACTGATCACTCTGCAAGTCAATTCAATGAGCATTAACTAAAGTATAGTTCTAGACACAGGGAAGATAAAAATATATACTGTTTTGCCTTCACAATTCTATCTCTTAAAGTATATGTCTGGCTATAATTCAAGATAGACTGTAATAACTAATATTAGAAACACAAGTAAGAACCTACGAGAGCACAGAGTCTGAAGGAAGCCATCATTCCAGCTGCGGATTTAAGAAGGCCTTATGGAGGAAGTGGCAGTAAATAGAGAAAAGGTGAGATAAGAAACCATAGCAAAGACTCAAAGAAAATGTGAAACTCTCTTTGAGGAGCAAAGTTTAAATGAGAAGGAGTTAGGTGGAAGAGATGGGCTTGAATTTAGCTAAAAATCTAGTTAAGAACTAGGACTACAGCTCTCTCAACAAATTTTTCAAAGATACAATGTATCTTTCAGTAGAAATGCAAGGGGAAGGGTTTAAACTGAAAAAGAATGTGGCTCTTTGACTTATGTAAAGGCAGCAAACCACTGTCGGGTTCCCATTGATGGTTCCAGGGAATCCATGTACCACCTGGAATCACCCTGAGTCAGCACTCTTGCTGGAGCTGAATGAGGGTGGAGGTTAGCTCTACTGTCTATTTCTCAGGAGGAGGTGGGTAAGTGTTGGCTCTATCCCAAGTGGGACTTCCATAGACCAAAAACCATTCCCTCTCATTATCCCTGGGTTACTTTAGACATTCTCAGATCATTTTAAAAGAGTAAATACCCCAAAGGTCACCTATTCCACCTGCTCTCTCTTATGAGTAACAAACACAGAAAGAGACAAACAGAGTGAGGAAGGAGCATGGGAGGAAGAGAAGGCAAAAGAGAGAAGCTCAGAAATAAGAATGGCACTTGGTAATAAAAAGATAAAGAGAACAAGATAAGAAGAAGCCAAGCTCAAGATACAAATAAGGGAGAGGNCATATCTGAGGTTATTGATATTTCTCCCGGCAATCTTGATTCCAGTTTGTGTTTATTCCAGTCCAGCGTTTCTCATGATGTACTCTGCATAGAAGTTGTTTCAATCATGTCCAACTCTTTGAGACCCCATGGACTGTAGCCCACCAAGTTAAGGTTAGGGTTAGGGTTAGGGTTAGGCTAACCCACCAGGCTTCTTCGTCCATGGGATTCTCCAGGCAAGAAGACTGGAGTGGGTTGCCTTGCCCTCCTCTAGGGGATCTTCCCAACCCAGGGATCCAACCCAGGTCTCCTGTGTCTCCTATATTGCAGATAGATTCTGTACCGCTGAGTCACAGGGAAAGCCCCAGAGCAAATAAAGAAGGGAGAGCAGGGAATTCACTGCTACTGAGCCTTTGCATTTAGCTCTGGAGTCTCCACAGGAAGTAGCAAAGGAAAAAAAGATGTGAAAACGATTGTGGACTCTAGGACACATGAGAAATCCAGAGCCTCTGCTCAGTGCTCTGCCGATTGCCTGGCCTTTTCACCATCCTTAGTCAGCCAGGCAGCAGCCTGTCTCAAAGCCCCCAGCCTGACTTCTGGATCAATCTTTTATCCCTCAGTTCCAAGCCTTAACATTTGGACTCAGTCTCCATGTGCCTGAACCCAGAGAGTGGCCTAATATAGTCAGCTCTGCAACCTCCACTGGATTGGAAAGAGATTTCCCACAAAGCCAGGAGAGGTCTGGCCTCCCAGGTCGATGCTGTACTAAAAAGAGGGTGAGTAGCATCTGCTGTACGAGCTGTTGCTGCCACTATAGAGCTGTCCCCATCATCTCTGCCTCCTCTCTCCCAACCCAGTGGGATCCAAGCTCTGAACTTGAAAGAAGGGATATGGAGCCCATTGCAACACTTTCAGAAGGACCCCAGCAGTCAGGCTTTTCTGGGGCTTTCTGGAAATTGGCAGCAATTGGCCCAGAGAGTCCTGATTAACTGTACTAAGCCCCTTTGTTTTGGCATCCTCAACACTGCAGACACCCAGGTGCTCCCTCAACAACCACTTCTTCATTATTTCCTGTGGTCTAGACAAGCTGCAATATGATATTTAATATCCTTTCTCTTATTCCCTCACTTCTTGATGTATAATTTTTTTAATTGTGGAAAAACGTATATAACATGAAAGTTACCAATTTAACCATTTTAAAGTGTACAATTCAGTAGCATTAAACATACTCACAAAATTGTGCAACCATCACCTCTATCGAGTTCCAGACTTTTTTTCCCCCTAGCAGGGAATCTGCACCCATTAAGCAGTCATTCCTGATTCCTTCCTGCCGCCACCCCTAGCCATACTAATCTGCTCTCTTTTCCTATAGATTTGCCTATTCTGAAAGTTATTATTCCTTCACAAGTCCTGAAGAAAGTTCTGGATTCTCTCTCTAGGAAAAAAAAAAAAATTACCTATTAAAGTTTGCATGTATTTAGGGGAAGTTTGTGCTTTCTTCTTGCCCCTGACTCCATCCATGTACCCTAAGGAGTCCGTCAATCCCAGATTTTGACTCCCTGGTCTATTGCCACTTTCCAGAAATCGGTTTTCTTCAGACATGAAGAATAGCATTGGAAAATGCCCAGGATGGCAGCACAAATAAGAGGCATTTCTCAGCTAGGAGGAGCCAAACATTATCAGCCTCTTTTATGTTTCAACCAATTCACAACTCTGCTTCAACCAAAACTCATAAACAAAAAGCAACACATCACTGAGACTCAGAAAGATGGCAAATAACCTTTCCTTGATTCTCAGAAGAAATCAAAAAGTATTCCTTCAAAAATGATAAAGTTTGGGGTGTTTCCTGAACTGAATAAAGAAAAAAAAATGTGTGAGGATGTAAAAACAGTCTGTAATCCAGATTCAGGGTGTTTTTTAATTATATCTGCTCTGACTAATCGTATTCACTTTCTATTGGAAAACATGTAATATTTCATAACACTTCAGTACAAGAATTTGCTTTCAACATGAAGGTGTTGCTGTCATTGCCTATTTTTTCCTTGCTTTGTGATTACAAGTGCTGATCACAGCTCAGATAGTTGTAAAAAATAAACCTGCTATCATAGCTTGCATGTAATTAGTTCTAAATGTGTGGCCTATTTACAATAGCAGGCTGTACATTAGGCACCACAAACACTTAAAATGCCAGATACTGCCACACTTTTATGACAGTCATTAACTGAGTCACAGCAGCAAATATTTAATGTGACAGTTATATTAACATACAGCTCCGCTGATAAAGAAGCATGTCTTACAATTTGCAGTGTGTAATGCAAGGCTGAATTGTACACTCTGACAATGATGGTCTTCTACTTGGTCCAGAAAGCCTTGAGGACACATGGAGTTACTGAATCCTCTCCCATGTTGGCAAGCAAAGGAGAAACAGTTTCATTCCAATACTGACTGAACGTGACCCACTTCTGAAAAATATATCTTCCGTCAAGGCACACTTGTCACATATCTCTGGGCCTCTGATTGATCTAAATTATAGGACATTTCCTTCTGAACAACTGTAATTTGAACAACAGAAACACCCTTTTATTTCATGACTGATTTCAAAAGGAAATGCCAGGACCCGAGTGATAGGTTGGTAGGAGTAAACATAACTACACATAAGATTTGAAATATATTCCCTGTTCTCATGGAAATACCAGAGATCAGCTCATCACTTCTTCAGCCTTTCTGCTTCCAATTCCAGAAATGAAGACTTGATACCCAAGTACTCAAATGTCTAACTTCTAAAGATGTCCCTACAGTTGGATCCAAATGTCTGCTTTTTTCCTCTGGTATTCAAGAAAACTATTATTTCCAGAAGAATTGTATTATAAAGCTATAATTACCAAGAATATCTGTGTTTAGATATATTTTGTGTGACTCTGGAAATACCATGCTAAGCTTAACTGCTCTCTTTGGTTCCACTTCTCAATGGTTTCCAACTACGGTGAACATTTTCTGGTAGTAACTGCCAGTGATGAACAGCAGTGTGGTCCACTTGAGGTGTGGGCATTGACTCTACTTGGTGGAATCAACCAATGATAGTATATGTGAAATGACCCATTTGAATGCTGAGGAAACATGTCATAAATCAAGACTGGATGAAATGAACTTTATCCCCTTCTACATTATAGTGGAAACATGTACGTCTTTTCAACAGTATAGAAATGTACCACCTCCAGCTCCTTAGCAACATTTCTCTTATATCAGTTTATAGTAGGAGTTGCAAATTCAGAGGCCTAATGAGATCAGACAATAAGACTGTTGAGTGCAAGGGGCTAGATGTAATACATTATGGAGTGGTGGGGACTCCACTCCATAGTAGAAAGATAAACTGAAACAACAATCTAAAATGGGCAATTTTCATACGACCTAGCAATCCCACTAATGGGCATACACACCGAGGAAACCAGAATTGAAAGAGACATATGTACCCCAGTGTTCATCGCAGCACTGTTTATAATAGCCAGGACATGGAAGCAACCTAGATGTCCATCAGTAGATGAATGGATAAGAAAGCTGTGGTACATATACACAATGGAGTATTACTCAGCCATTAAAAAGAATACATTTGAATCAGCACTAATGAGGTGAATGAAACTGGAGCCTATTATACAGAGTGAAGTAATCCAGAAAGAAAAACACCAATACAGTATACTAATGCATATATATGGAATTTAGAAAGATGGTAATGATAACCCTGTATGTGAGACGGCAAAAGAGACACAGATGTATAGAACAGTCTTTGGGACTCTGTGGGAGAGGGCAAGGGTGGGATGATTTGGGAGAATGGCATTGAAACATGTA
>SJYV01048915.1:554225-613595 GCA_006410875.1 Neotragus pygmaeus | reverse complement strand
AGTATGCTGTATTGGTGTTTTTCTTTCTGGCTTACTTCACTCTGTATAATAGGCTCCAGTTTCATCCATCTCATTAGAACTGATTCAAATTTATTCTTTTTAATGGCAGAGTAGTACTCCATTGTGTATATATGCCACAGCTTGCTTATCCATTCATCTGTTGATGGACATCTAGGTTGTTTCCATGTCCTGGCTATTATAAACAGTGCTGCGATGAACATTGGGGTACAGGTGGACTCCAACCCTCTGTTGTCTTTACCTTTGCAAGATTCCTACCTCATCCCTCTGCCTTCAGCCTCACCCCTTAAATAATCCAGACTCTACATGGCCAACACAGGGACCTCATGCCCAAACCCTGAAGAAAATCCATCAATACCACCTACATGAGTTTATGGTTGCTGCTTTAACAAATGAACACAAATTACTTGGCATAAACAATACTAATCTTACAGTTATATAGGTTAGAAATCTGACACAGGTCTCACTGGGCTAAAATCAAGAGGTCAGCAAGGTTGTATTCCTTTATGGAGGTTCTGGGAAGAAACCCTCACTGGGGGTCAGACCTCAGGGCAGACAAATGTAACTGCCCTAACTGTGGGGAGAGTCCTCCTAGAGGAGACTCTTTGGCTCAACATGGGGATGGTACCTGGCTATCTTCGGATGCCTCTCTGCCTTCCCACTCTGGCCCTATGGCAACCTGCTTTTCTCAGCATTCTACTCCTAAATTGCAGCTTATAACTGAGCCCATGGGAGAGCAGCATCATGGGCCATCTGACAGTGCCCACCCTCTTCCTCCTGGCATGGGGTTGCTGTCTGGTCCCACTGCCCCAAAACAGACAGTACTAGGGTAGGGGCCAAATAAAATATGTCTCAAAGGTCAATGATGGTTAACAAAGGTGATGGTTTCACTTCAACTGCTAGAAGTCATTTCCATTCCTTGGCTTTCAGTGACGGCAGGTTGCGTCCTGCTCTGTCTCACTCTGACGTCTTCTGCTGCTGCCCTCTGCCACTTTCCTGGAGCCTTAGGATTACATTAAGCCCACTTGGACAGTCCAAGGGACTCTCTCTGTTTTACAGTCGGCTGATTAGTAACCTCAATTCCCCTTGAAGCATTAATTCTTCTGTGCCATACATAGCACAGGTACTGGAATTAGAACATGGACATGTTTGGGTGGTGATTATTCTGCCTCCCAGGCTACTTCCTCGACCTCAGAATAAAGTTCAAATGCCTTGCCCTTGTACTATGTACAGTGGCCAAGGGAACAAACTCTAAGGGGATATTTTCCGGCTTCACATCTTCAACTCTGACTCTTGTTAGCCATGTGATCTTTGAACCAAAGAGCACATCCATTTCTTATCCGTAAAATGGGGATGACAATGTGCTAAGGAATATATTTAATATATATAATACATGTATTCAACAGCCTCTCTATTGATTCATACATTTTTCATGCCTTGCTAAGTGAATGAGAGAAACAAAAAAGAAATAAAACCAAACATAGGCTCTGTGTTTAGCTGGCCAGGATCCAAATAAGTCATTTACCCCTTAAGAACATGATTTCTGACTTTACCTTATCAGCTTTGGTTTTACCATGTGGCCAATAATATTAATACAAATTGTGCAAGGTTGTTTGAAAAAGTAAATGCAATGATCCAGGCGAATGATCTAGCAATAAATGAACATTAGACCTTATTATGGAGAAGAAATGCAGGAGAAACAGTGCTCTTAAGTGACACAAAGTTAGTAAGTTTTCAGTCTCTGCAGGAGAATGACATCCACCTGAAAACAAGGGTCAACTCACCTCCCTGGACCCAGAGAAGTAGGCAGATTTATAGCAAAAGTGGCCCTCCTCCCCTTATCCTGGTCAGGTTTGCTAATGAAAAGACACTAAATTTGTATTTTAAAAAGTAAAGTTTTCTCTCTAAAACTATGTCAAGCTGTAATCATTAAGAAACTTAGGAATCAGATCTATCAGAGACTCTGGATTTCACTGTAAAGCACTTGAGGAAACGGGGTTATAAGAGTTATGTGACTGCATTTTCGCGCTACTATTACTCTCTGGAATTGGTTTCCTACCATGTAGAAAAATGGGGGTGTGAATGTGAATGAATTCATCCTTTTCTGTTTGTTGCTTCACCGGAAACTGGCACTGGGCAGCCTGCTTCGAGGGCTCCATAAGTCGCATTTTGTGGTTTCAGCCTGTCAGGGAGGTCACTCACTGATGACTCAGATATGCTGGCCTGAAGGTATTTATGTGATCTCCCGAGTCCGCAGAAAGCCTGCCCTCAGAACAAGGCAAATATATCCCTGCTCTTGATGGCTTCAAGCTCTGCAATGGGGGGCTGACCTGACAGCTGCTTGTCCTGAGGGAGAAATAAAGGAAACTGGTGAAACACATGCTATTTCCATGAATTCCCACTCATCTGCTGTTAGAAAATTCAGCGGGGACCCTGACAATAAAGGTTAGACTTGTAGTGTTACAATAGAAAGGAAAGGAACTTAAACTTGCATTCAGCATACCAAACAGGCTGTACTTCACAAGATCTGTAACTAGCTGAACCATCTAAGATGCACCACAGAAAAACTATCAATGGGTATTTGTCTGAATTCATATTTATGGCATCTGTTTGACATGAGGTTTTCATTTAGATGGCAATCCAGATACCGCTTTGCATAAAGTTCTGGCTTTTTGAGCTGTCCATATCAATTGTCTTTTACCAAATATTGAATTTTCAGATGTTTACAGATGCACCAGAAGAATATTCTCAAATCATTCAAAAGAATGGCATCCAAGAAAAAATCTGAAGCAAATGCTAATGAAAATACTTGGGTTTCTTGTATAAAAATGGTCTAAAATGGGAAAAAAATCATTCTACCCAAATTTGTTGCAAAAAAATAATTCGTCTGTCTTTGAGAAATGAGTTATATGCCTGCCCCTCTCTCCCCCTTGTTAATTTAGGGAAAAGGTCCATATCAAATGCATTGAATTGGATTTTCATCATTTTTATAATTAGATATAGTTAGAAAAAAAGCTGTAAAAAAGTTCCTAATGCAACGACACAAGTATCTCTGTGAGTCAACTGTTATTTCAGGGATTTATGATAATTCTTCATCTTGAGGAAAAGTGAGGCTAATTGAAACAAACCCTATACTTTATATTAATGCCATTTGAACGCAGCGTGCACTGCCAGTTACAAAGTGACATGGAAAATGAGGCCGTTCTCAACAACACCATGGTTTCTCAGTTTTATGTATTTTTTAATTTCCTCTATGGAAAATCTGTTCTTCATAAAAGAACTGCTAGGGAAAAATGTGGAAAAAGTTGATTCATTCCATATTTACATTCTTTCTGGTACCTGGAAATGAACCAATTGCAAAAGTATGCCAGAAAAGAAATTAGTTAAGTCATTTAGAAAACTCATCTTCCCCCTGGCAAAAGGACAAACTACCTTGAGAAAGTCTAGCTTTGATAATATAAAACACCTTCCAGCCTAACAAGAGCTGTCCTCCTAACCTTTTACCCAAGCCTCAGTGAGGCCAACCTGAAGAAATGGTTTTCTTAATTTTCCTTAACACACAACCTACCCTGCAAGCTGCCCACCAACCTGGGAGAGTCACCACCATCCAAATCCAAACATTCCTCATCTGAGATTTGAACAGACTGGGGCAGTTAGCACACAAATGCATCCAACAGCGAAGAAACACCAAGGTTCACTACAAAGCCAAGTTAAGTCCTCCTGACCTGATCTGCTAATGCTATTTACCATTTCACTTTGAAGAGCTGGGCAAAATAAAAGCAAGGTGTGGCTCTCACGGAGTAGAGGGCAGCCTGATGCATACCTTGCAGGGCTGCCAGATGCGTTTCCCATTCAGCTTGTCATTAACAGCTTCATTTCATTTCATCTACGATAAAAACAATTTAGAAGCATGGAAATGACATTACGGTTAGGTCACCCTGCAACATCACAGCAGTGAGAAAGCTATGACACAACTGCATCTTTCCTTTTGAAAGTCCATAGTTTTTCCTGGGTCACAGAAAAACGGAAGTCATGGCTTTGGACTCATACGGGTGACAGATTTTCTCCCAGAACAAAGCAAACCTTCATAAATTTCACATAGAGGCAAAATAACCCCCAATCTAAGAGAAAGGGAAGAAACCCTGGGCTCCAAGATGGTGGCCAGTCCGTGAAGATTTGAATGACTGCCTTCGAGGAAGGTGAGGAGAGGGGTATGAGGGTTAGGGATCCTGGTCTCATTTCCCACTACTATTGGACGACTCCTGCTTCTTGCTCTAGCTAAAACAGTTTCCTTTCATGTTTTTTCCTCTATCAGCTCTCTTCTCTACCTCCACCCCAGCAGCAATATAAAGCAGAGAGAGAATTGGGCATACATTCATAAAGTTTAGGTTTCTGAATCTAATGTGTCATTGTTAAATCTCTTTTCTTTAACTTCGATATCCTCACCTACTCATTGGTAATTTTATAGACCAAATGGTCCCTGGGCTCCCCAGTGGCTCAGCTGTAAAGAGTCTGCATGCAATGCAGGGGACTTGGAGACCTGAGTTTGATTCCTGAGTCAGGAAAATTCCCTGGAGAAGGAAATGGCAAGCCACTCCAGTAATCTTGCTCATGAAGTCCCACAGACAGAGGAGCCTAGCGGCTACAGTCCATGGGGTTGCAAAAGAGTTGGACACCACTGAAGCAACTAAACAATGACAACAGATATTCCCTAAAGTTTTCTCCAATTCCAAAGAATCCATTGACTCCATTCCTTAATTCATACATCAATACATCTTAACTGACATCTGCGTCTTATATGTGCCACACACAGAACAGAACTGAGTTGTCTTTCAACTGTCAGCTGCAATTTTAGCCTCCTCTCATTTTAGCCCCAGTCTCTCATCCAAGCTCCCAACCAGTAAATATCACCACCCACAAGGCATTTCAATCACATGGTTCTCCCACAGATTCCTCTAACTTAGTGTTCAGTTCAGTTCGGTCGCTCAGTCGTATCCGGCTCTTTCGCAGCACACCAGGCTTCCCTGTCCATCACCAACACCCAGAGTTCACTCAAACTCATGTCCATCAAGTCAGGGATGCCATCCAGCCATCTCATCCTCTTTTGTCCCCTTCTCCTCCTGCCCCCAATCCCTCCCAGCATCAGGGTCTTTTCCAATGAGTCAACTCTNGTCAAGGACTTTTAGTTCCTCCTCAAGGGCTATAGATAAAATTTTCAGCCATATTCTTTGAACTGTCTTGTAGATACTGAAATCCCCACCAGGTGGAAGAAGTTAACTACATGATACCCAGACTGTAGCCATGACATAAGCTGCCACACTTCTGAGACCTGGCCTCAAAGAAATAGAAACAAACTGACCCAGGAAGTGAAGATTAACTGCACTCGAAGCAGTCAGAATGACACTGATCAAACCACTGATGACGAATGTCAAGATGACTATCAGAGTTGACTGTGTTTCTGCATGTAGCCCACTCCCTCCACCTATAAAAGCTCTTGCCCACTGATAGTCATGGAGAAGGAAATGGCAGCCCACTCCAGTATTCTTGCCTGGAGAATCCCAGGACAGAGGAGCCTGGTGAGCTGTGGTCTATGGGGTTGCACAGAGTCGGACATGACTGAAGTGACTTAGCAGCAGCAGCAGCAGCGCTGATAGTCAGTGAGGGGAGTCCACCTTTGGACCTGAGTCCACCTCTACCCTCCCCTTGCCAGCCCCCAAAATAAAGCAAACTTTTCTTTCCACCAGCCTTGCTTCTCTTTTGACTTTTGAGCAGCGAGTAGCCAGACCCCACCATGGGTAACAGAGACATCATAATTTCAGGGTTTTTTAAAGCCCTTACCAAATAAATGATATTTTTATGTGACTAAAAATGTTATCCAGAAAAATACAAATTGTGTTTTAAAAGGAAATGAAACTCTCCATATTTTTGTAAAAGAGAACACCCTATCCCCAGTGTATCACCTTCACTCTGACCTTCACCAGGGAAAGTTAGACCAACTGAGAAATAAGGCAAATCCCATGGATGGAGGAGCCTGGTAGGATGCAGTCCATGGGGTCGCTAGGAGTCGGACACGACTGAACGACTTCACTTTCACTTTTCACTTTCACGCATTGGAGAAGGAAATGGCAACCCACTCAAGTGTTCTTGCCTGGAGAAGCCCAGGGACGGCGGAGCCTAGTGGGCTGCCATCTCTGGGGTCGCACAGGGTGGGACACGACTGAAGCTACTTAGCAGCAACAGCTGCAGAGTGGGGAGGAAGCAGCAGTGGAGGGGAAAGAGTGGGTAAGGGGAGCTGGGGAGCATTCACTGGATAAAACACTGTGCCGCTATGCTTAGTCGCTCAGTCATGTCCGACTCTTTGTGACTCCACGGTCACTTGCTAACCTGCCAGGCCCCTCTATCCATGGAATTCTCCAGGCAAGAATACTGGAGTGGGTTGCCATGCCCTTCTCCAGGAGATCTTCCCTACCCAGGACTCGAACCCAGTCTTCTGCATTGCATAGATTCTTTACCGTCTGAACCACCAAGGATAAATCATTCAGTTCAGTTCAGTTCAGTCGCTCAGTCGTGTCTGACTCTTCACGACCCCACGAATCGCAGCACGCCAGGCCCCCCTGTCCATCACCATCTCCCGGAGTTCACTCAGACACGCCCTTTGAGTCCGTGATGCCATCCAGCCTCCTCATCCTCTGTCGTCCCCTTCTCCTCCTGCCCCCAATCCCTCCCAGCATCAGAGTCTTTTCCAATGAGTCAACTCTTCGCATGAGGTGGCCAGAGTACTGGAGTTTCAGCTTTAGCATCGTTCCTTCCAAAGAAATCCCAAGGCTGATCTCCTTCAGAATAGACTGGTTGGATCTCCTTGCAGTCCAAGGGACTCGCAAGAGTCTTCTCCAACACCACAGTTCAAAAGCATCAATTCTTCAGTGCTCAGCCTTCTTCACAGTCCAACTCTCACATCCATACATGTCAAACAAATGAACCACTGATTCAAAACAGTTGAGCTTAGAACAGAGGATATTTCACATCAACTCATCACACCTTAGTGTTGAATTTTAGTTCGAGTTCTTTTTTTCTTTCTGTTCCCCTTTGAGACTCGAGACTTTTTCAGATTTGCAATTTTTTACAGTAAGTCTGGATAAGGTTAGATTGTCAATTTAACTTGGAAAGTAGAATGACATTATTTGTTAACCATATTATTGGCTTTGTTTTTTTACATAAACATCTTTTTTCATATATTTTACTCATTAGAGAAAAGTCCATCTATCACAATTTCAATATTATTGTTATAATGTAACAGAAATTCACTGAGTGATTACAGAGTTTCAAGTCTCACTCACTGCTGGCAGCTGGCCCACTCTAATCACCAACCCTGAAACCTGCATTTGGTCACTAATACACTAAAACATTGCTAATGACATGGAGGTATGACAAGATAAGACCAGACTCATAATGAATGACTCCACAAAAGCAAAGTGGCAAAAGTAATTATAGAATCACATGGACCGCTGGCCTTGAATTGTCATGGACATCCCATTTCATGTTCAGCTAAAACAACTCAGAGATAACCTTATGTTCAGCAGGAGCGGAGGTTGTATCACAGATGCACTTCAACTGACACATGCTTCTGTTTCAAGAACTAATTGTTCTATAGGAAAAACATCTTAAATTTCTTTATTATTAAGATGAATTAAACAGCTTTCCACTGTCAGATTGTTTCCTAACACTCCACAAGCCCTGTGGAAATGGGAGTATATGATTTTTAAATGTTTTAATAATCTTATACTGAGTTTTATTAGATACCACTCAGCATTTCCAACATCCCATGCATTCCCATAAAACCTTGCAAGAAGTTTTCACTTATATATGATATGTAACTAGCATAATTACAAAAAAAGGTTGTGCGCATTTAGATATATCAAATGTCTAATCTGATATAATCAAGAAAAATCGAAACAGAAAGCTGAATAATGATGCTGATAAGAATTGTATATAAATATTTTAAATTACTTAATGTTGTTTTAAAGATATTTCAGTGCAAGTAAAAATCCAGTGGACGAAATAATAAAATTAGTCTAGAGTTCTATTAGAATTAGCATGGAAAACTGAAAATTTATTTTTTAACTAAACAAAGAAAGGATTGCTTCACTGAGGTGATACTGCAACACCCGAGTTGGTCCATCATAAAACTGAGCCCCACAGGCCAGCCTGTGACACTGTCACTTTTATCCAGATGGATATTTTTTTCCACAGACTGTTAATAGACAGTGTCAAGGTGATGATAAACACCAGAGTCTAGGCACATATATCAATGCACTCTGTGATGGCAAGGGGAAAAAAAAGCTGAAATAACCACAAATTCTAGACAGACTTACTACTGTGATAACCTCTACAACAAATGTAACACATCAAGGTATTTCTAAACATTAACCATTTGTTTGAGTTCTAGGTCTAAAATAGCATCGTCCTAATCTTATCAATTTGAGGTTGAGGGAAAAAACATAAAGTCAAGGATGTGTTTGCTCTCGCCGCACTTGCTCCAAAGACTGGTTCGTCACTGAAAAACACGGAATATTGGTTTTTTGATAAGCTGAAATTAATAACAAGTGAGAAAGGAGACATAGTATAGTTAGGAAAAGAAATTTAGAAAAGGGAAGAAAAATGTTTCCAGGCCATGGGAAAGAGAGAAGGGAGGTTCTTAAAATCCTAGAAAAATCTTGATATGGGAAACTCATTTGTATAGAGCATATTTATTGTGTATTAAAGAATTTTATACAGACCTCATTGCTAGGAAGAAAGTATTACTCTTATTTCTCATTTTGCCTCAGACAGCAAGAAAAAACAGAGTCAAAATTGGGGTCCATAGATTCAAATTGACAAGACCTTGTAATATGTTTATTTTATTTTAAAATTCACCTTACCTTGGGTTTATTTTATTTTTTCATATTATATCTATTATTTTACCTTATTTTATATACTTTAATAAATTGCTTCAAATTTCTCTTGGAAAGAGGTAGGATTAATTCCCTATTTCATTGAATCTAAGGCTTCCCTTGTGACTCAGTGGTAAAGAATCAACCTGCCAATCCAGGAAACAGGAGTTTGATACCTGGGTTGAGAAGATCCTCTGGAGAAGGAAATGGCAACCCACTCCAGTATTCTTGCCAGGGAAATTCCATGGACAGAGGAGCCTGGCAGGCTACAGTCCATGGGGTTGCAAAAGAGTTGGACACAACTGAGCAACTAAAACACACACACACAACACACACACACGCCTCCCTTTATTGTAATATACACCATTTGTATGTATCTGACTAAGAAGGAGGCAAAAAAACAACAGGGAACACGCTGCCAATTCGTCTTTAATACAACATCAATTATAAGATGCCTTCTGATTTCAAAAATGGTAAAAGTGAAACAAAAAAGGCCATCTTTGAATCAGTGAAATACAGTAAATCATTCTCATTGGTATATTTATATTTATAAATAGTTCAGTTTTGTGCTAGGCTTTGGAGAGTAGGGCCAAGAATTCAGACTGTGGAGATGAGCAAGACATGAGCCATCATGGTGTCATAACCTCTTGTCTTATAGTTGAGGATATGCAGAAGAGAAGACGTAGTCTGAATCCTCAAGAAGATGTGCATCGCCATCTATCAATTACTCAAAGAATGGGGTTTATTTACCACAAGTGTGTGTACTGAAACTAAAACTAAGCCTAAAATTATAAGATTTTTCTTTTTCTATGGAAAAAAGACACATCAATACCAAGTATTCTCTTATATCTCATTTTTTCTGTAAAATATAATTCTATTTTCATTTCTGGCATCTCAATTATTATTAAAGACTTCCTTCCATGATTAAACTCTGTTGTGCTAGTTATTTAGTTAAGAATTAGTAAAAAATTTAAGCAGTAAGTGGGAAGAAATTAATCTCATGTAGAGTTATCCTTTGTGGGAGAATTTGGTTCCTTGGGTTTTTCATATCCAGAATAAAACAAATTTTAGATGGATTTTGTGACACTTTAGTACAAGTGAAAAGTAAAATTTCTCTTGAGATTATAGTGTTGTATATGGGGAGAATGAGGCACTTAAGTCAGAGTTTCTGATTTTGTTAAAAGGTAGCTATGCATAGATTTCCATTTTTCCTCACTTAAAGTTTATAACATATTATCTTTATCCCTGTAACATTTCTAAGTGAATTGTAAATCTAATAAACATATTTTAACCTCAAGCTACACTCCAGTTATAATAGAAATAATCCAGTATCATATATATATAATAGTGAAAAGATTTCATACTGAAATAAAACCTGATTGTAAGATAATTGGCAATATGAATAGTTAGAAATTAACAGTGACTTTGCCTGAACACACAACATTTAAACATTAATGACGGTAGAAAGCTAATTAGTAAAATTTAATTGGATGTATGCAAAATGGTATAATGAGAAGAGTTAAAGCATATTTAATTTTTAATCCAAACCCAAACTGTGAAGTGGAAAGCCAACTAAAGCCAATCATTATAAAAGCTAGAGACTGACACATTTTAAAGACTACCCTATTAGCACACAGAATGAATTGAAGTTCAAAATTAAACATGGTAATATATTCTCTCGTGCCTTTAAAAAACACACACATATAAAATGCAATTTTCTAAACTGTTTAAAGATAAAAATTTGAAATAGAAGGGCAGGCAAATGTATATGGTAAGTGACTGCATGGAATATAGTTTGAAGAATAAATTGAATTTTATTATATGCAGAGAAACATCCATAGTAAGCCACTCAGCGAGCCAGAGACACCTAGAAAGCAGCAAAGGTAAAAGGAGACAGGTCATGGTTAGTGCCCAATTTCACTGAATCTGATACCAGAGCAATATGATATGGAAGTCAAGAAGGTCAATGCTATTCAGGATATGTATGTTACAGACAAGTCGATAGTCCCTCTCTGTACACATGATACTGAAACCACACCCAGAGCACAGAACAAGGAAGAAGGTCCTGTTCAGAGTGGATCACAATCCTCACTGCACATTATGATCATCTAAGGAACTTTAAAATACTGATGTCTACACCCCCACACCAGGGACTTCGATTTAATTGACCTGGTGTGGGGCCCGGGCAGGAGGATGTTTTAAAGCTGCCCCAGGAGATTCTAACGGGCAGCCAATGTTGAGGACTTTGATATGGAAAGACCTTGGAGTACTTTGTTCTGGCTTTTGCTGATTGGTAGGTGTGTATCTTTTTCTTGGAAGTGAATGTAACCTTTTGTTCTTGCTTGACACTCTTCAAAGGAGAAATGTGATGTTGGCCCACAATATGAGTAAGAGACAATGTCAAGACTGTAAGTCAGAGATGTCTTATCTTACATACCGCAATAAAGTTTAGAATGTTTTCCAATGTCTTCCCTGTATGATAGACCATTTTGCTAGCACCCGTGGTGGATTCATGTCGATGTATGGCAAAGCCAATAGAGTATTGTAAAGTCAAATTTAAAAAAAAAAAAAATTTAAAAAAAAATCTGATTTTATGGTTTCTCAGCGGGGAACTTAAAATACAACATAATTAAACATGGGTAGGTATTTGTCAGGGTTCTTGGTAGCAGCAAAAACAACTCTAAATTTAGGCTGAAAATAAATTCTCTCTAGGAAGCCAAGAATCAGGCTTGAGGCTATAAACGAATAGCAGGGCTCCAAACAATCCTCAGTCCTGTCCTGTGAGAACCCCACTGCTCTTGGGTGCAGACCTGGCTAGCTGTCAGCCTCATGAACTGCTGGCAACCCCAGTGCAAGCTGTAGGACACGGTAGCTGTGCCCACCCACTCCCCAAACCCACCCCAGACTTGAGCCCTAGCTCCTGAGTCTTACTGAATGGACCCTGTCCACAACACATACAAGCCCTAGCAATCCCTGCTTCTATGTCACTACCTTCTGGATCATCTAAAGCCACATGCCCACCTGTGGGTCTCAGGGAGGCTGACAGAGTCCTCATCTGGCATTTTTCACTCCAGTAGTAGAACAAGGTCTCTCCTTCTTACTAAGACTCTTAAGGTGGGAAATTCTTCAAACAGAAAGGAGCTCATTCACTGAGAAGACAGAAAAGAATTTCAAATGGCCTCTGCAAGAATATTTCACTCCTCCTAGGATTAAGTAAAGCTAAAGGAAATTATTAGTACTTGGTCTGCATTTTTCTTCTGTGTCCATAGCTTTCTCTGTGTCTTTGGTTTCTGAGAGTAGACCTAACTTCAAGTTCCCAAGTTCATTTTCATGTGTCTTGTTTACATTAGCCTCTACCACACAAATATTTTATGAAGCACTAAAGTAAAGTTCCTCAGTTCATACCTAGCATACCGAGTTCTTAGGCTGATTTCCCAAATTGTGCTGTGGTATGTTCTTATACCTAAAATTTGCCAAGTATGGGTAGGTATTACATATTGCAAAATATTGATGCAGCCTTAATTATATGTGGAACATGAAACAACCATGTCCATTAACAAGCTCTAGACATTTACCCCCAAATTTCATTTTACATTATACATAGATCTCATTTTTAGACAGCACACAGACACTGGTGTAGGCTAGGAACTAAGAGGTTTAACATGTTTTTGTGGCTCTGAGATCCTAACTTGCCCAGGAAAGAAAAGTTTGTGCTGGCTCAAAGACATCTCTAAAATTTCTTCTCCCTGTCTGTGATGCTTTGATTATTTCTAAAACATTTTTTGGCCTGTAAATTATAGCTCCTCCTGCCATTTGTTGGCAGACACTTTGAGAGGAGTCGTAATATACACTTTTTCAGAAAAAACTGAATGGTATGATTTCAGACCTACATAGTCACTGTTTAGTAGTCTAGCCTTGTTCTGACAGGTGAATCGAAATCTTCTCCTTGGAAATAAATTAGGTTATTATCTCAAATACAAAATCAAATGAATCTCAACTAAAGGTTTCTCAAAGTCATTTCTTTCAATGGGAAAACTTTTTTCTCATGAGAAGGAAAGAGGTCATCTTTACCCAAAAGCAAACATCCAATTCAAACCAGAAAAGGTATGAAGTAGTCAATCCCAATGTACAATAAACATAAATAACTTTGGAGGAAGGATCCCAGTATTCCCACAACTTACCTTCCTAATGCAAAATTTCCTTTCCTAATTCTGAATTTCCTTTTGGGAAAATAAAACAAGAGTCAGGTTAGTCTTGAAACACAGAGTACTTCTAAACACAAGGGGCTCCAGTTCTAAGCAGAGTAATCTTCTAAGAAAAGGTAATTTTATGAGTTACCAGATTTTACCAACTGTATGCATTTTGCTATGGAGAAGGTGCATAGCTTTCAATAGAATAGAAAGGGGATACAACTCAAAAAAATGAAAGTTAGGGAACAGTGCTCTGGGGAATAAAATAGAGAGCCCCATCCCTGGTCCAAGGATGGTTCTTCATCCACCACTGCTTGGCCATCTAACTGAAATGGTGAAAGGTAAATTCAATTTTCCAAATTCAAAATTTCTCTGGTGTTCTAGTTTCCATATTTCTTAGATATGAGGATACAAACTGCCACCATCTTTATTTTAAAGAGGTTTCTATAAGGGAGTGAAGTATTCTTTGATTCCTTTCAGAACAGTGAGTGTCAAGTGGCTACCCCATGTGGTGTTTAGAGACATCGCCATCCTCGCCACCATTCCAAGTCCGCAAATGGTAGCAAGTGACAGTAAATGTTCAAGGAACAGAGATGTCACTCTGCAGTAAGACACACCATCATATAAAAAGAAATAGTAACCATGAGTGTGGCATTCGAGTCATAAAAAACATTTTTAAAACTTTAAAATGCTACATGGCAGGTTAAAATTCTAAATGGTAAAGTAGGCTCTTCACTTTTCATCGTATTTCCATTTTCCACAAAATTCTAAGGATATGGCTACATAATTCTTTTTAAAACACTAAACATATTCTGGTTTGTGATCCAGAGCCCAGTCCTCATTGGTTTGTGATTATAAAAGAAGTCATGACTGAATTAATCCTTAACCTTTTTTTCCAGAAATTCATCTGTCTCAAAGTTTCCTCCATTATTTTCAGGAGCCCCCTACAATCCCAGTATACTTTGTTCATGATGGTATTACATCAGCTTTTCACAAAGTGTGTTCCCTGGAACAGTAGATCCAGAAAATGACCAGGAAGAAAGAAACTCTGGGAAACATTGTACCTAGATTCCTCCTTAGCAAGATGCCATGAACATTCCATTAGAGGAGGTGCCAAGACGTCCTATTTTGCCTTCTTTAATCTAACGTCACTTAAGTCCTGATCCAGAAAGTAGAGTTTGCAGTAGAAGTATATGTTTACTTTCAGTTGTAGCATTCTGTAACGTTTATGACTTTGTCCTTGATAAGTAGGTAGGGAAAATATTAGCTGTTCCATATTGGAAATGAGAAAATTAAAGCATAAAAATGTTAAATTATTTAGTCAATGTCACCCAGGGTATTTATGACAAATCTGAGACTCAAGTCCAATGCTCTTTTTATTGCCCTGGTGATTTGGGGCTTCCAAGTAGTCATAAGAGGTTGGGACAGTCATTTACTACCTACCACATAAATGAAGAAACACACTTGGGCCTTCAGAGAAGCCACCGTAGAAAAAATATCATAGTCACATGATTTCCTCCAAAACCTTGACCTTATTATCCTACCCTATTACCTTCTCAAGGCCAGGAAATTCCTACTGCTTTCTCTTACCAACCCATACCCAAATTTTGTATCAGCTTTTCTCAGTTCATATCAATTAGGAATCAAAAATCTGAAAATTTCAAGAAATAATGAAATGTAATGAATTGGAGAGAAAAAACATAAGCGAACCTTATATTTAATGTTTTAAATGTTTTTATAAAACTTTACAAATGTGAAATTACTGATTAGTTTATAGAACATGAAATATTATCAATTGAATTTGATTTCCTCATAAAATCATTGTTTCATTACAGCTCAAATAAACCATTGAATGGATTTGTTGAATTTACATTTAAATGTATTATATTTTCACATAAATGGAACTTTATATTGCCAAACCTTAAACAATTTAGCTAGTTTTAATATTTTTGAATTTTTGAGAAGCAGGCAAACTCTTGGGAATAAATGAAATAGTATAGGTCAGTAAAACAGAAGGTTATTCTATTTTATGGACAGAGTCTGCCAGTACAGGACAGAAGTGTCATAGTTTTTACTGAAAGAGCTCAGAAAAAAAGCAACTTTTTGAATGATGAAGCTATCACCACATGCAAGTATGTCTGATCAGCCTCAGTTGTCTAGAAACCTCTACAAGCAGCTTTTGCTTTTTAAAAATTTCCTTTGTATATTTTTGCAGATTTCTGAAAATTAGAGTTTTGTCCTAATCAAACAAGTTTCATCTTGTTTCCCAACATCGCTCATTTTCTTCCATCAGAGGCAGCCTTATGGGGATGTGCCAAATTATCCCTGCTCCATGCAAATTTCATAATGCTGTACCATACAGGAGTCAGAGAAATACTGGCTAGTCCCCTCTGCCTCCTTCACCCCTCCCCCTTGCCAGACTCCAGCTGGCTTCTTTTCCTGAAACTCCTCAGCGGATCACTGCTTGGGTTATCTCTTCTCACCTAATCCTTACCTCACAGTTGCCACTTGTTTTTCAACACAAGTAAGTCTTAAAAACAGAATTGATCAACTATGTGTTTAAGAAGAATCCAAGTGTGTACAAGGTCCTTTCCTTGCCATTTCATTCATCCACTCAACAGACTTTTATTAGGAGCCTGCTCTGGCTGGTTTGTGCTGGGTGCCAAGGATACAGAAAGCGTTAAGACAGGACCCCAGCCTAGAAAATTTCACTCTAGCAGGAAAGACATTGTGTCCAAGATAAATTGTGACGCCACAGAGTACACACAGTGACAAGTGCTGAGGAAATACAGAGAAGGAAGCAATTACTCTACTGGGAGAGCTGGGGAAAGGAGGTGGTCTTATGACTAGATCCTCAAAGGTAGATAGGAGTTAATCAGTCTGAAAATCTGAGCGCAAGTATACCTGAGGCAGTGGCATATATTAATTGAAAGAAATGAGATGGCTATGTGCATTTTAACTTACATGCCAATAAAGTTTTGGAGGTGCAAATGCTGTCAACCTCAAAATCTCTGTGAGAGAAATTTACACTTTCTGATCCAAAGGAAGGGCATCAATCAACTTTTGGCATTCCCTCCACCTTACCTCACAGTCCTGTCAGGAACCTCTCCACACCTTCACCAACAATGATTTAAATAGGCTATCCCATCTCCCAAGTTTTCAGGCTTACCTGTTAACATCCACTCCTTCACACCTGATAAATGAACCAGCAATTCATTCTCGTGGAAATACAGCTGTAAAGTTTCATAAATAATAAATTAAAACGTGCAGTTGCCATCGAGGTTAAAATAATCTTTAGACTAACTATTGGCAGAGCATTTAGTCATAGCTCATGATGGAATATGGTTCTCCCACATTCAGCTCTAATTTGTGCCTGAGGGGAATTTTCCAGGTAAAGGTGAATGGTACAATGTCAAAAGTATCTGAATGTCTGGTGTCAAGTAGGCATAACAGCTAACTAATATTAGGGGGTTTTAGTCATATTTTTATCCATGATCTTGGTTTTCCTTATCTCAAAAACAAAAATTAAAAAATGAACAGAACTTCTGCTCCCTCTTCCTTCATATCTCCCTTATTTCCCCACCAAATTTGGGGTGCAGATGATCCCTTCTATTTTATTACCACCCATTCCCTTCTCCAACCCCTCCCCACCCCCACACAGTTAGATCTTTGTCAGGCCACTCTATTCCTATTCTAATGATTCTGTCTCTTGAAGATCTCTCGTAGCCTCTAATCTAATCAAATGTTCCCGTTAATGCTTAAGTTTATACCACACTATGTATTATTCTTTCCCACCATCTTTCCTTCTCAAAGCCACCTTTGCTCTCAGTTATGAATGCAGTCATTCATCAGACATCCACTGATGAACCCAAGTCTGTGCTAGACACTGGGGTTAGCAACATTTCTGCCTTCAAGAAATTTTTAATCAAATAGGGAAGTCAGAAAAGAGTCCCATAACTATAAATAGGCACAGTATGTCATTAGAAGATTCACTGAGTGTATCCTTTAACGCAACAAACCAAAGACAAAGAAAATGTCCTGGAGAAGGTGAGCTGGGTTCAGAAGGTCAAGGTTGAGTTCATAAGCAAGGAAAGGCAAGACAGCACTTTCCTGGAAAAAAAGTACTTCTGTGCTTCTCCAGTCCTGTTTCCCTACCTGTTGTCTGTCTACCTCTTTTCCATTTTGATTCTAGGTATAAACAGAGACTCAGTCCTCATTCCTCAATGCTTTCTCTACCCACTTCTGCTCATCAACAGAACCTACTTCATAGTTTAACCACACGCAATATGAGATGATAGTTAAATCTGAGCCTTCTGCCCCAAATCCCCAACTCTCTACAGCCCAGATCCACAGGAGGAGCACACTGTCTCCTGATTATCAGTGTTTTCAGACCTGGCTCACCATCTACCCGTAAAGAGTGGCCTCTCCACAGCTTGAGAATTTCCAGGAATAGGACCATGCTTCTTCCAGGGACTAGAATTCAAAACCTTGAGAATAATCTTTTTCTTCTCTCCTTTCTCCCTACTCAGTTTTCCATGTATTCATGAATGAATAAAAATATTACTCANAGATCCAGCCAATCCATTCTGAAGGAGATCAGCCCTGGGATTTCTCTGGAAGGAATGATGCTAAAGCTGAAACTCCAGTATTTTGGCCACCTCATGCCAAGAGTTGACTCACTGGAAAAGACTCTGATGCTGGGAGGGATTGGGAGCAGGAGGAGAAGGCGACGACCGAGGATGAGATGGCTGGATGGCATTGCGGACTCAATGGATGTGAGTCTGAGTGAACTCCGGGAGTTGGTGATGAACAGGGAGGCCTGGCGTGCTGTTATTCATGCGGTCACTAAGAGTCAGACATGACTGAGTGACTGAACTAAACTGAACTTGTCTAACAATTTAAAATGTCATCATTTAAAAATGTAAAATCCATTCTAAACTTGAGAGCAGTACAAAGCAGGGGCTAACCAGATTTGGTCCACAGGCCATAATTTGCAAAGCCCTGATTTAGAGGGTCTCATCCCAAGTAACATGTCCTTTCAAAGGAAACACTAGTTGTACTGAGAACATCATTATTTCTGAAGGTGATAAAATGCTGAAAAGGAACCATTGGGTTGTGTGTGCTTTGGATTCTTTTCAGTTACAAAATCTCCATTATGTGGGAGGTGTGAGGGAGGTTAAAGAGGGGTGGGACACATGTATACCTATGGTTGACTTGTGTTGATATAGAGCAGAGGCCAACACAATATTGTGAAACAATTTTCCTTTGACTGAAAATAAATAAGTTTGGGGGAAATTTTTCAACCAACTTACAAAACAGAAAGAGACTCAGACTTATAAAACAAAATTTCCCATTACCTGCAAGTATAGCGGGTGGTGGGGGCAGTTTGGGATGATCATGTACACACTGCTATATTTAAAATGGATAACCAACAAGGACCTATTGCATAACTTATGAAACACTGCTCAAGGCTATGTGGCAGTCTGGGTGGGAGAGGGGTTTAGGGGAGAATGAATACATGTATATACATGGCTGAGTCCCTTCACTGTTCATCTGAAACTAACACAAAATTGTTAATTGGCTATGTGTGCTCAGTATCTCAGTCGTGTCCCACTCTTTGTGACCCTATGGACTGTAACCTGCCAGGCTCCTCTGTCCATGAAACTTTTCAGGTAAGAATACTGGAATGGGTTGCCATTTCCTTCTCCAGGGGATTTTCCTGACCAAGAGACTGAACCTGCATCTCTTGCATCTCCTGCATCATCAGGCAGATTCTTACCACCATGCCACCTGGGAAGATCAATCGGCTATACCCCAGTACAAAAAAAAAAAAAGCCTAAAAGAAAAAAACTCCATTGTGGAACAGATAATTCCTTCAAAGTGAAACAGTGATTGCATAGTTCATCTACACAAACGTATGAGTCAAAGAGTCAAGGTGTTCTGGGCCAGAAGTTTCCTAGGGGCTAAGATTTCTCTTGTAAAGCTCAAAGGAGACACACACACACAAACACCTTTACTGTCTTAATCCATTGAGAAAAAAGGTGTGCTATCATTGGCATGTCATGATGTTGAGATCCCTAAAATGTATTTCTCTCTAGTAGCAAAATTCTCCCTCTCTAAGTTCATAATGCAAATTTACATCCCTAGTGAGGGAGAGCCCTGGGAAGCTAGGATCTGTTTGCATTCCTTCATTTATTTATTCACCCTAAACAATTAAATACCAGAAAATTTATCACATATTCCTTAACCTCACCCAAATATGGATCAGACTTTCCACAGACTTTTCTGTAGACCCTCTGTAACCCTGTCACTGAATCCTTCAAACAACAGTTTGAAAAATATTTGCTCATTAGAATACCTTGTAAGACTTTAGTCAGAGAACAATTCTGATCCTGGTTTCCCTATTAGAAATAGCAAATTATTAACCATTATCTCATAAAAGCTTTAGGATAAATCACCTAATTTCCACTCTTTAGAGAAACTGAATGATTCTAAAATTTTAGAGTCATACAAGCATCTTCAGGTTGGAAAGAACCCTTGGCATCTATGCCAAAACAGAAACCAACCCTCACCTCTTTTACAGAATCCCTCTTAATTAGTGCATTAAGACCTCTGTCCCAGTAAATTCTATTCTTGGGTACTCATGCTTAGTTGGATTTCAAAATCCCAAATCTGACCTACCTACTGTACCTCTTATTCCAAGAAGATTAAAGCTTGGGACAAGCAGGATTAAAACTTGTGAAATATGGCCCTTACCAGCACTTATCCCTGAAAGAAGAAAAGTTTTTCTTAGTCCTGCCTGAGAGTGAATTAGGACCAACTGAGATGTCCTAACCAATATGAGTGAAAGGAGAATGTACCTCAGGAAAGGGGTACCCAACTCATGTGTTGAATTGTCAGGATCAAAATTAATCTCCTCTGTCAGGGAGAGGGGTTCTCCAGGCAAGAACACTGGAGCAGATTGGCCAATACTGGTTGCCATACCCTTCTAGAGCCCCTAAATTTACTGCTGCCCCAGCTACCAACTATCCTTTGTACCTGCTGCTGCCAGAACCCCCGCGACCCAAGCAGCTGCATCACCTCCACACCTGGCCCTCACAGGGGCAAACCCAAGTCCTCCAGGGCAGCCTCAGGAGCAAACCCCAGTGGACGACCCACATGTAGAGGTAGAAATAAAACCACAGTTGAAACCCAGGGGTAGTATGGCTAAGGAAGAAGACCCAAAACCTTTCCACCAACTGTACAAGCTGCAGATTAAATCCACATGATCAACTAGACAGACTCTGTGTCTATGAAACATATAAAAGGTCATTGAGAGTTTCCAGAAAAGAAAGCACACAAGTTCTGATAGCTGTGGACAATGGAGGCAAGAACACACAGGAATAGTACTAGATTAGAATCTGAGCTGCCCCCACAGCAGGTCCAGAGATCAGCACAGTGTTGGAGGGCATCCTAGGGAGGCGAGGTGGACTGTGACTCCCAGCGAGGGAAAGGACCCTGACAGCAGTGACTCAAGAAAAAGTTATTATTCTTATTTTTTGACTTGTTCTGTAGAATCTTTTGGATTTTTTTTCCTGTTTTTACTCCCTCTGTTGTAGTCAATTTTATTGGCACTAGAAATCCAATTAAGCTTTTGAGTTTGTTCTTTTCTCAGTCACATTTTTTATTGTTGTTATAAACATCTGCCTCTATGTAGGGCTTTTGCGGTTCTATGGAGTTTTCCTTTTCTCTTTTTTTAGTTATACTTTTTAATTTTTTAAACCTATTATTATTTTTTCTACATTTATTCCTTTGTTTGCTTTTCCTACTGTTCTTTTCCTCTTGCAGTTAATCTTTAACGGTATAAATCTTCTTTATCTACATCTATTTAACTTTGCATATCTATTCTTTCTTTCTTTTCCTTCTCTCCTTTCCTCTCAACATGTTTGTTAGTCTTGTTTTCATTGCTTTATTCAATTGGCAGCTTGTTTTAGTTTTGTTTTCCAGTTTGGGCTTTAGTTACTATTGTTCTGGTAGATATAATTTTTGGTTTCCTTTGTTCACCAGGTCAGTCTACTGTACTTTATTTTTGTTGGACTTTTTTGACCTTGCTTATGAGTATATATGTATAGGTGTATATTCAGTCATACTTTTTATTGTTGTTATAAACCTCTGCCTCTATGTTGGGTTTTTGCAGTTCTGTGGAGTTTTCCTTTTTTCCCCACTTTTTTTCTTATTCTATTTTTTCTTTTCTCTTTCTTATAATTTTGATTTTTAATTTTTTAAGTCTATTATAGTTCTTCTACATTTATTCCTTTGTTTGCCTTTCCTACTGCTTTTTCCCCCTTGCAGTTAATCTTTAAGCTATATAAATCTTCAACCACCTCTAATTAACTGCATTTATCAATTCTTTCTTTTCTTTCTTTCTTTTCCTCTCAACATATTTGTTAGTTTTGTGTTCATTGCTTTATTCCCCACTTGGCACGTTGCTTTAGTTTTATTTTCCAGTTTGTGCTTTAGTTAATTTTGTTCGTAACTGGTAAATTAAACAATTTTATTTCCTTTGTTCACAGGGTCAGTCTACTGTACTTCACTTTTGTTGGGCTGTTTGACTTTGCTCATGGGTATATATGTATATGTGTATACTCCATTATTTTAATTATTATTTCACTGATTTTGTAACTGCCATTTGTCGGATTCATCTTTGGTTTCTCATTCTTGGATATTTGTTTTAATCTCACTTGATGCCATAACAAACCACTTCTGGAATTTCTGTGCCTGACCAGAGATCAAGCCCTGAGCCTTTGGAGTGGGAGCACTGATTCCAAGACCCTAGACTACCAGAGAACTAACCCTCAGTTCAGTTTAGTCGCTCAGTCGTGTCCAACTCTTTGCAACCCCATGAATCGTAGCACGCCAGGCCTCCCTGTCCATCACCAACTCCTGGAGTTCACTCAGACTCATGTCCATCGAATCAGTGATGCCATCCAGCCATCTCATCCTCTGTCATCCCCTTCTCCTGCCCCCAATGCATCAGAGTCTTTTCCAGTGAGTCAACTCTTCTCATGAGGTGGCCAAAGTACTGGAGTTTCAGCTTTAGCATCATTCCTTCCAAAGAAATCCCAAGGCTGATCTCCTTCAGAATGGACTGGTTGGATCTCCTTGCAGTCCAAGGGACTCTCAAGANCTGCTTCAGTCATGTCCAACTCTTTGCCATCCTATAAACTGTTACCCACAAGGCTCCTCTGTCAGTGGGGCTTCTCCAGGCAAGAATACTAGAATGGCTTGCCATTTCCTCCTCCAGGGGATCTTCCCAACCCAGGGATCTAACCAACGTCTCCTGCATCTTCTGCATCCCAGGTGGATTCTTTACCACTAAGTGTCACTCAAATCACTATTGTAATAGGGCCACGATCTGAAACTGGAACATTATCTGAATTCATAGAGGCTTGTTATGACAGAATGTGTATGCTAATTGCCTCTTCTATATTTTCAAAAACTTGTTGAAATAATTGCTAGAGGGACTTCCCTGGTGGCCCAGTGTCTAAGACTCTACGTTCCCAATTTAGGGGNGAACATTATCTGAATTCATAAAGGCTTGTTATGACAGAATGTGTATGCTAATTGCCTCTTCTATATTTTCAAAAACTCGTTGAAATAATTGCTAGAGGGACTTCCCTGGTGGCCCAGTGTCTAAGACTCTACGTTCCCAATGCAGGGGCCCAGGTTCAATCCCTGGTCAGGGAACTAGATCCAACACGCTGCAACTGAAGATCCCATGTGCTGCAACCAATACCTAACATGACCAAAATAAATAAATAAATATTTTTTAAAAGACCTAAAGAAGAAATAATGGCTGGCAATGAAGGATGAAAGTGCATTTTTTTGTTTCCAAAATGAATGTGAAAGCAATTTCCGTGGACCACTTTCCTTTGCCAATGGTCTGTGCTGATGATTTTTATTTGAATGTTCTTCTTCTGGCCTGTAAGCCCACTTGGGCCTCTCCATTGGTTGTGAAGGAAAGAACACCTTTCTTAATAGAGGAGTATTCTTCTTTTTTATTCTTAAATGGAAATATTTTTAAATATGCAAGAGTTATCAATTCATGGCCAATCTTATTTGGCCATCTACTTCCAAGATTTTTTGAAGCAAATTATTATTGAAAATAATTTCCATAATACAAATTAAGAAAAAAAGAATAACAGTCCTCCATCAAAGGAGGTGTTCTCTCTTCCACAACCAAGGGAGAGGCCCATGAGGGCTTAAAGGCGAGAAGAAGACACAGCCAAGTTGCTCTCAGGTGGCCCCAGCAACCCAGACCACTGGCAAAGGACACTGAGTCCCAGGGAAATTTTCACTTTCATTTGGGGAACAAAAAAGACTCCCTTCTACCTTAAAATTCCAAGAAAGCCTCGTAACATATTAGATTATTATTCTTTTTGATTTCAGGTAGTTACATGCTATCGTAATTTAGGGCTGGTTTAGATCCACATTTTAAGTTTCAGTAAGGAACGATTGACATACTAATAAAATATATGATTAGTGCATTGTTTTGGACTAGATAATTCATCAGTATCCATAAATATGAAAAATGCCTGTACCTTAGGGCTTAATATTTCCACTGCTAGAAATTATCCTGTGGATATATTTATACAAACCTACAAATATGTAAGCTCCATGTGGACAAGGACCATGTTGATCTAGCTCATATCTGTATCAGCAGGGTATCATAAGGTTTGGCCCTTAATAAACACTTGATGTGTGAACTGTGCTCATTTCACCAATGTTTGTAATGAAAAATCTTTTAAGTTCATTAATTGGTTCCCAAATTATGGTACTTCCAATGAGATTCTTTTGCAACTATTAAAAAATACACACACACACATACACATAAACATATGCCCGTGCCCTCGTGTGTGTGTGTGTGTGTGTGTGTGTGTGTGTGTGCATACCTCAGGAGAAATATGTCCAGGATATATTGTTAAATGAGGAAAAAATTATACAGTGGTATATAAATGTGCTTTTATTTGTGTCCAGCACGCAGACACACACAGACACAGACACACACACATACACACACACAGAGGCATGCTTAAAAAGGTATTGAAACTTTCTGAAAGTGGACAGAAAATCCTTAACAGTGGAAACAAACCTTTGAGGAATGAAGATCAAAAGTTGCAGTTGAGGTAGGGCATATACTTGTCACTTTATCCTGTGGGTAATTTTTAATTTTACCATAGGCATGTACTATTCTTATAATTATTCTTTTTAAAATAGTTATTGTGGGCCAGTTATTACTTTCACAAATTCTAGAAAGACCATGACTGCAGAATTCAAAACTTAGAGACCTCTTCCAGATGAAACGTCAGTAATGAAATATGCCTGGGAGGGGTGCTTCTTTACCTATCTGCATCAGGAGCAAGTCATAAAAAAGTACACTGGTGATTCTTTTCTGTTCTCATAGCTTATATTCAAAACATCCCAACACTCATAAATGTGTCCAGTCATTTAATGGGTGATGCTTATAAGGGCATGGTGAGAAGAGGGCGGTGCTGGAGAACAGAGGCTAGAAGCCTCCCAGTATCTGCTGGAGAAGTATTTCCCTTTGTACAACATGTGGTGTTATCATTGAGGGCAGAATTCCCTCACAAACTACTCAGTCATACTCAGCTACCTGCCCTTCCCAAAATGTCACACTTCTTTTTGATACCTTGGAAGAAACTGCTGTCTCTTTCAGAGATTTTTCAGCTCCTCAGTCTCTTCACCCCTTTTCCTCTCCTTGGGGCCCTTCTGACTCACCCCTTCCATCTCAGCTCATACAGTGCCTCCTCGTGCTTCTGTAAAATTCACTTTGTCAATTTGTCTTGCTCCCCTAGAGGCTGAAAGCTTGTTGAGGTGTGGTACCCAGTTTTTGTTCATAATTATATCTCTAATGGCTATTATAGTATGTGAAACACTGAAGGCATTTGGTAAATGTTGAATGACTAAGTGAAAAAAAGAGTTACCACCTGACATGACAGAGTATGTCATATTTCATCAAAACTCACTTTAAACCTTTGCAGAGCAGGTTATGTGTTTTTTAATTAAACTGTGTGAAGGTAAAATAGAATCCATATAGGTATTTATTGATATTTCTGGTAACCTGACATAGCCAATAATTTCAGAAGCTATTTGCTCTTTACACAGAGATGACTAAACTGAATGTTGTATTAAAATTTTTTTACATTTAGAATTTGATCACATTTTCCAAATACTGCATCCTGTTTCTCCCTTTCAGTTTCAGATTAGGAATTATTAATTATTCTAATCTGTTGTTTTAATCTGTATATTAAGACCTTACATTAGCTCCTCTATTTGATTATATTATTTTCATTTTTTTAGTTAAAAGTTTAACCTAATTTCACCTAATGAATAAGCAAAAAAGAAAGTATTGATATTACCTACCTAGGATTATAGGGTTGTCTCTTTAATAGCTAAAATGCCAAAACTTACTGCCTTTATTTGAAAACTAAAGAATTGTTGACCTCTCCATTCTAGGCATGCTGCTTGCTGGCTTTCTCATCAGAAATATCCCTGTCATCAGTGATAACATACAGATCAAGCACAAGTGGTCTTCTGCTTTGAGAAGCATAGCCCTGTCTGTCATACTGGTCCGCGCTGGCCTTGGGCTTGATTCAAATGTACGAAGTACAGGTTTCTAATTATTGACTAGGAGTTTTGCTCCTTCGCTACTGCCAGTATTTAGAATCACTGAGATTTGGGAATGGGGGTGATTGCTGCATGACATTCTCAGGACAGGAAGAGAATCCATGCAGGACTGCTCCAGAAGATGCTGCCTATTCTTGCTTGGAGAAAAGTGGAGTTACTATGTGGCGGCAACACCAAGAATAAAGATCCTCCACTTCTCTGACAGAGATATTGGCTGTAGTTATAGATGATGCTTGAGAGAGAGGAGATGTCATTTTTGGTGGGCAAAGCCTCATACAAGTTTTTAGGGCTGAGTACTGGCTCAGGAAACTGCCTTGTATATAGAACGAGTCTCAAATATGGGTTTTATTAATGCTTTTTACATGAATGTTTTGATTGTGGGAATGAATATTTGGGGGGATAAAAGTTTTCACCCAAGCCTCATTTGGGGACCACAGGTTATAAAGAAAGCTAAACCTGAGAGGATTAAATCAGCTAGTGTGTGGATTATGAACACAGACACTGGAAGCGGCCTGCTTGAGTGCAAACCTAGATCCACAGCTCACTGATGTCGTGATCTGAGGCCAAGCACTTTAATGTGTGCCTTTTTGCATGAGCACATCTTCAAAATAGGCATAATGATATTACCTGTATCGTAGGGCTGCTATGAGGAATAGATAAGCTTTCTCTAAACACTTAGAACACAGGATGTTCTAAGCAGAACATTCCCAGAAAAATGTGTGATGATCTGAGTACACATTAATTGCAAAAGCAGTTAAGGTCATAATCTCTGCAGGTGTTCAGAGAATTATTTTAATATGTCTGTGTTCGTATTTCAGGCCCTGAAGAAGCTGAAGGGTGTTTGTGTAAGGTTATCCTTGGGTCCTTGTCTCATAGAGGCGTGTACATCTGCTGTCCTGGCCTACTTCCTCATGGGTTTACCATGGCAATGGGGATTCATGCTGGGGTAATTCATGATTTTTGTTGTTGCTNGAAAAAAAAGAATTTTTTAAAAATCAAAATTAATAGAAGGAAGGAAATCATAAAGATCTGAGAAGAAATAAATGAAAAAGAAATGAAAGCAATAATAGCAAATATTAATAAAACTGAAAACTGGTTCTTAGAGAAGATAAACAAAGTTGACAAACCTTTAGCCAGACTCATCAAGAAAAAATGAGATAAGAATCAAATCAACAAAAGTAGAAATGAGAAAGGAGAGGTTACAATAGAAAATGCAGAGATACAAAGGATTATAAGAGACTTATGAACAACCATATGGCAATAAAATGGATAACCTGGAAGAAATGGACAGATTCCTAGAAAAGTTCAATTTTCCAAGATTGAACCAGAAAGAAATAGAAATTATGAACAACCCAATTTGAAGCACTGAAATTGAAGCTGTGATCAAAAATTTCCCAAAAGCACAGGACCAGATGGTTTCAGAGGAGAATTCTATCAAACATTTAAAGAAGAGCTAATGCCTACCCTTCTATAAATCCTTCAAAAGACTGCAGAGGAAAGAACACTTCCAAACTCATTCTACGAGGCCACCATCACCCTGATACCAAAACCAGACAAAAAAAGAGCACAAAAAAGTAAACTACTGACCAATATCACTGACGAACATAAACGCAAAAATCCTGAACAAAATTTTAGCAAATAGAATTTGGCAACACATCAAAAAGTTCATACACCATGATCAAGCTGGGTTTATTCCAGGGATGCAAGGATATTTCAATATATGCAAATCAATCAATATGATGCACCATATTAACAAATTGAAAGATAAAAACCATATGATAATTTCGGTCAGGAAGCAACAGTTAGAACTGCACATAGGATGCGGTCCTAAGATGGTGGAGGAATAGGATGGGGAGACCACTTTCTCCCCAACAGATTCATCAAAAGAACATTTGAACACTGAGTAAATTCCACAAAGCAACTTCTGAATCCCAGCAGAGGACATCAGGAACCCAGAAAAGCAGCCCATTGTCTTCGAAAGGAGGCAGGAAAAAATATAACAGATAAAAAGAGAGACAAAAGAGATAGCTCCGTCCAGGGAAGGGAGTCTTAAAAGAGAGGTTTCCAAACACCAGGAAACACTCTCACTGCCGAGTCTGTGGTAAGCCTTGGAACCACAGAGGGCAACATAACCGGGAGGAAAAGTAAATAAATAATTAAAGCCCACAGATTACGTGCCCAACGGTAACTCCCCCAGCGGAGAAGCAGCACAGACGCCTGCATCCGCCACTAGCAAGCGGGGCCTGGGCAGGGAGGCGCGGGCTGCATTGCTTAGAGTAAGGACTGGGCCTGAATGCCCCGAGGGCAATCTGAGGAAACTAACCTGGGATAGCAAACCAGACTGTGGGATAGCTACCACGTGAAAAGCCCAAACCTAAGACACTACCAGGCCGGCTCACAGAAAAAGGGACTGACTAGAGCTCCACGAAAAGCCCTAACCTAAGACACCGTCAGGCCGGCTCACAGAACGAAGGACGGAGCAGAGCAGAGCTAGCCAGGCCCATCCCCCTGTCTGGAGACAGACAGGTGAGGGCAGCCAGAGCTGGAAGGGGGCAATCACGGCCCCAGAGAGGCATTATCTACCAAACTGCAAGCAGGCTTCGTTGCTAACCAAGACTTCTTGGGATTATGGACGGTCAACATCCTCCTGAGAAGGTGCGCCCATTGTATACTCAAAACCGAGCAGCAGGGATGGTGGAGCCAATAAGTCACCGTGACCACACTCGCCAAACACCTGGCCACCTGAGCTGCTCAGACCTGGAAAGGGCACAAAACCCAGGCCCAACCGAGTCTGCACCTCTGAGGACTACCTGAGTGCCTGAACCTGAGCGNCAACAGTAGCAAAACAAAGAAAGTCCATAAGGATTTCAACACCACCAAAAAAGGTCTTACCTTCTAAATAGTTGTCTATTTACCCACTTTTGTGGGGGATATTTTCATTTCTCCTCAGCAAAGCAGAAGAGAATAATACAGCTTCAGCTAAGGAAGCATAAGAAATCTTGCTCTGAGTAATGCAGAAGTCTCCATTAACCTCTCTGCCTCCTTTAATGAAAGACATACTGCTTTGCTTCCTCCGATAGTCTCAAATCTCAGGATCTTAAATTTGCTAAATTAAAGTGATGGGTATTATATCTAGAGTTGATTTCCTCTTAAGTTTGCCAAGAATGTCAGATGGTCATCAAGAAACACAAATATGAAAGAGATGAGAAGAGCTGTATAAACTTTTTTATGAATCTAGATAGAGATTTCTCAATATCTCTATATGTTAACATGCTGTTTTTGTTTTTTACAGCCTGTGGACTGGTTATCTAAATTGATCACACTTACCTAAGGCACAGTATATGACAGCCTCTCCCAAGGTCTGTTTAATAATCACGATTATTTGGAATTTTCTTTTTTGGGGGGAAGGGGTGAATTACTTTTTGAGTTGCATTTTAACTATTTTTCAAACAACTACTGCAGTCCATTTCTAAAGACTATTTCTTCCATGCAGCATAGATCTTATGAAGCAGCTTCCTTAGGCCACGCTTTTCGTTTGATTAACGTTCATAAACTTTCCCTGGGTAAAAACAAAAAGATTATTTCAAGTTGCATCATTTTCATCTCTTGAAAAAGTTACCCAAAAATTTTAGGCCAACTTTCCATAAAGCTTTTTATAAAATGCAGTTGGAAAAGCCAGTTTTCCCTGGAGACTTATCCAATTACGTGGATTGCGTGATCTTACCCTAAGAGAGAGGAGCATTCAAAATTGTGTTTTTCTGATCATGGCAGTGAGTGTAAAGAGAGAAATCTAAGAAATTCAATTATCTCCCTAGGTGTCACTCAGTTTAGGGACTAATATAATTGGCTATAAATAATATGAGTACATTTCAGCAGAACCTCTGTGGGTTTCATTACAAATCCCCTTGCCACTGAGTTGCTGACAATTGGGCTTGCCACGTGGGTGAGATGGGGTTGCAACTGCAAAGAGGTTACTTTGCCAACCACTGGTTCTCTTCATTTTCATGGTCTTTTTTACATATTTTAATTAACATCCCCAGTGTGACATTTTACGCATGTACTGCCTTTTCAACACACACCAAAATGACCTTTTAAAGTAATGGTTTTAAAAACCCGAAAGCAATACTTGATTACCAACTCAGTGCCATATAACATAACTTTTTATGCTTTTTTTTCATGCTCCTGAAATTGAATGGGATGCTACAAGACTGGAGGATACGAATAGGAATGGCTGATGTAATAGAATTTTAACTCCCACAGGACCATGCTAGTGGCCCACTCTGACTTTGTCTGTGTGGGGATTTCCCTTGACCACATTCCAGCCAAGATTTCCCAGCTGTGGAATGGGAAAAGTTGTAGCTCTCTACTTTATTGATTGCACATAGTTGGCAATCAATAAAATTTGTTGATTTTATCCTAATTAAGCCTTTTGAAAATTGAAGCATGTTGATAGAATGTTTGACTAGTGCCACGAAAGATGAGGCTTTTGTAACCATGCCCAAATGGATGGGCAAACCCAGATGTATTTCGAAGTCATCCAGTATTCCAAAGAGTTTTTCAAATGTTTTGAGTTTAACCAAATCCTAAACACATTGTGCCAAGTACTATTTTCCTTTAAGTCTCAAACCCATGTGAATTTTAAGGGAAATTAAATCCACATGTTTCTGATTCATTTTTACTTAAATCATTAAAATGCTGTTTTGGATGAGCCATTTGACTTTCAAGAAGCTTTTCTTCGTAAACTCTTTTACGCTTTTTTGGTGTAGGGTCAAAAGCAGGAAGTTATACTTTGACAATGATAAATGAATTGTGACATCAAACACTGCAAATCCAAACCCCAGCACTCTAACAATACTTCAGCAGTTGACAAATTCATTTTCCTAATTTTGTGTCAGGAAAGGCTAGCATTTTTCTTTGTCTTGTCAGCATAACCTAAGAGGCAAAATATCTTACATATAAGCACAATACCACATAGAATCCAGATTTGGGATTTTATTGTTTTTGGAAACAGAGGCAAAAGCACCATTTTGCAGCTCTGTTCTATTTTGACAATCTTACCCAAGGAAAAGTTGAAAAATATATAGTACAGAATCATTTCTGCCTCATGCAAACTGTTATCCTGAGCAAAATGTCTCATAAGTGCTATGCAAAGTCTGATAGGATGTTGCTCAGGACAGTGCAAAGAAAATAGCTATCAAATTTTTGGTCCCTAGAGATTATCATAGGGCTTGCCTGATGGCTCAGATCACAAAAAATCTGCCTGCAATGCAGGAGACCCAGGTTCAATCCCTGGGTCAGGAAGATCCCCTGGAGAAGGGAATGGCAACCCACTCCAGTATTCTTGTCTGGAGAATTCCATGGACAGAGGATCTTGGCAGGGGAGAGATTATTACACTAAGTAAAGTACATCAGACAGAGAAAGACAAACATCATATGATATCACTTCTATGTGGAATCCAAAAGCAATTCAAATGCACTTATTTATAAAACAGATACACAGGCATAGAAAACAAATATATGGTTACAAAAGGGGAAAGGGTGGGGAAGGGGTAAACTAAGAGTTGGGGATTAACAGACACACACAACCATATATAAAATAAATAAACAGCAAGGACCTACTGTATAGCACAGGGAACTATATTAAATATCTTATAATAACCTATAATAGAAAAGAATCTGAAAAAGGAGATATATATATATATGTATATATGAATCACTTTGCTGTACACCTGAAATGTAAATCAACTATGAGTGAGTGAAGTCGCTCAGTCGTGTCCGACTCTTTGAGACCTGTGGACTGTAGCCCACCAAGCTCCTCCGTCCAAGGGATTCTCCAGGCAAGAATACTGGAGTGGGTTGCCATTTCCTTCTCCAGGAGATCTTCCTGACCCAGGGATCGAACCCAGGTCTTCCACATTGCAGGCAGACGCTTTAACCCCTGCACCACCAGGGAAGCCCTTCAGTTTAAAAAAAAATCATGGGTTCCATCTTATGCTTCTCTTGATTTCATAGTTCACATTAAGGCCTCCCTCTACAACATTTTATTTTTAAACAGCTTTAATTTCTCCCCATTATCTCTAACTTCAGTTTTTCATAAGCCTTCTCCATCTTTTAGGAAAAAGAAAAAAAAATATTTGATCTGGTTGCCTCCTCCCTTTAGCCTGCTTCTGCATCATTCCTTCCTTCCACTTCTAAATTTCTAAAGTTTCATCTCACTACTGTTCTCTCCCTCCCACCAGCTGTCTCCTTAACTTCTTAGAGATAATGTTCAAATCTCCTTTTTTAGTCTTGAAGTCTACTGAACAATCCCACATACATGTCTTGCCACCATTTCAAACTTAATTTGATAAAAATTTAACCAAAACTCGTTCCCTGCTGCTGACCTTCCTGTTACTGTGACTGCCACTGAGCTTGAAACTGCTTTGTCACATTTCTAGTCAGGAGCCAATTTTGGGGGCAATTGGCATGATAATGCACGTTGCACTCTCCCATCCTTTTCATTTCCACCACTCAGCACTTTGCTACCTTATAACTGTGCCTACTAAATAGTTTTTCCCCAAGATTCCAGATATATTTTGGCCAAGAGATTAATCTTTTTAAAATACCCCTAGCTGACTTTACTCCCCTACTTGAAAACTTCGTTGATATCCCATTGTCAAGAAAAACAAAATTTAAGGTATGCCTTAACCTTACCTACTTAAAGTAGTAGAAAATTCTTTACAGTCTAGTTTTAACCCCAAATTTTCGTGAATTCTCTCTTCTAGGCCAGTTGATCTACTAATGTTCCCCGACATAATTTCTGCCCCCCACCAATTCCCCTCCCTTCTACCTCCAAATCTTCCCTTTCCAACATGATCCAGCTCTCATCCATCCTCATCCATGTATGTTTTCCATACCAGGCTTAACCAGTCAAAAAGTCTTCCCTTCTCTTATACTCATAGCCCTTATTTTCCCTATTATAATCATTTGTCTTGTGATACCTTTTGTAAAGTTCTGAAGGTATCCTTCTCACATGGTTATGACTTGTATCATAACTATACTTTAAGCTCCTTAAAAACAGGAACCATCTATTGCTCATGTGTTTCAATAACTATTTGATTGAGTAGTTAGACTACTAATAGCAAAGAAATAATATTAATCATCAGCTTTAAAATGGAGTAGGTACCAGTTTCAGGTCTATTAAATATACCTAGATGCCTAGTGATTGTCCTATATACACATCGTCACCATAAATAAACCTTAACATCATATTTCAATATCATGAAATTATACTCTGATGAGAAAGAAAACTACTTCAGTCACACTATAATGTAATATGCTGAGACGAACATGCAACTTCAGTATATTTGAGGAATTCAGGTACAAAAAACATCTAAAGATGGAGAAAATGTATGATACAATGGGGCTATACAAATCAATGGCAATGATACATATTTAAACAATGTAATAGTCAATAATTACATGGAATTTATTATACTCTAGGCTCTGTGCTAATCCCTTTAGACATCTCACTTAATCTTCTCAACAAACCTGTAACTAGGTATTACTATTCCATTTTGAGTTTCCCTACATAGTGGCTCTGATGGTAAAGAATCCACCTGCAATGTGGGAGACCTGGGTTTGATCCCTGGTTGGGAAGATCCCCTAGAGAAGGAAATGGCAATCCACCCCAGTAATCTTGTGTGGAGAATCCCCATGGACAGAGGAGCCTGGCAGGCTGTAGTCCATGGGATCACAAAGAGTACGAGTGACTCTTTGTGTGACTACTGGGTGACTAAGCACAGCACAGCATTCCATTTTACCAGTGAAGAAAGACTAGGGCTCAGAGAGGGTAAACAACTTACCCAAAGTCACAGAACCTATAAATGGAATAATTAAGTTGAAAGCACTGGTGGAACCCAAAGCCAGAGATTGTAACCCTTACATATCACTCAACTACTTGGAATATACATCAAGTATGTTTCAGTTTGAATCCATTCACCAAAGATTGACCTTTTCATTTTCATTTTATTTTATGACAGCCTCTGGCCTAGATGATAGATAGATATAAATAGACAGATATTCTGAAAACTCAACAGTAACATTTTATATTTTAAAATTGAGGCCAAAAAAAAAAAATCGCTGACTTGAAAAAATATATATTACCAGTTTGAACATTCTTTGAGGAAGAGTAAATTATATGTGTTATAATGAAAGATGTTCTAGATGAAGAGACAGAAGGGATGTAATTTCACATTGCAGCATTTACACAGATTACTAACTTGACCAAAGCACAGGGCCTCTCTGGACCTCTTTTCCTACATCTGCTCGATGAACTAGGTGATCTCTAATTATCCCTTTCAAATTTAAAAATCTCTGATCCAATCAATATTCACAAGTCAGAAGCAATGAGGAATAGCAAGCATTTTCTAGATATATTTCAAACTCTCAGTAGCATTATATCTAAAATTCAAGCCTTGATTTGAATTTCCCATTACTGGTATAATCATGCTGTTTAATCATGGTTCACACTCAGGAATTCTGAACCACAATCATTCATCACTTACGGGATTTTCTGACTAGACAATAAGCTCCTTGAAGAAAAGGACTGAGTGTTATTTAATTCTACAGTCTCAGTGCTTACATCCACAGTGACATAGGATACAAGCTTCCTACATACTGGCTGAATCAATAAGTGGGTTTTAGGGACACATAGAAAATACACGTAACCACAGTAACCTGTGCTAATTCAAGAAAGAAAGAGCAGCAATAAATAATGTAAAAATGTTTTTTCCCAGAAAAAATACTTGCAAACTAGACACAAATTGCACTTCTTATCTAGTAGTCCTCAATGTGAGGTGTAGATGATTGCTGTTGTGCGAAGATGCACCACATCCAACCAACATGGTGAAGCCCATCCAGTGAGAATCCGGGAAGTTTACTTCCGGCATCTACTACAAAGTCAGCACTGCTCTTGGACAAATCCGCAGTTGAGGGAGCAATAGTGGCTCTTAATATAGGTTTACTTTCTTCCGGAATATTATAAATCAAATATTCATGTATCACACATCATCAAAATTACTAAAATTTGTTGATGCTATGACAGATTCAAACAATATATGTTAAATCAAAAAAAATCAAATGTAAGTTATTGGTATCAGTAAGAGAGGCATTTAAGGTGGCCAGACACAAACTTAGCAAATGGAAATAATTCCTACACAGTAGTTAAATGAACTTTAGAAAATATAATGGAGACTTCCCTGATGGTCCAGTGGTTAAGAATCTGTCTGCCAATGCAGGGACCATGGTTTCAATCCCTGGTTCAGGAAGATAGCACATGCTGAGAGGCAGCTAAGCCTATGCACTACCACTACTGAAGCCTGGGCATCCTAGAGCCCATGATCCACAGCAGGAGAAGCCTGCACGTTGCAACTAGAGAGTAGCCCCTGCTCCCAAAACTAGAAAAAGCCTGTGGGCAGCAATAAAGACCCAATATAGCCACCAATCAATCCATAAAGAAAATATAATGGAAGACAGGATATCATTATCAACAGCAGCCAGTTGTTTGAGATAAAGTCCTCTAGCATAAAATGTCCTAATAATGAAAGTACTCTATGGAAAAAAATCTTACAAACTTTATTAAGAACATAGAGACTATTTTATTAACTGGAGAAATATACCTAGTTCCCCAAAAGAATGTTCTAATATTTTTAAGCATAAATTCTCTCTTCAAATTAATCTATACATTTAGTGCAATCCCAATCAAAACCCCAATGGTAAAATTTTATGGAACATGACAAGTTGATTCTAAAATAATATAAAGATAAAAGCCAAGAATGTTTGAAAAAGCAATGTGGTTGGCACTTACCCTACCAGATATCAAAATATGTTTAGGGATAACTGTAACCAAAAGATTATTATATTGATGTGAAAATAGACACAATTCTGTGGAATAGACTAAAGAATCTTAAAACATATCCATGAATATGTAGGATTTGTTTTATTATAAACAGGGCATTACAAGTACAAAAGGGAATACAGGACAAAGGTACTACTTAATAAGTGCTACTAAGAATTGCAAATATAAAAGAAGAGCTTTTAAATCTTGAGTCAGTAAAAACCCTGCTACACAACATACAAAATTCACAAGTCATAAAAAGTATAGTTTTGAGTACCTAAAATTTTTAAATTTCTGTGCAAAGATGACAATAGACAAAACTAAGATAAGCAACATTCACCAAAAGACACTATTAAGTCAGTAAAGAGCACACTGAAAAATGGAAGATCTTTTCAGTACATGTATATAACAAAGAACTCATAACCAAATTATGTAAATAATTCCTACAGATCAATATTTTAAAAGAAGATGATCTAATAGAAAAAAAAAGTCAAGAACTTTAGACCATGTGCCATATGTGAGGTATTTCACATAACAGAATATACAAATGAACACTAAACATATGAAAGAGTGTTCAGTGTCATCGATCATCAGGGAAATACACACTGAAACCACACTGAGATCATTACATGCCCACCAGAATGACTGTTTAAAAAAGAAAAAAAGAACTGAAATACCAAGTGTTGGTAAGGATATGGAGCTGGTGAGACTCTCATACACTCTTGATGTGAAAGTAAGATTGGTACAGTCTCTTTGTTGTTCAGTCGCTAAGTCATGTCAGACTCTTTGTGACCCCATGGACTGTAGCGTGCCAGGATCCTCTCTCTTTCATTATTTCCTGAAGTTCGCTCAGATTCATGGCCATTGAGTCAGTGATGCCATCCAACCATCTCATCCTCTATTGCTCCCTTCTCCTCCTGCCCTCAATCTTCCCCAGCATCAAAGTCTTTTCCAATGAGTTGGCTCTTGGCATCAGGTAGCCAAACTATTGGAGCTTCAACATCTGTCCTTCCAATGAATATTCAGGGTTGATTTCCCTTCACATTAACTGAGTTGATCTCTTTGCTGTCCAAGGAACTCTCAAGAGTCTTCTCCAGCACAATTTGAAAGCATCTATTCTTTGGTGTTCAGCCTTCTTTATGGTTCAACTCTCACACTCATACAGGACTATTGAGAAAATCATAGTTTGACTAGACAGACCTTTGTCAGCAAAGTGATGTGTCTGCTTTTTAGTACAGTGTCTAGGTTTGTCATAGCTTTCCTTCCAAGAATCAAGCATCTTTTAAGTTCACAGCTACAGTCACCGCCTTCAGTGATTTTGGAGCCCAAGAAAATAAAATCTATCACTGCTTCCACTTTTTCTCTTCTCTTTGCCATGAAGTGATGGGACCAGAGGTATGATCTTCATTTTTTTAACAGTGTGTTTCAAGCCAGCTTTTTCATTCTCCTCTTTCACCCTACCAAGAGGCTCTTTAGTTTCTCTTCATTTCAGTTCAGTCACTCAGTCGTGTCCAACTCTGTGACCCCATGGACTGCAGCATGCTAGGCCTCCCTGTCCATCAGCAACTCCCAGAGCTTACTCGTGTCCATTGAGTTGGTGATGCCATCCAACCATTTCATCCTCTGTCATCCCCTTCTCCTCCCACCTTCAATCTTTCCCAGCATCAGGGTCTTTTTCAATGAGTCAGTTCTTTGCATCAGGTGGCCAAAGTATTGGAGTTTCAGCTTCAGCATCAGTCCTTCCAATGAATATTCAGGACTGATTTCCTTTAGGATGAACTGGTTGGATCTCCTTGCTGTTCAAGGGATTCTCAAGAGTCTTCTCCAACACCACAGTTCAAATGCATCAATTCTTCTGTGCTCGGCTTTCTTTATAGTCCAGCTGTCACATCCATACGTGACTACTGAAAAAACCATAGGTTTGACTAGATAGATCTTTGTTGTGGCAAAGTAATGTCTCTGCTTTTTAATATGCTGTCTAGATCGGTTATAACTTTTCTTCCAAGGAGCAAGCATCTTTTAATTTCATGGCTGAAGTTACCATCTGCAGTGATTTTGGAGCCCCCCCCCCAAAATAAAGTCTGTCACTGTTTCCACTGTTTCCCCATCAATCTCCCATGAAGTGATGGGAGCAGATGCCAGAAACTTAGTTTTCTGAATGTTGAGTTTTAAGCCAACTTTTTCATTCTCCTCTTTCATTTTCATCAAGAGGCTCTCTGGTTCTTCTTCACTTTCTGCCATAAGGGTGGTGTCATCTGCATATCTGAGGTTATTGATATTTCTCCTGGCAACCTTGATTCCAGCTTGTGCTTCATCCAGTCCAGCATTTCTCGTTATATATTCTGCATATAAATTAAATAAGCAAGATGACAATATACAGCCTTGATATACTCCTTTCCCAATTTTGAACCAGTCTGTTGTTCCATGTACAGTTCTAACTGTTGCTTCTTGACCTGCATACAGATTTCTCAGGAGGCAGGTGAGGTAGTTCCTCTTCACTTTCTGCCATTAGAGTGATATCATCTGCATATCTGAGGTTGTTGATATTTCTTTAGTGAAGTATTATCTACTAAAATCTAACATATGCACACTCTAAACATACACAGTCTCGCTGGTGTATTCCCAACAAAAATGCAATTCACCATAAACTATACGGCAGTGAAAAAATCATTGTGGGTTGTTTTAGCTCCTACACTTTTAATGTTTGATTTTTTGATTGGCCACAAGCTACACACACTAACTTAACTATGGAAACTAACTTAATTATGTTCATAGAGACAATGGATGAAAAGGCGTATGATGTGTGTTGGCATTCTTGTACAAGATGTCTTCTTCAGGTGAAAATGTTATAATAACCTCATCAGGCCATGAAGGAGGAGCTATTTATTCTGGAGAGCAAGGAAGCTTTAGTGGGAGTTGGGAGCTCAGCATAGTTCCAGCTCTTCTGAAACCTCCTATATATACCTATTTCAGCTTTCTAACTTTCACTTTTTTTTTGATTGACTACTTAACTTTCACATAGAAAAACTCAAGGAAGCTATGAATTCAACTGATAATATAATTTTGGAACTCACAGGGTCAAACCTTGATTTGATATTGAGCTATACCAGTCTTGGGATTTTATGAGATAAAAGAGTCTTTTAGACTAATTCTAGTTAAGTCCTCCTATTTCAATTCAATGCTTTGTGTCAAAAATTCTGGGACTTAAACTTGTTATATTTATTTTTCTCTAAGCTGCCTAGTGCTCTAGAGCAATGATCCTACTCAAGACCTTGAATGCCCTTTCATTCTGTCTTACAGCAATAACAAAATGATTTTCCACATTTTAAGGTGCAAGTTTTTATTGAAGTTAAAAAGAAATTTGTAACCAGACACAAAGAATGTTATAATCTGAATATATAATAGTTCCTCATTCTTGCTAGATCACTAAGATGCAACAAAAAACTATTTTCTACGTTACTGTTAAGGTTTCCAGTTAAAACATTATTTGGTATGCTTTCAACAGACCTCTTAACTACTTAATTTTTTCTCAGAAACATTCATATAGTATACAGGAAATATTCATAGTTTGAAAACATTCATACTTTATACAAAAATTTGAAACAAAGCCATTTAAAACACACACACACACAATTGTAGCTGCAACACTATCCTAGCTGCATTGTGGTGATTATGTTGTTCAGTCAGCTGTCTGTTACATAAATACAACTGGATTTTAATATTGTAATTTACAGAGGGGCCAAAAGCCCCAGTAGACAGTGTCTGTCTCAAGAGTCACTTCATTCCACGTCACCACAAGCAATAATTTAAATAATTTTACATAATTACTTTACCTTCCCTGACCAGGCACTGCCAAGTTCAAATCTTTGAAAATCAGTAGGATTTTCATTGCTTTTAGACCCATTCATGCTACCTAAGCAATTCCAAATCCTCTGCCTCAGACGGTAAAGCGTCTGTCTATAATGCAGGAGACCCGGGTTCGATCCCTGGTTCGGGAAGATCCCCTGGGAAAGGAAATGGCAATCCACTCCAGTATTATTGCCTGGAAAATCCCATGGACAGAGGAGCCTCATAGGCTACAGTCTATGGAGTCACAGAGAGTCGGACACGACTACGCAACATCATCTCCTTGAAGGTCATTTGACTCTGACCCACTCTCTTGTTGATTCCTCAGTTCAGTTCAGTTCAGTCGCTCAGTCATGTCCGACTCTTTGCGACCCCATGAATTGCAGCATGCCAGGCCTCCCTGTTCATCTGAAGTCTTTCTCTATCTCTCTCTTTTTTTTTTTTTCGCAATCAATAGAAATCATCTCTGGCTAACTTAAACAGAAAGAATTTTGGGGAAGGCCATCTGATATCCCATCATATCTGTAGAAAACTTGAGGCTCCAGCAGGAATAAAGGGAGGTTAGATAGCACAAAACAGGCCAAGGTCCCACCACAGAAAACATCTGGTGGGGACACAACTACAGATGCTACCAGAGCTGCCATGATAATCAATCCACTGTCCCCTCGGTTTTTTGAAACTTGAGTGATTTACATAAGAGCAAACAATTGGCCAGGCCAAGCCAGATGTTTCAATGATCAAAAAAAGGACAAATGTCTATTAAGTAGCCCAGTAGAAAAATGATTGAAGAATATGAATATAGTTACTTTACAAAAAGATAAACAAATGGCCAATTAACATATAAAACCTATTCTACTCAATACAAAGTAAAAAGTTTAAAAGAAAAAAAATTGTTCTACTACACTATGAAAATGCATATTATAAGCATAATAAGAAATAATTACTTATCAAAAAACTGACAGAGGGATTTCCCTGGCAGTCCAGTGGTTAACACTTTGCCTTCCCATGCAGGGGATGTGGGTTTGATCCCTGATCAAGGAGCTAAGATCCCACCATGTCTCATGGCCAAAGAAAACATAAAAACAGAAGCAGTATTGTAACAAATTCAATAAAGACTTTAAAAAACTGACAGAAAAAAAAAGACTAATAATACCCTGTGTTTGTGAATAAGGAGGAAAATTGGCACAGTCTATAATATACACATTCTATGGTAGTGTTGATTGGTACAGTCTTTTTGATGGGGAATTTTTTTATTATCTATCAAAATTTACAATGTGCATATCCTCTGTCCCAGAAATTTGACTTCTAGACATATAACCTAGGGAAATGTTCACATATGTCCACAAAGACAGATGTTCACAGATGTTCACTGCTGCACTGACTATAACTGTACAACTGGAAACAACTTAAATGCCCCAAAGTAAGAGGCAGATTCAATAAATTATGATACATTCCTACACTGGAAGTCTGCAATGTCATCATAAAGAAATAGATGGATTTGTATATACTGCTTGGAATTTCTCTTGTGTATACTGTTATAGAAAAGAGACAAGTTGCAGAATAAAATTTAATATTCCATATATGTAAAATAAAATATAATGCATATGCATCTATATATGCCAAGAGAAGGGTGTAAAAAAAAGTGCACACCAAAATTAATAGTTGTTATATGTAGGGATCTAGGAATTGGGGTTTTCCAAGATAAGGGGCTTCTACATTTTGTTCTGTGAACTTACATTCTACATGAACTTCTACAGGAATGTATCTTTCACTTCTATGATAAGTAGGGTGCATGAAGCTGAAAAAGGAGACTAGGTTCAAGTAACAGAGGTGCTACAGCTTCAGTCTTTCCCTGGACCTGTATTGATCAAAATGAACACAGACTTTATAGTTGGTACCAGAATTCAGATCTTTACTCCATCATTTGCAGTTGTGTGTCATTGGAAAAATCACTTAGCCTCTCTGAACTTTAGTTTCCCTGTCTGTTTATAAAATGAGAATAATAAAAGTATCTTTCATAAGAGTGGTTGTGAGAATTAAATAAAATAAATGATCAGTAAGTACTGTGCTCCACCCACTGAATGACAGTGAATGGTGACCATCTCTTGCTCTCTTTTGTTTTGTTTTTTAATAAAATGAGGGAAGTATGAAGCATCACTGTCTCTTGTGACAATATCCTCTATTAAAGAATCCCACTATATAACAGAAACAATTTACATAAAGAATTGTTGTTGTTGTTGTTGTTGTTATATCCTTAGTTTTCAATGATTGTACTCACGATTCTCACTTTTTCAGATGGAGGAACTAATTCCTGAAATGACCAAATGCTTAGCGGAGGTCCTCAGTCTCACAGCTAAGGAGAGTATGCCCAGCTTCCAGTCCCCAGAGCCCACCACCCTTTTTCTAATCAGATCTTAGTATGTGCTACTTCCAAACATGTAGCAGAAGAAAAACCTAAGCATTTGTTTGAAATATTTTCACACAGAAAATCACATGTAGCTTTGGGTTTTACACTTAAAAGTCTTTTTTTTTTTNATTGTTGTTGTTGTTGTTGTTGTTATATCCTTAGTTTTCAATGATTGTACTCACGATTCTCACTTTTTCAGATGGAGGAACTAATTCCTGAAATGACCAAATGCTTAGCGGAGGTCCTCAGTCTCACAGCTAAGGAGAGTATGCCCAGCTTCCAGTCCCCAGAGCCCACCACCCTTTTTCTAATCAGATCTTAGTATGTGCTACTTCCAAACATGTAGCAGAAGAAAAACCTAAGCATTTGTTTGAAATATTTTCACACAGAAAATCACATGTAGCTTTGGGTTTTACACTTAAAAGTCTTTTTTTTTTTAAGAGTCCAAAATCTGATCAATAGCAGAGAAGCTGTAATACTGATCCCTTTCACCAGAGAAATTTACAACCTAATAGGGCTTTAGAGCCAAGATTTTCACAGCAATGAAAATGATGTGGCCAGAGGGAGGTGGGGTAAAGGAAGACATGGGTGATAACATCCTTGGGCTATCTCTAAGCTCCATTACACTATCCCAAAGAAATATAATAGGATTTGAGGCCCAATTATTACTTCCTCCATCTAACCCCCTTCATTTAACATATCATTAGTATTTTTAGACAAGTCCCTTGGGGCTCTCACACTTTCGTAGGTGAGTCAGACAGCAAGAGCCATGGCAGCCATCCAAAGAAACTGATCCCCCTTTTAATGCTCTTTTCTGGTTACCTGCTATAATGCAATTATCATGTACTGAAGCAATTTTCGGGAAAATGACTTGACAAGAAGAGCTTTGTCATTTTGTAAACAAGAACAAACGTTGTAATTGGATCTTAATTACACAACGCTCTGAGAGGTTATTTTTATTTCTTTGTTTGTTAATGCAATTATTTAGCTTCCCTATTTTAGCCTTGACCTTGCAGGAAGAGGGTATTTTCCAGTCAGCATAATGCTTTATCTTTGAAAGCTACAATCAATAAGGATAATTAATGATGCCGGCTGCAATGATAGCCTCAGCAATCATTATCCCACATTAATCCCTGCAGTCAGACTGGGGTCAAGGCCATCTAAATCATTCACCTAGGGGTGGAGAAATTCAAATCATTTACCAATTTAAATCCTTGCAAACAAATCCCACTTTATTTTCAAAGCAGTGTGGATGCTGACTGGATTTGTTTTGTGTATTTTCACTAGGAGCTTTTCTTTTTTTTTTAATGACCAAATATATACTTTATATTAACATTGCAGTTTTGTTGTTTGTGTTTTGATAAATTAGTTAAAACAAGCAGCACATGAAATGTTGTTGTGCCTGGAGGTACATGGCACATTTAGCATTTCACACACCATCCTAGGTTTTAAAAGAAGAGAAAGGGAGAAGCGGGTGAAAGAAGAAAAGTGAATGGAGGGCAGAATGAGAGTCAGTGGCCCCAGGCTGGCAGAGACCTGGGGAAGAAGGTAGAAAACTGCCAGCTGAGGAATCTTCGAGATGGCTTACTCAGCATTATCAAAAGGGCTGTAGGATGTGGAACTTCATACTGGATCTTGCAAAACAGCCTCCGCAGAGCTCTGTTTCTCCCTCATTTTGGCCCTTTTCTTCCCTGCTTTTCCCTAACATGCAAGTTGGATGACTTGATGTATGCTTCTAATTGTCTGCTATAGATCACACTCTGTTATAAAGAATTCCACTGGGCTCCAAAATATTTTTCAATGATTTCATTTTAATTAGTGTTTTGCTATAAATCATACTCTGCGTCTGCATACACGGGAGATGATATCAAATTGACGTCTAGTCTCTCTGCCTCACTCTCTCCCTCCTCCAACACCCCCCACCAAACCTTCTCTCTTTTTCCAGAAATGAATTAGCAAATAAAGAGAAGTCTGGAGTGTACTAGGTCTCAATAAATATTTCTTGATATTATATAGCCAAGTTTACCTCAATCCTCTTTTATTTTCAAGTCATGTAACATATGGGAAGGGATTATAGCAGCTAAGTGAACTTTCCTGGCACAGTAATTAGGGATTGGGCTATTTATGGGTGTTTGGGGAAGATGGAGGACCTAGAGATAACCGCTAGAAACAGAGCAAGAGCTCTGTGAAACTCTCAGCAAGAGACCCTCCGTCCTTTCACCGTGAGAAGTTCTCTACAGAGACTGTGTTGAAAACAGCCGAGAATTTATCATCTGTTGCTTTTTCATTATGAATAGTGACTGCTAAAGAGAAAGCACTTAATCTGTCTGAGCCTAGTTATTATATTCATGATAAGGAACCCTTTCTAATGAGATTTTATCACTATTTCGCCATCTCCCAAATGTAGATCCTTGTCTCATCCTGGCCAAAGAAAAACAAGATATTTTTCAGGTCTTGGAATAGATCTGGGCAGAGGGAAGAAGTGAGTCACGCTGAATTAAGAAGGAGAAAAGCGAGCTCTCTGTTTGAACGCGGGAAAACACATGACACTCTAGGTTAGACAGTGGAACTTCCAGCTCCCAGCTGTCTTTCTAGGCTTGCAACCTTTGATAAAAAGCCTAGTTTTGCAGATCCTGCCTCCTTTGACCTTCATAGGCCATATCTGGCCTCTCAATTTTCAGTCCAATAAGCATATTTTGTTGAGTATCTACAAGCAGGGCTGACTACATAATTTGCAGGCCCAGGGCAAAATGAGTATATGAGACTGCACCAAAGATAATGAAGTCTATCTCCCCTTCCTGTGGACCAGCCACTTCAATCCACAGTGGATGGACATCCAAGGGATTGCACCTTTGGGACATATGCACTAGTAGCTGGATTAGTAGTAGGATCTAGAAAGGCCATAGGATCCAGCTGCCAGCCCAGGGAATGAATGGTCACTAACCTGCCCCACAGAAAGGCCATGGGATGCACAGCAACTTGAAACCTCACCACGCTTAGGTCCCCAGTGGGGCTCAGAGTGACAGCGAAATGTGAGCATCCCCTCATCTTAGTACTGTGACCTGGTCACCATTCCCTGAGGGTGGAGCAGTAGGCTTGGAGCAGGTAGGGAAGAGGAGGCTAGGCAAGGCAGGGCAGCTGCGGGCAGGGAGCAGGCAGCTGAGAAGCCATCCTGAAGAGGCAGGGAGGCGATGAGAGCTCCAAGCCCCCTTACACAATCTCCATTGTCCACTGCACTTCACTTACACAAACTCAAGAACATATTACAAATCCAAAAATAAAATTGTTAAGAATTTCTAGAGAATGACTGCAGAGAATTAAACCTCAAGCAAAGGACCTTTGCTCACCCTTAGAGCCAGCCTTCCTATTAAGTACCAGTGAGACGACCCAAAGAAGAATAAGACTCAACTCCCTGGCTTCTGAGAGCTCAGTGTCTAGTGGAGAACACAGGCAGGCAGGATAAACAAAAGCAAGCTAGATCACAGAGTGAGTGTGCTTCATTGAACACAGTATGTACCACGCATTGTCCCAAATATCTTACTACATCAACATTATCCTCACAGTGACCACATGAGGTAGTATTCTTATCCCTGTTTTTTAAATAATGAAACAGAGGCTAAAAAGTTAAATAAGTTCATCAAGTTCATATAGCTAGAAGGAGGCAGAATCACAATTTGAATGCAAACCAGATGCTCCTAAGTATGGTGTTCTGCAGCTTTCCTTGTCAGAGAAATTTGTGCAAAGTTTTAAGAGTCCAGAGGTCATGAGTACTGCCTTAGAGAAGTTGAGAAAGGCACTACAAAGGTGATGAACTTGAGCTAAGTTTTGAAAGATTTGCCCAACTGAGAAAGAGAAATGGTATATAGAGTCATGAAAGGATCTGGAAAACTTAGGACGTTCCTTATGGATAAAGCAAAGGATACACGGCAAAGAACAGATGCAATAAAGCCAAGGAGGAAGGGTAAAGGAAGTGTGTCCTTTTAAGGCCTTGGGCTTTAGTCTGTAGGTAGTGGGGACATAACAGTAACCACTAAATTGAATGCTAACATGATTGAAGGGCTAATCCCTCGAGAGGCCAAACCAAATTTATAAGGAACATGTAAAAAGAAATAAAACCAAAATGACTTTCATCTTTTGGAAACCATTCTCAACCTACATCAAGGATTTTGTGAAGTTTCTTCAGTAGCAAAGTCTTTCTTCTAGCACAGCTTCTAACTCAGGGGAAGAGCCTAAAGAATGAGCAGAGATGTACCAGTCAATGGGAATGGCCCCTCAACAAAAGAAAACCTCAAGTTATCAGAAGTGTGGGTCCATTCTCAAGGCTGGAAGAAAAGAGAGAGCCCATAGAACCATAGCTATTGTATTGATGTACATTGTTACTATCTCGACCAGTGTGAAATGTACTAATATAATTGAGATAAGTGTAGAATTCTAAAAAGGTATTTCATTGACAACCAATCAGTGTTCCCAGACTGGATTGGAGTCAGGCAATGTTAAGTTTAATGCAAGCACTGGCTCCAGCTCTAACATTTTTTGCAATCTTGGGCCTGAGGAGTTACTTGCCTCCAAGTGTCGTCCTGGGAGACAGGTGGGTAAGACCAAGCGAGCATGTACTTTAGAATTAGAAAAGTCTGGGTGTGAATCTCAGCTCTGACACTTGACAGCTGAGTGACCTTGAGTAATTCACTTCTCCTCCACTAGGTTTGGTCTCCTGATATGTATCAGGGATAAAAATTTTAACTATTAAAGCATATTAAAAGTATAAAATGATAAAACAAGAAAATATGGGAGTGGGCTAGTTCACCTGGAGGTGCTAAAAAGTGCCAGTTCCCTTCACCTATTCTGTCGTCAGGCTTCTCATCTGTAGTGTGAAGGAGTATTAGATGGGTTACAAATGGCCTCTCAGCTCCATCTTTCCTTGACTCTAAAGCGTTCCTCCTTTTCCCTATTTGAACACATTTGTGCCATTCACTGAATTTTGTCCTAGGGACATAAAGGTGAGCATTATCCTTGTCCCCATGAGGTTTATTACTCTAGTAAGGAAGCACTCTGATAGCAATTATTTAGCAGTAGCAGAGAATGAGTAGCCCAACAGTAGACTTTCTGTGAAGAATGGCTGTCAAGTTTTCCCATCTCAAAATGTCTCCCCTAACACCTGAAAATTCTCTAAAGAGCAGTTTTTTGAAGTCTGAATTATTGAATGACAGAGAAATTATATTAATCTCTTCTTGGCTAATGCTTTACCTCATGTAGTTAACCATGAGGTAAAGCTGTAGGGAATGAAGGGTTGAGAGATAGCTACCTAGAATAACGGCAGAGGTGGGAAAGCATGAAAAGAAGATAAATTACACCGAACATCAGACTCCACATCTACAGTTTGTGCTAGGGAGGACTCCCCTCTCCCCAACACCCACCTAAACAATCTATGTGGGCCAAGTTTTAGAACACAAATTCAGATTCTAGAAGTTTCCTCAAGAAGGAAGGGTTGACTATATGTCACACTCCATTTTTCCTAGATTTTCCATGATAACTATTTTTGAACAAGTTCCACAACCTAAACAATTTTAGTTTCCACCTTTATCTGGGCTTTTACAGACTCCATTGTATCGCAAATAAAACTGAGAGGCTGAGAAAATACTTAATTTTATTTGCTTTTTATGAAAAAAATATTAATCTAGAGGCTTTTGATTTTTTTCTTTACAATTGTACCCTCTCCTCCTAAGGTTTATTAGTTTGGAGTGTGAGAACGGTTGTGGTAAAAGACAGAAATTGCTGGGATTTTCTTTTCTTTAAACGTTCAGAGAATATGCTCAGGAATGAGCCTCATGTATCAAAAAGTGAGCAGTGATGACCAAATCAAATTAGTCCAGGAGCTGCATCCAAATCCATATGTCCAGTCCTTTTCCGTGTTTGCTCTTTGAGGAAGACAATGTCTTGACATCTTTCTGTGAGAAGTTAAAAGACCTCCCTCACACTGTTCTGTCCTAAATACGAGATCTGGGGTTTTGCCAGCCTCACAATCACTTCCTGATGACTCTCAATGCTGAATTGGCATTTCTTTGGCCTTAAGAAGGGATCAGAGAGAGGACTGGCTGCTATCCAAAAGAGACATAGAAGCAGAAAAAGTTGGGGCGGGATGTTCCCCTTGGCACTGAATTTTTAAGAACAGGGGATCTTGTCTCGAAGGCATTTGGGCTCCTCCCCTAATTCTCTCAGGAGTGTGGTCTGTCTGTGAGAGCAACTCTTCCCATCCTGATGACAGAAACGGAGGCAACCAGAGAGGGAGCTAGTTTGGGAAGAGAGGAAAAAGTCTGTTTTAAACATAGTAAGTGAAGCATATATGTTAGCATGGTAGCACATCCTGATGGAAATGGCCTATAGCAAGTGATGAGATATCTGAGAGTGGAGGTCAGAAGTTCGGTCAGGAATGAGAGACATTGATTTGTGGGGTCACCTAGAGGAAGCTGAGGACTGCAGTGAAATGGTTTGCTAGTGGCAAGGATGGTCAGAAAGATGAGCAGATGTGACTCTCGCCTGGTAGACGCATCTGCTAAAGGTGTTCCCCATCTTCCACAAGTGTCCTTAGCCCTGACCACTCAATTTCTCCCTCCAAACCAAGCAAAATAACAACATTAGAATCACCTGCAAGCTTTGTGCAGCTACCAACGCCTGGGTCCCACCCCCAGACATTTTGACTTTACTTGGTTTAGGATGAAAGCATTTGGAATTCTCCAAAAGCTCCCTGTGGGGTTACAGTATTGAGGTTTTGTTCAAAATGTGGAGCCCTTGTCTTTTAGAGATACAAAATGATATATTTATAGATGAAATGTTATTATGTCTGGGATTTCCTTCAAAATTATCATGATGATGATGCAGGGAGTAGGTAAAGTATAGAAGAAACAAGACTGGCCATGAGTTGATAACAGTTGAAGTTGAGTGATGGGAAAATGGAGGTCCATTGGGTTTTACTTTCTACTTTTACTAAGTTTTGAAAGTCTACATAATAAAAAGTTAAAATAAATTAATATGAAGTCTTTCTAGATAATTTCACAGTATGCCATGTTGAAGACCCCCAAGACACAGGTTCTTTTTAAGTACAGCTCTTCAACTAGATCCTCAATACCATCAGCTATAACTGTCAGACTTCCACGAAGATCCCATCCCAGGTGGAGAAATTTCTTGCTTCTTGGAAAGGGTTTTTAACTCTTCTAGCCTATAGCTGAGGGCTCTAAAGCAAGCTACACTCTCCCTTAAATTACCCAACAATAAAATTAAAAGTTCCAGGAGAATTGCTCATGGAGATGGTAGAATTATGTGTGTGCTAAGTTGTTTCAGTTGTGTGCGACTCTTTGCAACTCTGTGAACTGTAGCTTTCCAGGATACATCTGTACATTGGATTCTCTAGGCAAGAATATTAGAGTAAGTTGCCATACCCTCCTCCAGCTGCTGCTGCTGCTGCTAAGTCGCTTCAGTCATATCCAACTCTGTGCGACCCCATAGACGGCAGCCCANACTGCTGAGTTTTCCAAATATGTTGGCATAATGAGTGTAGCACTTTAACAGCATCATCTTTTAGGATTGGAAATAGCTCAGATGGAATTCCATCACCTCCACTAGCTTTGTTCATAGTGTTGCTTCCTAAGACCCACTTGACTTCACATTCCAGGATGTCTGGCTCTAGGTGAGTGAACATACCATCGTGGTTATTTGGGTCATGGGGATCTTTTTTGTATAGTTCTTCTGTATATTCTTGCCACTTCTTAACATCTTCTGCTTCTGTGAGGTCCATACCATTTCTGTCCTTTATTATGCCCATAATTGCATGAAATGTTCCCTGGTATCTCTAATTTTCTTGAAGAGATCTCTAGTCTCTCCCAGTCTATCATTTTCCTCTATCTCTTTGTATTGATCACTGAGGAAGGCTTTCTTATGTCTCATTACTAGTCTTTGGAATTCTGCATTCAAATGAGTATAGCTTTCCTTTTCTCCTCTGCCTTTAGCTTCTCTTCTTTTCTTAGCTATTTGTAAGGACGCCACAGACAACTATTTTGCCTTTTTTCATTTCTTTTTCTTGGAAATGGTCTTGATCACTGCCTCCTGTACAATGTCACAAACCTCCAACCATAAAGTCTTCAGGCCCTCTGTCTATCAGAACCCCTTGAATCTATTTGTTACTTCCACTGTACAATCTTAGGGGATTTGGTTTANCCTTTTTTCATTTCTTTTTCTTGGAAATGGTCTTGATCACTGCCTCCTGTACAATGTCACAAACCTCCAACCATAAAGTCTTCAGGCCCTCTGTCTATCAGAACCCCTTGAATCTATTTGTTACTTCCACTGTACAATCTTAGGGGATTTGGTTTAGGTCATACCCGAATGGTCTAGTGCTTTTCCTTACTTTGTTCAATTTAAGTATGAATTTTGCAATAAGGTGTTCATGATCTGAGCCGCAGTCAACTTCTGGTCTTGTTTTTGCTGACTATATAGAGCTTCTCCATTTTTGGCTGTGAAGAATACAATCAATCTGCCTTCGGTATTGACCATCTGGTGATGTCCACGTGCAGAGTCTTCCCTTGTGTTGTTGGAAGAAAGTGTTTGCTATGNTATATATATATATATATATATATATATCCTCTCTCTTGGATCTCCCTCCCATTCCCCCACTCTAAACATCTAAGTCACCACAGAGCACAGAACTTCCTGTGCTATACCATACAAACCCTGCAATCCCACTACTGGGCATATACCCTGAGAAAACGGTACTTCAAAAAGACACATGCGGCCCAGTGTTCATTGTAGCACTATTTACAATAGCCAGGACATGGAAGCAACCTAGATGTCCATTGACAGATGAATGGATAAAGAATATGTGGGACATATATACAATGGAATATTACACAGCCGTTAAAAGGAATGAAGTTGGGTCATTTGTAGAGATGTGGATAGACCTAGAGTCTGTCATAAGAGTGAAGTAAGTCAGAAAGAGAAAAACAAATTTTAGCATATTAACACATTTAGGAAGAATCTATAAAAATGACAGATAAACCTATTTGCAGGGCAGGAATCAAAACACAGATACATGGTACGTTTCTTAATTCCTGATTACAGAGACAACATGCCAGGTACATGTGTTCTAAAACAAATAAGCATTTCTTAAAATTGTTCTACTTTAGACTCGGGGTTCCAGGAAGATACATTGGAATTCTCCCTCCCAATTTACCTATATTAGATAAAAGAAGAGTAGGCAACTCCAAAGTACTGAAATTCTAATAAACATCATTCACTTTTATAAATAAGTTCAGTTCTGTTCCACTTTTCTCACAAAGTTTTCCTTAGAACAGCATTTTCAAGCAGCAAATTCAGCTCCTTCAAACAATCAGGAGCAGTTGGTGGGTCAGGAGCAGTGACTTAAAAAAAAATGAAACAGAACTGAATAGGAAATATCACAGTGCCTCACATGTGCTGGTGGAAGTATTGTTTTAATGAACATTAGTTTCAGTAATTATGTATGTGTACTTACACATGTGCATATTTAATTAATCTTAATGTAAAATAGTCAAAATCATTTTAGATCCACTTTCTTTGAACTTCACTTTTTTGTGCTCAATTCCAGAGAAAACCCCCTTTCCCTTCATCTGAGGGTGAATTGGGAAGGTGTGGAGTTTGGGATAGGCCATGGATAAGTGAAGAAGTCAGGAATCTGAAAGATGAGTGAGATCAAGCCCTAGGCAGGCAGTCAGGGGAGGGAAAACAAGTAGCAGAACAGGATCCAATGATCAGAGTAGGTCAAATCAGGCCTTGAGAATGCCAGCCAAATTCAGGGGCAGCACCAGAAGGCATGGTTCTGGAATGCCTCTATTCCAGGGAGTTCAAGAATGTCATTGCTATTGGAAGGGGTACTGGGGCTTAAAGCTATATTTGCACAGCAAACTTGAATTGTATCTTTTGGGGTAGGTCTAGTGGGTTCTGATAGAAATTATGGGGAAACTAAAACAGCTCAACCCTTTCCACCAAGTGCCCCCTTTGGCTTAACCAATAGGAATAAGGCAACAGAAGTCAGTCAAAGTCAAAGTAGCTTCTGAGACCCGGGCCTGCAAAGAATTCTCACTCTAGTCCTGCTGCTTCTCCAGCTGCCGTTGTGTGCAGGAGCACCAGTGCCCATCCACCAGCAGGGCATCTTTCAGCTTCTGTGGAGGCCTGCTGGTGAGACCCTCAAGGGGTGTCTGGGTGGGGCCTAACAGCCCCTCGAAATAGGCCAGTAACAAAAGAGACGGGGCATAAATGGATTCAAGTGGCGTTACAGAGGTGGAATTGACAGATCTTAGTTTGCTGGAAGTTAGGAGTGGTGAGAGAGAGGGAGCACTCAGACTACTCACCTGGACTCTGGAGTCCGAGTTACTGGGTAGTCTCCCTTTGGGCAGGTTGTGCCTCAAGGTCACAGGGCTACACTGACTTGTTTACTCTGGGACAACTTGAATGAGTCTATTAGAAATAGCTCGGAAAGACATAAAGCGATTGGAGGTTTCCACTGTGAGTGTCAAAGAACTAGAGCGGGGCATTTGCTTCACAATAATTAAAGACTATTACAGTCACACTGCTTAGTTAGTTACAAAAATACTTGGACTCTGCACTTGATCTCATGAAGGAAGATCTGTAAATGTTCAGCTCCACATGGTTTCTAATAGAGGTTCTGTCAATGATAGTTCCATTTTTCACTGCACGAAGTGTTTTCCCAAACATGGACATTGTCCCATTTGAGGGAGATAAAAAGAAGGTGTGAATTCCATTTTAGAGACTATGAAACTAAGGTTTTGTCAAAGGAAATGATTTTCACAAATCCAGTAAGGAGGGTTATAGCTTATAAGCCATTCTATTGCCTCACCTTACAGCAAGACAGCATAGGGAATTTGCTCCAGCATTCAGGACCAAGGAAACAGGGATTCATTCCAGAAAAATAAGAAAGAATTGGAGTAGATAAAATCAAGTAAGCAGTTTCAGGTAAGTGACTAAATAAATATGGATTATTTAAACACTGAGACATTGATTATCAGCTGACAGAAGACCTGAAGGCAAGAAGCCCCTGAAAAAGGATAATCTAAGGTGAAAATAACCTGGCAAATACAATTAAATTTTTTAAAAGAGCATGTGTTTTGAACTAAGGAATGTTTTACATATAAATAAGATATATATAAAGTCTACATATATATAATTTATATTTGTGTAATTGTTCATTTATATATATTTGGTATTGTATTATTCCCTATTTACTATTCAAATTGTTTTAAATGAAAATGAAATAAAATAATTTTTATTCCGTTATTGTGTACACAGGAGTTCTTCCCTCTCTAAGATCAGCTGGTACCTGAAAAAGTTTTAAGTCTCCTTAAAATATGGACATAATAAGTAGTGGAGAACAAAAGCTTCTACTATAATTTAACATGAAGAAGAAATGAAACTCGAATTAAAAAAATAAGTTTTAGTCTATATTTAACAAAATATAGATCATAATTGCAACTAGTTGCTAACCCAGAAGGAACAAAGAAATATCAAGTATTGTTTGGTTTGTTTGGATTTCATGGAACTTTTTCAGTCAAACAAAGAGCAAAATAACAACAATCTTCTCTTTATATTAACACATGCCCGGAAGATCCTAGGAAAGGTCAGTTTCACAAATAAACCCAAGAACTTCAGAAATTTTTCCAAGAAAAAATAATGTGAGTTCAATGATGCTCCTTTCAAAATCTATAGTGAAGCCATCAACCTTGACTTTTAAATTTTTAACCATGACCGAGCCTCATTTATTAGTGACTACATGTGATTGAGATAGTTCTCTAACATGGCTTTTCTCAACTTCATGAAATCTTGCACATTTTGCAAAAAATTCCGTTTCCCCTGCAATCAATTTCCCTTGTGTTTGCATTTTATTGTCAGATGTTTGCCACCTCAGAAACCCAGCAGGAGCCAGCAGACAAGCATGCCAATGTTGAGTGGGAGCTAATTTTATAGGAGGTCACTCTTAATGTTTTATGATGCAATAACTTTCACTCAGAAACTTAGGAAACTGAGATACAGAACACTCAGATGATGAAAATGTCCTGTCACGGCTGTTTCTTGCATCCGTATGGTAAGTGTGGAATGATACAGCTCATGTCTGAAGAATCTAAGAATCTATGCCCAAAGGCCGCCCCTTCCTTCCCACCACCAACCCTCTCCACCAGAAGTCAAATCTCTCATTACCTGGGGGCAGCACCCAGGAAGGAAGTCCCTACTATCCCAAATCATGAGAAAAACATCACAGTCACAGTGCAGACCTGAACTCTTGACACCAGTCTCATCTTAGGACAGCGGGTCTGTTCCTCAAGCCTGCTCTGGCTGCCACTCCTCCAATTGCTGTCCCTTGGAATCACAAAAACCTGGCTTCGCTTAGCAGCTGAGCAAAAAGTAAAGATGGTAGCTCTTTGGAATTAACAGATCAGAGGGAGAGAAACCGCTAGTCCCATCTGTTATGATCCATAAATAGAGACAGTTTTACGTGTGTGTCTATGGAAGGCAATTTAGCAGAAAGGAATGTACATCTTCAGATAAGGCCAACTGCATTAGCAATGCTGCTGGTATTCTCGACAACCAGAGATGTCAGTGGAATTAGAATTCCAGGCTTGAGGTCAGGAAGCAATTACTTGGATAAGGGTCTTCCTTTTGGCCACCACATCAGGAATAGTCTCTCCTGTGACTTCTTTTACTCAAGAAAAGAATTCTACTTGAATGAGTCATCTTCTTTCTAAGCCAAGAAATAAAATTTCTGAAATCCTTAGGGTAATATTTTGGAGAAGCACTTCAAAACTGAAAACTTGTGATTCTAGCCAATCACTTTCTCTGAAAGGCTCACTGAGACCAAGTTTTCCATTTGATAAATATGGTGAAGACTTAAAATAGACAGTGCTCTGGAGGTAATGAAATCTCTCACATTTGTATACGATGTTTCTAGTTGAGTCCAAAAATGGCAAGGATGTAAAAACTTGAGACTGTTTTCAGGACACATAGATTTGGGAAGAAGTCTGCCCAGTGTTGGATATATGTAAACTAAGTTTTGGTCCCTAAATGACAGGCAACTCTATCATTGGAAGAGCAAAGTACTGTCTGTTGACGGTAAATAGAAGCGATGCAAGCTCCAAGCAAGATATGCACTGGAATATAGAGGCAACTTAGGACATATTGCTTAAAACAAAAGCTAGTAAATAAGAATCCATGTGAAAAGAATGACTGCCTTTAGGAATAGGCCATTTCTACTCAGTGGAAGTCCACTAATCACATACCTAAGCTACCTGCAGAGAGCCTAGGAAATATAAGTGAGCACATGGAATATTTGACTATCATTTACTAAATATGCCACAATCCACCCTTATCACCGAGCATTTCTTTGTTTCCTTCTCCTACACAGAATACACTTAACTCCTCTGCAAGGGAAACAAGCCAAAGTTCCATCCAGCTGCTGCACTCAACTGAAGCTTCATCTTTCTGGGTTATGTCCAGTTATCTGTCCATCAGATTCAGTTAAATGTGACTTTTAAGTTCTGGAGTCCTGATTTTACAAAAGACAAGTTTTCCCTCTCCACAAATATGCATGTACACACACCCCCACCCACTAAGTCATGTGTAAATACTGCCATTGGCAAAGAGAAGACTAGGGAAAACACAGCAGCCACTGAGCTGTAGCAATTATGGAATCCAGCCCAGCTGACTGGGAAGACCTCCCACCCTGAGGATGGGAGGCCCCTTGCTTAAGCTACAACTCTGCTCTCTGAGAAGAAGCTCCATCCCCCATTGTTTTCCATTGCTCTTAGAGTCATCCTCGGAAAGATTCTTCTTTTCCCTTATTCTTTGGCCAAAGTGAGCTTTGAGGAGTTTGGGCTCCTGGGGGGCTGTTAGGCTTTCTCATCTTTCTTCCTACTCACTGACTCTTAAGGGCCCCGGGGTTGTGCTGAGTTCTGAATATTCAGATACCTTTTAACGGTTGCTTTAGTTATGTAGTTGCCTATAAGTTCTCTTTGCTCTTCATAGGATAACAGGTACACTCAATGGACTTTGCCTTTGGTCCTGAGAATGTGGTTCTCAAGTCTGTTTTATCTGTTTCCTCACTTCCACATCTCCTTTCAGTTTCATGATGGCTACTGAAATCAGGCTATTGGGTGTGAATGGGAAAACTACATCCTGAACAGTGTTTTCCTTGAGGCATATTAATCAACTAAGAGGCATTCCCCTCAGCCCCGACATTCCCCACCACCACCACCACAAAGTCTTCTTAAATGCCATCTCTTATAGTTGGGTTCTGGAAACAATCAACTCTTCCAAATTCCTAGGCCCTGAATTTTGAACTCTGTACCTTTTATTGTCTGCTTTGACTGATTGCTCCTCTCCTTACCTTATCTCTTTCTTGTATTGTCTTGCCAAACACAACCAATAGTATCACACAATGTTAAGGTCCTATTTCTTACTCTCTCTGATAGCACTGCAAGTTTATTAGAAGCAATAGTTTACCTGAATATTTTGCCACAATGTATCAGGGATCATCATCTTTCTAGCTTTGATCTTGGTTTCCACACAACTCATCTTTGATGACTAAGATGATGCCATGTATTTTGGGTTTTTCTAATGGCAGCACCTTACTTCAAGACAAAAAGTTCTATACTGGCACAAGTTGCCAGAACAGACCAATCCCCACATCTCAGTGACTTGGCTCAACAAAAACTCATTGCAGTGGTTTAGTTGCTAAGTGGTGTCTGATTCTTGTGACCCCATAGACTGTAGCCTGCCTGGCTCCTCTGTCTGTGGGATTCTCCAGGCANTTGCCAGAACAGACCAATCCCCACATCTCAGTGACTTGGCTCAACAAAAGCTCATTGCAGTGGTTTAGTTGCTAAGTGGTGTCTGATTCTTGTGACCCCATAGACTGTAGCCTGCCTGGCTCCTCTGTCTGTGGGATTCTCCAGGCAAGAATACTGGAGTGGGTAGCCTTTCCCTTCTCCAGGGGATCTTCCCAACTCAGGGATCGAACCCAGGTCTCCCACATTGCAGGCGGATTCTTTACCAAGTCAGCCACAAGGGAAGTCCAAGAACACTGGAGTGGGTAGCCTATCCCTTGGGACAAGTTGGCCACCCCAGTCATTGTTCTCTTAAAAAATTAGATAAAAACAAAAAGATACCCATGTCTGAATAAACCGCCTTGGAAACCATCATCTTCACCCTCCTGCCACTATAGACTCAGATGACCTACTTTTCAAAAGAAGACACAAGCTCCTGGATAAACAGCTTGGCCCATATTTTTGTGTGACTCTGATTAAGGAAGAAACCTTTGTTGTGTTCTTTTAAAATTTAAAATATGTGCAGACCCATCCCCCAACATAAAGCATGTAGATGAAGTCATAAGAGGATTCAAAGAGGGAAATATTTAACAGGACATCCACAGGCAAAACTTCTCACCCCCAGAAGAGAGCAAGGTCATGATCTCTACATTCAGCAAGAGTTCATTGTGAGCCTGAAGAAAGACTTGCTGAGGGCCCTGGAGTTATGATGAAGTAGGTCAATTTTCAAAATAAACGTTCATTATATTTTACCCTTTGAAGAAAAATGCTGCTTGGCCTTAAACAAATTAAGAGTGTTCAGGCTTTTTATTTGGGGCGTTTTTTTAGTTGAATATTATTAAAAATAATTACAGGCTGTGGATTTAATCTAAAACACAATCAGTACCCCCAAAGTCCCCTACAGTGAGTTAAGGCATCCTCCTTCTCAAAATTCAAAATTAAGTGGAAATTCAGATTAGTTTTGATTTATAACCACATTATGAACTATTTAATATTTTCAAGAAGCCATTCCCTGTGCCCATATTAAATTAATTTACAACAGAATATTATATAATTTATATATGCATACATATAATAAATTATAGCCCAACTTTATAATTCTACATGTATAATTAATTATATTAACCATCTACATTTTAAGCCTACAATTAGATAACCCTAAAAGACAACCCCGTTAGCATTTTTTAATAAATACTTGTGTTTGGAGCTGTTTAACAGAGCACCTGATAGCTGATAGAGCAGTGTTAACATCTGTTCCATTATTTCCAGAGGATGTTGGTTAAACGCAATACTATTCACATAAAATATGCATTTGTTCTAGACTGTCAAGTACCTCTATTATTTTATTAAAAAGTCAAAAAAGAATATAATCAGACTTCATAATTTATGTGTGACATTTTCATTACAGAAAACTTTATGCAAAATTGAATTCCAAAATTTAATTTCCTGTGATGTTTAAATTACTTACTATCTGGCTCCTCTCCAAACATCGTGATCATTGAAGGCCCATATGAATTCTATTAAGGATACATTTTGCTGCTGCCAGAATATACAGGGTATTTTTCTAAGTAACTCTAAGAATATGCTTCTTAAATATATTTTGTGCCAGTTTAAATAGTTTTTCTCACACAGGAAAGAAAAGCAGGAACTTTTCTTTCTTACTTTTTTTTTTTAAACCACAGACAGATTTTCTCTGCTTCTCTCCTTCCCACCTTGCTTGTGACCTCTTATTCCTGATACTTTAACCCAGAAGAAGCCAGGCTGGTCCAGCCTTGTCAGTTAGGGCTCACCACATCACAGGACAATAACCAGGTTCCCTCTGCCTTTCTTTTTTTTTTCAGTCAGTCCAAAAAGAGGCTTTGTCCACGGTAGAGTCCACAGTGAGGATGTCTGACCCTTTCCCTTGTCACCCACTTGATGTGACAGTGGATAACTCCTCCCCACAGTCCCTTTGCTGCTGCATTAAGGGAGAAACCTGACTTAGCATCATTTCCAAGGTGCTCTGAGGAGCCTGAAAATAACGTTGCACCTCCCAGCTGCTGGGAGAAATAGGACTGCTAGTAATGAGCAATAATTTAAATACTTGTTTATTTATAATGTATTAAGCAATAATTTAAATAATGAACCTTTAAGGGTAGGAGAATACAACCAAGAGAGTCACCTTGATGTATTTTATGGCAGAGGACAGAGCTCCAAAATGGCACTTTGAATGGGGAGATCATAAATCTGTCAGTAGTGAGAGTGGAAGAGAAAAGGGTGAGCTGCCATCCATCAGACAAAGGGTGGCAGGATTCCCTGCTCAGGGTTGCCCCGCACAGCCAGTCAGCAGAACCTGATTTCAGTTGGCTGTCCACTCCACCAAAGGCAGCCTCCATGGCTAGGCATCATAAGATGGACTTGGAATACTATGAGGTATAAGACAGGAGTCCTGCCTCAGAGAGTTCATAGTTCAGTAGAAGGGTAAACTTCTTACATTTATGTAATACTCCACATCTTACAAAGTGACCTGACATGCTGTTTTATTTGAAGGTCGCTCACCTGTGTGGCAGGGGTAGGG